>CM046030.1:28875684-29055498 GCA_025215565.1 Flaveria ramosissima
GCTCCATCACCATGATTTTTGGAAGATTTTTTAAAAATTTCTAAAAGATTTTTGAAAGATTTTTTAAAATTTACGGAGACCCACACATGGTCCCCCACTCTCCTTCCCCCTTTAAATAGTCCTCGCCCCATTAATGCTCCTTGCCTCGATTCTCCATCACCACGGTTCTCGATTCTCGCCTTGGTTGCCACACCCCAATGTGACTTCAACGTTTGAAGAAAGCGAGGATGTGGTCACATCCCTCGCCTGGGTAATCACGCCCCTCGCCTTGGTTTTGGTGCCCTTGGTCCGATCCCTCGCTGATGTCACCTTTCCTCGTAGGCGTGGGCAAGAGGAGGGTCAAATCCTTGGCCTCGTATGAAGTGCCCCTCGCTGACTCGGCGAGGGATGTGACCTGTCCTTCGCGTAGATATATGCACCCCTCGCCGAACCTTTTTTTTAATTACAATTTACACGTGGGCGAGGGAAAATTTTTTCCACGTGGGCGAGATATTATGACTTTTCCTTGCCCGTGGCGAGGGTCAAAGTCAATTGTCACTTTTCGTACTTTTTTTGGTCAATGGTTATTTTGGTAATTCGTTTTGGTCAATTGGTTAATTTCGTATTTTTCCCATTGATTTGTGAAAAGGTATTTCATGGCTTTTTAAAGTAGAGGTTTGAATTCGAGTTTTATTTGATTCAATATGCTCCAATCAGTGGCGAAACCAAAAAACCTTTTTTATGGGGTTGGAAATTTTTTTACAAAAATAAAAAGAGAAAAGGCCAAATTGTTGAATCGGGTTAGTATAGACAAATAATAACTTCTTACATTAGTAACTAACAAATACAGAATCTAAGTTAGTTACTTACTATTACAACACAAAAACTTTGAGTAAAGATAAATGCACAATAAGTTATTTTAAAGTATTCACTTGATTAATCTGTATCATATAAAGTTTACAATTCATGAAATACAATCAAATGGCTTAAAAAACTTGCCTCTGCTATACAAGTATGAGAACTTGGTGTAGGCCCAAGTGTGAAACAACAAGCTATTACCTTTTCGGATGCCCAAGATGGCTTAACAAAAGGGGATTCACTTAAAATAGTCATAACTTGGTCTAAAAGTCTTCGTTTTAGGCATGCAACCATTCGAAACGACCATTGGAACGAGGGGCTCGGTTTCACAAACTGTCAAAGACGGTTTGGGTCATCGTTTCGGCCCAAAAATGACTTATTTTATTAGTTGTTTTACTTTTTATCTTATTTTTTGATTTTGTTGGACTTTATTTTTGGCCCAGATTTTTGGTCGTCTATATTTTGTGGCCCAGACGACTTTTGCTTTGTTTTTATATGCATGTAAGCAATGGGAGAAGTTAGTTTTTTTGAAGTTTATAAAAATACTTTTTCTCTTTATCACAGTGTGTTGTGTCAGTGTGAAATCCTGATTACCGACATTCTTTGTGAATCAACGATAGTTAGAAGAGTTGTTCCTAGTATTCTCGTTAAATCAACAGATTCAATTGTTTATCTTGTGCTTCTGCCTACATCAGGACTTTTATACTAAACAAAGAGAATAAACTATTTTATGTTCAGATACTACAATAGAACAGGTAATCGGTGTATCGGAGTTGGCAGCTGTTGTACTATGTTGTCGGCAAAAGGTGGACAGTAGCCATCAGCACAGAAAGGCTTGTTCTATGTAGCAGTCGATCGAAAGCTCATGGAGTTCACTACTGATCGACAGTTGATTTGCATATGTTGATCAGCAGACATTCAGCATATGTAGATCAATGGTTGCTTTGGTGTATGTTGATCAGCAATTATTCAGCATATACCCTTCGGCGGTGAATTCAGCACTTGACTAGATTGGGCAGTTGACAACCAATGTTAAAATCTTGAGTTCAACACTTGGCTTGTTTCGATAGTTAATGGCCAATGTTGAAATCTGTGAGTTTTCACTAGTTTCATCCTTAATGATTTACCATAAATTAAAGCAAATAATCTAATAATTGATCTATCAACATGTTTCAGTTCTCAAACTAACATTAACATTTAACAATAGAGATGTAAACGAGTCAAGTCGGCTTGTGAGTTACTCGGGATCGATTTCTCAAAAGCTTGGATCGAGCCAAATTTTAACTATTACGAGCTTATATTATGCTTCATTTAATAATTGAGTTTGATATGGAATGAAATGAGCTTAAACACCGATTTCCTTTTCTCTCTCTCCCGTTTCCTTTGTCCGGCTAAATTCCATGCCAAATCTTCCATCTCCGAGGGCATGGCCTGAGGGGATCAAGATGACTATGCACTTTTCGGATTCACAGAGACTATGAAGTCTGACGTAGAGAGGCTGGTGGATGGATCCCGACTATCGCAGACAGTCAAGGTGCACTGATTTAGCATCACTTTTGAGGTTCCAAGGTTGTTGGCAGGGTTCATTGTTGTAGATGGCGATTGTATATAACTGCGTAAGCCTAATTACCGCAACACGAATACGATGGTTTACTTTGTCGCCGGTGAACATCTTCTGTCAAAACATTGATGTAATGTTAAACTTTGGGTTTCTTTTGTTAATTCTTAGTTGTTTTTTTTGATTAAAAAGTGAACACCAGCTGTACTTTTGGTGTTAAGGTTTGCTGTGCCATTTTGTTTATGGTTTGATCTTGGATTTTCTTTTGTTGATTGATAATTGATGTGTTGTTTTGTTTACTATTTGATTATTTGATTTTCGATTTGGAGGCAATCAATGTCGGAAGAGTATAGGTTTGAAAATATTAATGACATGGAGTTCAAGAGAGACCTATAATCCTTTGGAATTTGATAGATGGAAGTTGTAAGATCTATTTTCTTAAGGAGATTGCATTCTTTAATTTAAATGGTAAGCATTAGTAATTATGATATGCAGTTTTGAAGTTGTAATCCTTTAGAATTTACATAGTGGTTTGTTTGTGATTTCGTGGTTGCAGATTCTGAGTTCATATTGGTTTTTGTTAGACACTATTGCTTGCTTCCAAAGGGAACTAAAGAGCTTCTTATGAAATTATGCAATGTAATAATCTTATGTTGTCAGGAACAATAGGATTAAGTGGTTTCCATCAATTAACCCTTCTAACAGTTGAGCTATTAGGTAAGCTATTGAACCCAAAACCCATATTGTTTTATGGTTCTTATGTCTATGATGCTTCCTTTCTTTGTTATTTTCGGTTTTAGGTGTTAGTTTGATCAACAACTTACATGGTTGCCAAAATAAGCATGCATATGTTTAGATTGCCAAATTATGCATGCACATGTTTAGATTTTTAAGAAGATATTTTTGCTTATTTGGTTTATTCACTAATGTTTGGTCAAACGCAAATACAAGATTTCAAAGACGACCTCAAATCACTGGTATGGTTATGAGGCATCTAATTATTGTTGTGTCCTCTGCCAAATAAAAACATTTTTCTTACTGTATGTTTGGGCAAACAGTTTGTTATTTGCTTTTACTTCTATTGTTTGCGGCCACTTATGGCGCGCGATGGTTATCGTGCTAGTGTCCCCAAAGCTATGTCCTTTTCCCTTTAGGGTTTTACGGACCAGGCTATGATCTATGGCGGTGTTGTTGTTCATCTTGTTGTTGCTTTGCCTCCCATTTGATGTGAAGGTGGACCTGCTATCGTTGACTTGTTTTTGGTGGCAATTGTGATGGTTTAGTAACCTTTTCAGTCCCTGCAGAGCTATGTCAGTTGCTTTTCTTTTCCTAATGTCCATATTGAAGATGATGAGTTGTGCCTCATCTGACATATCATTATATGGTCCGCTTTGCATGTGGTACGATGTTCATCAAGCTTTTATTATGATATTGCAATATTGTCCATCAGAAAGATATCTTCCAAACTATTGGGGCCCTTGCTCCGGATGTTGTTCCTACAACGTGAAAGCAGTTGGTTACTTAGAGGCTTTCAACTGTTTCTAGATTCAATGGCTATGATTGGAGTGTAAAACTGGTGTTGGTTGACATGACTTGGCAACCACTTATGGTATGCAGCCATAACTGAACAATAGTTCTAAGCTGGTTAGTACTAGATCATTATTACTACAATCTGTTTGTTGTTTCGGTCTCTGTTAAACTATGATTGTATTTCAAAAAATGTTTGGTCCATTACCATGGCGTGGCAACCCATTGCAATGAACATACGGCTATGATGGTTTATGTAAGGATTCCTATAAGTCTGATGCAGCCAAAACATCCAAAGTCTCTCTGCATGCATGCACTGAAGAACATAAGTAGAAATGCTTCGGAAGTTTTACATCTTGCACTAGAAATACTCTAAGTGTAAAATCTTCCGAAGACAAGACCAACATCTTTCGAAGCCAAAAGTGAAGTCTTCCAAAGCTTCAAAGACAAAGTCTTCCGAAGCCAAAGAGTGAAGATAGATTTCTTCCGAAGACTTTTAGAGACATGCCTTTATCTGATGTACTTTACCATAAAGCTGGACCACCTTTCCGCTGCAACTCTGTAAAGTCACCAACTTACATGAGTTGGTGAAAAGGTCCATGCTTTTGGTAACTGTACATTGAGGTCTTGAGTCTGTGCTTTCAACTTTATGTACTTTTATCCTTTTTGTAATATATTAGGATGTGAGCTATGGCATGTCATAGTCACTAGTTAAAAGGCAAATCTACCTTTTGACTCTACATTTGATTTTGTTTGTTGTCTAGTCATATGTATCCAGCTGGCCTTCAAAGTATGGCCGGTTGTAGGATGTAGTATATGTACCTCAAGTACTTGTAACTTTCTAAGTATGCTTTGTAACATTTGTAATAGAACTTGAGAAGCAATATACAACATTCTTGAAAACCAATTACTTGTGTTGTTTGCTATCTTATTCTGTCTCATTCTTACTTGTGTTCTTAGCATCTTTCACAAAAGTTAACCAGTTCCCTATTCGATCTGTTAAGTGTTCTAAGTAACTCTCCTCATTGTGTTATTGTGTTGTAAGTGCATACCCTTCACCGGTCCTGCATTTGGTATCAGAGCTTTCCAGGTTCTTGATATAAGATCTCACCATCTTAAGATCCCTCACACACACAAAATACTTAACAACTCAAATGGCAGCTATTACCAAAGCTGATATGGAAACTGGAACTATGACAAAGTCTCCACTAATCACTCTTAAAGACTTTGATACTTGGTGTCAAAGAATGGAAGGCTTCATCAAGTCTCAAGACTCCAGGAGGTGGGACTCTGTTGTTGAAGGACCTTACATACCAAGCACCACTTCTGCTACTGGTGGTGGTATGATTCCAAAGGTTGTGGCTGATTACTTTGAAGAAGACAGGAAGAGAATAGATATTGATCAGAAAGCCATGACAGCCCTTCAAACTTCTCTTCAAAACTCCATCTACAGAGGCTTCAAGAAGTGCAAAACTGCCAAGCAACTATGGGAAGCACTGAAGCTTATGTATGAGGGGTCTACTGAAGCAAAGGAGAACAAGAAGGATCTCCTGAAGCAGCAGTTTGAAAACTTCACCTTTAAGGTAGGTGAAACCATGACTCAACAATACTTCAGGTATGTTGAGATTGTGGACACTCTAATGGATGTTGGAGTAACTCTTGAGAACATGGACATTGTAAGGAAGTTTATGTCCTCTCTTCCTAGACAATGGAAACATTATTGTGTTGTTATCAAGAAGACTGAGAACCTTAAGACTCTTACTCTTACAAAGTTGTATGGTATTCTTAGTGGCTACCAGATGGAGATGAACATGCAAAACTCATCTGGTAACTCCAGCAATCAACTGAGTTCAGCCCTCCATGTGGTTGAAAGGGAAAGCATAGAACCACAACATCATCTTATATGCTACCCTGACAACTCACAAAAGGGCCATTTCATCACCTTCCCAGAGACTCCAAGGGAAAGCTACACTCAAGGAAGTTCTTTCTGAAGATCAAGTATAGGTTGGACTCACCTTAGTTTAGTTTAGATTATGTTTATATTACTTTGTAATAGGTTTAATGTTAGTTACTTTTTAATGTAGTTCATTTTGTCTAGTTTTTTGTAGTCCAGCGAAACTATGAGCGAAACTATAGTTTCGCTCATTGTCAGCTGTTGTAGTTCACCCGGCGAAACTGTTGTTTCTGTCGGGCGAAACTATAGTTTTGGCAGTATAGTTTCGTTGCCAGCGAAACTGTTTGCAAAACTAAGACTGCTATATATAGATTTGATCATTTTCATTGTTGGCTAATCCTACCAAAACCCTAATCGTTTATCATTGTTGCTAGTGACCTTTGTAAGCAGTATTATCAAAGAAATACATTTGTGTTGTTCATCATTGTTCTTATTTTGATACACTTGTGATTGTTCTCAATCTTCTTCATCTTAGTGGTCTATTGTTTGTATTTGATATTGAACGATTCAACAACTCATTTGTATTACAAATCGATCAAATGGACCGATAATATGGTATCAAAGCCTTAGTGCTCATGATTTGTTGAGTTTTTGGTTGTTTTTGTTCAATATCAAGTTTCATCAATTTTAGATCAAATTCTTGTGTATTTGATATGGAATTTGCTTGAAATTTTTTTTGTTTTTGGTTAGAGAACCACTGTGAATCATCAGATCTCAAATCTATTGAGTTTTGATGATTTCAGATTAATTTCGTGTTGAAAAAGGTTTTCAACTTAATCTGGCGAAATTACAGATTCATCCAGCGAAACTGTCTGCTCTTCCAGCGAAACTACATGTGTTATCCTATTTGAAGTTGTTTCAGCTGTTCTGCGAAACTAGTTTCATTGAACGAAAGTTCAACAGTGTTTGTGGGTGATTTTCAAGCGAAGTTGCTGCCGAAAGTACCATTGAACGAAAGTTCAAGCTTGTTTCGTGCGAAATTGTTGGCGAAACTAAGCAATTTCAGGCATTTGGCTAGCGAAACTGCTGCCGAAATTGCCAGCGAAATTAAGGCAACCCAGCGAAACTAGATTTTCTCTGCGAAATTGTCTGCGAATTTACCAATTTTCAGCGAAACTATTTCTTTCCCAGCGAAACTAGTATGTCAAAGATGACTTCCCTCACCCTTGCTGATCTTGAAAGTGTAGCTCCCAATAGACCTCCGAGACTCATTAACGGGGATAATTTCGAGGATTGGAAGAGATGTCTCAAAGCCTTTTTCTTCTACACTGACCACAATCAATGGGAATCTATCATTTCTGGTCCTCACATACCAATTGTCACTGTTGGTGATGTTGTATCTCAAAACAAGGACCCGTCCACATTCAACGAGAAGGATCTGAAGCTGATTGATCGAGACCAGAAAGCTTTTGGAGCATCAACTCTCCGCCTCGCACCAGACATCTACAATCGATTCGCTGAGCATAAGAATGCAAAGTCCCTCTTCGATGCTCTATGTGAGTTCTATGATGGTAATGATGAGCTGGTGAAGGATAAGAGTATTCAAGCTGAGAAGGAATTCAACTCCTTTGTGGGATACAAGAACGAGAGTCTCTCTCCCACCTTAGTGGAGCCTTCAGTGAGCAAGTAAACAGATTGCTAGACTCTCTCCCACCTTAGTGGAGCCTTCAGGTGAGAATGCTAAAGCAGGAAAGAGGTTTCACTGATTACAAGCTGATGGACATCATCAATAAGCTTAAATCCTTTGAGTTAGACATGAAGAGAAGGGAATTCAACCAAACCATGATGCCTACATCTATTTTCACTCAAAATGCTGCATTACTGTCTTCCGCTGCGAGCTCTCATATTCAGACATCTAGTCAAGGAGGAGTGAATACTGGTAATTATTCAGGAGGTAGTGGTAGTGTTGGGAGAGATCAGGCTAATTTGAAAGCAAATGTTGAAACTTCAGTTCCATCCGAGACAATGGCTCTTTTTGGTATGTTTGTTCAGAGCTATGAAGCCTTAGTAGCAGGGGAATTGAAAGGGAAAGGAATGACGATGGAGGATATGTATCAGGTGGACCCTGATGATCTTGAAGAGACTGATATTCAATGGCAAATGGCAATGTTGACACTTAGAGCTTGGAGATTCATGGAGCGCACTGGAAGAAAGAACTTCGGAGGTCAAGGCTCTAACTCCAAACTGGGATTTGATAAATCTAAGCTGAGGTGTTTTAATTGCAAACAGTTGGGACATTTCAAACGTGAATGTCCATTGCCAATCGTCACTGATCCTAGTAACTCGGGAGTTCCAAGACTGGTTTCTAGCGGGAGTAAAGAGGATATGAGTCACAAGAAAGAAACAACTTTGATCTCTAATTTTGATTGGAGTGCTGAAGTTGAAGAGATGAGAGATGAGATTAATCAAGCACTGGTGGCTGAGATTGTAAAAGGAAAGGGGAAGGTAAACTGTGAGGATGAATTTGATCCATTCAAGGATCTTAAAGATGAAGCTGAGCTGTCTGTGAAGGTGAAGGAGGATGAGAGGGTGAAAGAAGGTAAATCTGAGGAACTGAAGAAGGAAGGAAGTCAATCCATTAAGAAAAGGAAAGAAAAAGATGATGCTGGTATCACTGTCGAGGAAAGCAAGTCAAGTACTTCGGTGTGCCAATGTGAGAAGGCCTTAGCAACAGAAAAGGTGGTGATGGGACTCCCATATTAGGTAATTCAGGATATGTGTTCTTCTGCATGTAAAATCAGGTTATTTGGGGTTTATAAAGCTAAACGATTATTAATTGATAATGAGAAAGATTTAAAAAGAATTAATGAGGAACTTAAAATAAACGAGTCTAAATATTTTGTTAAATTAAACGAGGCTTTGAAAGAGAATGATCAACTAAAACGAATAGTTTTGGAAAGAAATGTTGAGATTAACACTTTGACTGAAAGGGTTGCTCTTGCTGAATTTGAAACAAGTAAACTTCAGTCAAAGCTAGATAAATGGACTATATCGGGAATGAAACATGATGATCTATGTAAATCTCAACGGGGGGCTAGGATTAAAACATGATTGGAATATGAAAATGCTAAGGTTTATCCTCCTCCCAGTACTTACTGCTATTCTCCTCTACCTGTTCCTCATCCTTCTAATGAATTGATCAAAACAGATACCAACAGTATGTCTGCAGGTTTAGAAGGTGTGAATCCTAAGCATGTTCGTGAGGACTACGATTATGGACCGACTAGCGGGCTTGGATGCACTAGTCTTAGTACACCTGAATTTCAGCATCCTGTTTTAGATCATAAATCTAGTTTAAATTCTGTTTTTGTTTCTAGTGAATCTGTAATAGACTCTGTCTCATCATGTTCTCATGATGTTTCTATTTCATCTTTAACTTCTGTGGATTGTGATGATGCGTGTGTTTCTGATTGTGTTAATAGTGTGAATGATTCCACTAAAAGGAGCAACGAGAAAAATAAGACTAATTGTTTTGAAAAATTCTTTTCTCATCCTATTCCATCTTTTACCCCAATGAATAATTCTTTATCAAACAAAAGGATATCGTCATCATCTGACGCTAGTACAAGTGGTACAAGTACTACATGTACTTCTGATGACAATTCATCTTCTTTTGTAAATAACTATTCTTTTTCAAATAAAAACAGACCTCGAGACATGTATGAGACATACAGTGATGTAGATTCTAAACTGTCTGAATGTGATGAGGAAATACATATTGATCCAATCCCTACCCTGTTACATAACAGACCTAGATTAAAACCACACTGTTTTAGGTGTGGTAAAGATGATCATGTAGTTAAGCATTGTCCAGAACTACATCATAGACATGTTAATAAGAATTCATTTGGGAATAGATTGACAAAATTAGTTAATAATTTCTTCTGTAAGAAATCTGTTCTTCCTAAACCCAAAGTTGTTCAAACTTGGGTCCCCATTTCACCTGGTTAACCTGTTCTTTGATATGTTTGCAGGAGTCATCCACGAAGGTCGTCAATAGTGTATGGCATGTGGATAGTGGATGCTCCAGACATATGACAGGGCTCAAGGACTTATTGACCAATTATCGAATAATAAATGGAGGATATGTCGCATTTGCTGGCGACAAGAAAGGAGGGAAAATGATCGGTCAAGGAGAAGTTTCCAATGGGTCTCTAACTTTAGAGAAAAGTCAGTTATGTACCCGAGCTTGCGTTTAATCTGTTGAGTGTCTCTCAGATTTGTGATAAGGACATTCCGGTCTTGTTCAAGTCCAATGAATGTCTCTTTTTAAAATCTGAGATTGATATTCCAGATGAGATGGTACTAATGAGGGCTCCAAGAAAGAATGATACATATCTTATTGACATGGGTTCAAGGGAGTCAACATCTACCGTCACATGTCTTCTGTCCAAAGCTTCCACTTCTGAGTCTTTTCTATGGCATTGCAGATTGGGCCACGTTAATTTCAAAAATATTAACAAATTGGTTAAAAACAATCTCGTTAGGGGACTACCTTTAAAAGATTTTTCTGTGGTTGAAAAATGTATGGCATGTGCCAAGGGTAAACAACATAAGAAACCACACAAGCCAAAACTCGAAAATAGCATATCTAATCCCCTCGAGTTGTTACACACTGATTTGTTTGGCCCAATCAGTGTTAAATCAATTGCTAAAAAATCTTTCTATCTTGTTATAACAGATGATTTTTCCAGGTACTCTTGGGTGAGATTTCTTGTTCACAAGGGAGAGGCTGCTGACGAGCTGCAGTAGCTAGTTCTTTCAATCGAGTCTATAAGCAAGAGAAAAGTTATGGCAATCAGAAGTGACAATGGTACCGAATTTAGAAATCAGATCTTTGATTCGTTCTGTGCTGCTAAGGGAATTTTAAGACAATTCAGTGCTGCGAGGACCCCTCAACAGAACGGTGTGGCTGAACGAAAGAATCGCACCCTCATTGAAGCTGCTCGGAAGATGCTGATTGAATCCTCCTTACCCATTATCTTTTGGGCCGAGGCGGTGAACTGTGCTTCATACGTTCTAAACAGGGTGTTGATAGTCAAGGACAAAATGAAGACTCCTTATGAACTTTTTCATAATAGAAAGCCTTTAATTGACTTATTTCGACCATTTGGCTGCTCCTGCACTTTATTGAATACTCAGGCGCAGAATACGAAATTCGGTGCTGTGTCTGATGAATGTTACTTCGTCGGATATTCTTCTTCTTAAAACGCTTATCGGGTATATAACAAGAGAACATGTATTGTTCAAGAGTCGTTCTATGTTGATTAGCAGGAATCTAATTCTTTCGATGTTCGATCTAAACTAGCATGGTTCTTTGACTCCGATATGGTGTTTAACTCATTTAATCTTCCTGTCTTCGATGATGATGTGTCTATCTCCAATGTTCAAACAAATATCATTCCTCCAACTCCGTTACCTGTCATTCCTCGAGTCCATTCCACCTCATCTACAAATGATGCCACGTCAGCTGATATTGCATCGTCTTCATCATCATTTGACCTTCCACCTCCACCTGTTTCTGCATCTCTTCCTTCATCACCAACATCTACCTCATCACAGCCAGTACCATTCCTCTCACCTTCATCTACCCATCAACAATCTATCAGCCAACCATCTCCAAACACCCTGCCTATACCCACTGATTTCAAAACCTTGAAAGACTATCTTTATGATAACATCATTGGATCTATCACCGATGGAGTACGGACGCGGAGTCAATCTGGTTTGATTACATTTGTCTCTTCTCTTGTTTTATATCCCAAATCGTTCCGAAAAATGTTCATGCAGCTCTCCAGGACCCTTGCTGGGTTGAATCGATGCAATTAGAGCTACAACAGTTTAGGAAACTCAAAGTGTGGACCCTGGTCGATCTTCCACCAAACAAATGCCCAATTGGCACGAAATGGGTTTTCAAGAACAAACCCGTTGACCGTGGCATTGTGGTGCGTAACAAGTCAAGATTGGTGGTCCAGGGATTTGCTCAAGAAGAAGGGATAGACTATACCAAAGTTTTTGCTCATGTCGCCCGTCTTGAAGCCATCAGAATCTTTCTAGCTCATGCCACCCATAAACAATTAAAAGTCTATCAGATGGATGTCAAATATGCCTTTCTTATGGAGACATTGACGAGGAGATATATGTGTGTCAACCACTAGGTTTTTAGGATCCTTATTTTCCTGACAAAGTTTACAAGCTTGACAAGTCTCTTTATGGTCTTCATCAGGCACCTCGGATCTGGTATGAGACCCTAACATAGTATCTCTTAAGCAATGGATTCTCTCATGGCACCATCAATATGTCATTATTCAAGAAGGAAGTGGATGGTGAGATGCTGATCGTACAAGTCTATGTCGATGATATTTTTTTTGGCTCCACCAATCCAAAGTTGTGTCGGGAGTTTGAGGAGGTAATGCGTAGTCGTTTCGAAATGAGCATGATGGGGGAAATGTGCTTTTTCCTTGGGCTGCAAGTTGAACAAAAGCCAGAAGGAATCCTCATTCATCAAAAGAAGTATATTAAAGAAATGTTGAAGAAATTCAAGATGGATGACTCTTCTCCTGAAATGACTCCATTTACTGCTCAAACGTGCCTCACTCCTGACGAGAACGGGAAACCTGTTGATCCTCATCTCTACAGATCCATGATCGGTTCCCTTATGTATCTTACAGTAAGTCGTTTCGACATCACCTTTACTGTAGGATATTGTGCTCGATACCAATCTGCCCCGAAAGAGTCTCATGAAAAGCTGTAAAATGAATCTTTCATTATCTTAAAGGCTCTTCTCGTTTAGGTCTTTGGTATCCTTATGGTGGGTATTTTAACTTACATTCCTATTCTGATAGTGATTCTAATGGCTGCAGGTTAAACAGAAAGTCGGTTACTGGTGGGTGTCAATACTTGGGCAATTGTCTGGTTTCATGGCAAAGCAAGAAATAGACCACTAGTTCTCTCTCTACGGGAGAAGCATAATACATTGCTGCCTCCAGTTGTTGTTCATAAGTACTTTGGATCCAGCACTAGATGATTGACTATGGGATAAACTTTCTCCATACACCGTTGTTTCGTGACAACGAAGCAGCTATTGGGATCGCCAAGAATCCTATTCATCATTCCCGAACGACGCACATTGAGACACGGATTCATGCAATCCGTGATGCTCAGGAAAAGGGTTTTATTGATATTATTCCCATTGACACCAAAAATTAAAAAGAAGATATTTTCACTAAAACATTTGATAAACCTCGCATTTATAAATTGATCTCTATGTTAGGTTTAATATCATTTTAAAACCCATTTTCCTTAAATCTATGTTCTGTACAAATTGTTTATACTTCTCCTTTTTATTTTCTTTCTTTTCTTTTAGTTCAGCCCGCTCCTTCATTCTTCATCTTTTTTCACATAAAAAATATAAATAAAAAAGCAATATTCTTATCTAAAGTATCTTTGGGTCAAATCATTCCAATCTATCTCAAAAAGCAATATGCTTTTTCATCTTTGCATATAAGATGCTCCCTGCTGTATTCTATCTTGTGCTTATCTCCTCTGCTATGTGTGAACATTGACCTGGAGTTATGATCTCCTTTGCTGTACGATAGTACTGACCTGGAGCTCTCATCGGCACAATATGATAATCTTCTCTGTTATACATAAGAATAGACCTGAAGTTGTCATCTAGAAAACTCAATTGATCAACTCCTCTATTATACGTAAGTATAGACCTGGAGCTCTCATTATTTGATGTCTATAAGGACATTGCTTCTTTTAAAATATGACCTCTGTTGCTTCTGAGAGGAAGATTCATGCAAAGCTGTAGATACATGTGTACCTAGTTTAGGAACTTAATGTAAAATGTCTTTCATGTCTTACATATATGTAATTTAATGGGTATGAATGAAATACAATGTGTGGTTGATGCATATAATGTTTAATATTTCATTGTTTATTGTGTGATAACACATATTGAACTAACTATATAGGTTTGTGGTTGTTTACATAGTTCTTAGTCAAGAAGGATTGAGAAACATGTTCAAACTCAATTGTGTGAAGTTCTCATGCGAATGGACCATGCGAATGGACCATGCGAATGGACCATACGCATGTATACTTCATGCTAATGGACCAATCGCACGACTAACCAGGAGACTGGATTAGTCGCATGATTGTGACAGGAGATTGACTCAGTCGCACGACTGAACATTCAATCGTGCGGATGGATCAACCGCATGCTTCAGTTGCACGACTGAACCATTCTAATGGTTCAGTCGTACGAATGGAAAACCTTAACCTATAAATACCACCTAATTCGTTCTAAGAATGTAAGAATTCGAATACCTACGCACATAATCATACCCTAGCCATCAGAGACTCAAGAACACCTGTTCCAAGTTCAAAGATCGCAGTTAATCATCTTGCAATCGTTCTTAACGTTTTGATTCATTCTTAGATCGATTATACTTGCGTTCTCACTTATTGGATCGCCAATCAAATAGGATTCCACACTATTTTGTTTGGTATACACGTAAATCAGTTAGTACTTCGTACCTAAACGGTCCTAACAAGTGGTATCAGAGCCTTGTCTCTTGATTTGCTTGTGATTCAATCCATTTTTTATATAAAAAATCGCGTTTTTCACTCAAAAAACTCAATCTTTGTGTCAAACAGTGTTTTCGACGTCTCCAAGTCAAAAAGTTAACATTTTTCGGTATACGGCAATTAGGGTTCGTGAGAAATTCGTATTTTAGCGTCCAAGTGTTAAAAAACTTCGTTTTTGCAAAAACAGCAGCCTTTAGTCGCACGATTGACTCAATCGCACGACTCAACCCATTCGCACCTCCCATACGCATGATTGAACTCAGTCGCCTTGTTCATTCGTATGACTGACCAGCTTCATTCGCATAGACTCCAACTGCACTCTCCTTACGCACGACTGAATCCAATCGCAAGAATGAATTCATCCGCACTCTTCATTCGCACGATTGACTCATTCGCATAAGTTCAATGGCACGAGTGGTCCATTCGCACAAGTGAAGACTTGATCTCAAAAGTTTAAAGTTAACGAGATGGAAGAACAATACTCAGCGTTCACTGCAGGTAGAGACACACGAATCCAGAACCTCTTACTTCTGGAGAATGAGACTGGGAATCATAATAAACCACCTAAGCTTATAACGTTAGACGATTACCCACAATCGAAACAGGAAGCAACGTTTCGAGATCTTCCTCAATGGAGTTCATCCCAACCTTTGGGAATCAATTGAAACAGGATATGACATGCCGGTTGGTGCAGATGGGGTAAAACTAACCTTGGGAGGGATGATTGACAGCCAGAAGACGAAGTATAATGCAGAGAAGAAGGTTTATGCCCTGTTGACTCAGTCTATTCCAAAGGATATATTCCATCAATTTTTTGAGAATAAACAGGCAAAGAAACTTTGGATAGCCTTGGAAAAACGCTATGATGGAAATGCTTCGTTAAAAGCTCTAAAGGCAAAAGCTTTAAAGAAGGAGTTTGACAACTTCTCTTCAATGGGTAAAGAAAGTCTGGATGATGTAATCGACAGGTTCTATCATCTCATGAGTGAGCTGCATATTCATGGAGTTACAATGTCAATGGAAGATAAGGTATCCAGCTTGGCGGATGGCTTACCAGAGAAGTGGGATTCGTTTGTATCTAATTTGAGACAAAACAGTATGTTGGGAAAATTAGATATAAACGACTTCATCCTGAAATTGAGAGAGGAGGAACTTAGAATGAAATACAGGTCGCAGAAAGAAACATATGACCAAAATCCTTCACTTTACAACGCCTCTTCCATAACAGCCAGTTCAGGAGCACCCTTTCAGACTACATTTGTTTCAAGTTCATCTGCTCCTTCACCAACTATAGCTTCAGGGTCTGACACGTCTGTATCATCAAGTACCCATTATATTGAATCTGAGGTTAATGCTACCAAGTTAAAGACCGAGAATCTCGGGAATATCACTGTGGTGGTGGCTAAAGAACATATGGATCTATTGGCAGCTGTTGTTCACTCGTATGATGGTTTGGTTGCAGGAAATATTGGTAACTGCCATCTGGCAAATGAAGATTACCAACAGATAGACGAGAACGAGCTTGAAAGAATGGACATAATATGGGCATTGGCAAGTGCTGTGCGGAGAACTAAAAAGTTTGTTAAGAAGACGGGACAAAATTTGATAGCTACTAAAGACACTACCTTTGGTTTCGATAAGTCCAAAGTTACCTGTTTCAACTGTGGAGAGAAGGGACACTTTAAACATGAGTGTCTAAAGCCCAAGAAGACAGGCAACGGCAACCTGTTCTCGACTTTTAACCGTCAGGAAAAACCAACAGGTGGAGCTACCTTGTCTAGTCCAGAGACAAAGGCTTTGACTGCTCAAGGTGACGAAGGACAAGATTGGACCTTCAAATTTGTATCTCCGGGAGAATCTAACATTACAAATGTCGAGGTGTTGGATGACGATACGGAAAGTGAAGCTGATATCGCGGTCGAACTAGCAATGTCAGAAACTGAAGATACTGCGAAAGTGGTCAAACCCCTAATTGAAGAAGATATCAAAACGACATGTTCAGAATCTCCAGCAGCTGAAGAGTCAACCTCTGCACTGATGGCGGATTCAACTGAATCTTCTCAGGTAAGTACTAAAGACCAACTGTTTGAAAATCATGCTTGTTATGAATGTAATAAATTTAGGGAAAGCATAGATTTGAAATTTGCTAGGTTATTAGATCACAACGATAGCTTAGTAAAGGACTTGCAACTGTGCACAGAAGCAAATCGCATTTTAAAACTAAATGAGCACAGTTACAAAGAGAAAATAGAACTGTTAAATAAACAACTTAGGGAAACCGAAGTTGTGGCTTTTAACCAAGCAAATGACATTAAGTTCTATTTAAACTCCCTTGGAGAAACTAAAAAGGAAAAAGCAGTTTTGGAAGAAGTAAATTCATTAAAACAAAAACTGCACAGTTGGACTAGTTCTTCTCACATAGTTAAAAACTTAGTGAAAGAACGAAATAATGGGGAGGGATTAGGTTACAAAGTGGTTCCACCACCACATGAGATCTTGTTAAATACTAAATGTCGACCAGTAAATAACAATCCTATTAAGGATCATGTGGTGACCACTCCTCTAGTTAGTGATCTAGATTCCACGTGTCAAACGGTGGAATCTGTCACTAAACTGAAGGAGGACACTTTGAAATCTAAGGGTAAAATGCCTATCGTTAATTTGGATGAGCAATTTGAGAAGGTTAAGGTAAAATCAGGTTCAACAACGTCCAATAATGAACCCAAAAAGGTCAAACAAGTTAACCAAGCACGTGATTCATGTCTAAGTCCAAATAAACAAAAGGGTAAAGATGTTAAAAAGGTTCAAACAATTAATTTTGTTAAAGAAGATAAAACATCTAAACAAGAAGTGACAAAACCCAACAAGCCCAATGTCACAGCGGTCTCACACACTTCCCCACAGAGACATCTTTCCCAACATGTTGATGTAGGGTTTTGTAGATGTTTATCAAAGACATATTAACCATTTAACATGTAAAACGCAGCGGATTTTCAGTTTAAATAAGAGTTTATGTATCATATACATATGTTAAAGCAAAACCCAAAACAAGGATCTTATTATATGGAATAACACACTATCACAACATACATATCAACCATACATTTACTACCTTTAGAAACGTGGAATGGAGGCTAGGAGATGATGTTGAATGTCAAGACTTCAAAGTAGAAATCCTCAAGAGATGATACCCCAAGCTTCCTCCAAACACCCACTTGCTAGGTCTTGCAACACCAACCTCAAAGACACTCTTGAAGATCAATTTTTCAGCCAAAACAACACTTGTTTGAAGCTGAAAAATGCTTCTAATTCAGCTCTAAAATCCGAATTTTAGAGAGAGAGATTAGAGAAAATGCTTTTGCTATGTGTGTGTGAGAGAGAGGGAGTTTCTTGGAAGAGTGTTGTGTTGAATAAGTATTGCAAGGACCAAGATAAATCATCAAGGCCTTGCATGCCCCAAGGGCGGCCGAAATGGACTTCAAGAGTCCCTCTCATTTTGAATTTTTATTCAAAAATTCACCCTTGCACTCTATTTAATTTATAAGATTAAAACCCTTTTTATCTTATAAAATTAATACACTTTTGTTTAATATTATTTAACCAACTTAAATAATAGAAACAAGTAATTTCTCATGAACAATTATCCATATAATGTTATTCATTATCAAAAGCAATGTTTTAGAAAACCCGGTTTCTATGTTGGTGCTTATATTTATTTGTTTAATCTTATCAACGAATAAATATTTATCGGTGTTTGTTTTGCTTGTTATTGGGTATGACCCGACTTGGATCATATCACACTAGCCACATCAATTTAGTATGTATCTTGGGCAGATCAAATCCTTCAGTTGAAGGTTGATCATGCTACAATTATGGAAAGATAGATCACATTGCTTCTAATTGTCCTAAGTATCAGACACCAAGAAAGAAAGTTGAACTTCATGACACTAAACAAATTTATTCTAAAAGGAGTTCTATTACTCCACCTAAAAGAAATAATGAAACTAAAGTTCAAACCATAAGCCAGTCGTCTGTTTATCACAAACAGGCCTTGCACAAAACTGGCATGTGGAAAGAAAAATCAAATCAAATGTCTGATACTGAGAGCAGTAAGAAGCATGATATACCCTCACCTTCAAATGGACAGTGGGTAGAATTTATGATGTGTGATGCCTCTGGGTCACCTAAGCCAGTTAAGGCTTGGGTACCTAACTTAAACTAATTATTTCCTTTAAATGTGCAGGGTGTCCGCTATAGTGCTTCTACAAATACATGGATTGTTGATAGTGGGGCATCAAGGCACATGACTGGGAACCTGTCATTTCTCTCAAACGTTAAACATATTAAGGGAGGACATGTTTCCTTTGCTGGAAATAAAGGAGGTTACATCACTGCACAGGGAGAAGTGGGAAATCAGAAAGTTAAGTTTGACAAGGTCAACTATGTTCATTAACTACAAAATAACTTACTTTCTGTATCACAGATTTGTGGCAAAGGTTTCAAGGTTGTGTTTGACAACAAGAAGTGCTACGTGTTGAAGAAGGAGTTAATCATTCTGGAGGACCAAATTTTAATGTCAGCTTCAAGGTATAATGACTTATACGTCCTGGATCTATCAAAGGTCTCCACAACTGATCATCAAGTCCAATGCTTCTTGTCAAAGGCAACTGAGAAGGAATCCATCTCCTGGCATAGGAGAATGGGACACATAAATCCAAGGAAGATGCATCATCTCATTCATAATGATTTGGTCAATGGAGTTAATGTCAAAAACTTTCAACTTCCAGATTTTTGTGTGGCGTGTAAGAAATGGAAACCGACCAAGAAGTCTCACAAGGCAAAAAATGTCAACTCTATTGAATTGCCTCTTGAACTTCTACATAAAGATCTGTTTGGTCCTGTAAGCACAAAGAGCATTGCTGGAGATCTGTATTGCTATGTAGTCACAAATGACTATTCCAGATTCTCATGGGTAATGTTTCTGAAATCCAAATCAGAAACATTTGATTCGTTCAAACAACTTGTGACCACATTGGAATCTCTATACAAGTTAAAGGTACGTCAGATTCGCTCAGACAACAGTATAGAATTCAAGAATCAGTGGATGGAGGCATTCTGCAAAGAAAAGGGAATTGTCCATCAGTTCACATCTGCCTACACTCCACAGATGAACGGAGTTGCTGAACAGAAGAACAGAAGCTTAATAGAGACAGCCAGGACGATGCTAGCAGACTCGAAATTGCCTATCCAATTCTAGAATGAGGCACTTGCAAATGCATGTTACACTTTGAATCGAGTCTTGGTGGTTAAAAGACATGGTAAAACGTGTTACGAGTTTCTCCAACAACGTAAACCTAATCTAGAGTATCTTGAATCGTTTGGCGCACCATGTACACTGCTGAAGAAACATCAGTCAGGAAAGTTTAGTTAAAAGGCTGAAGAAGGTATTTTTCTAGGATACAACATACCAAATAAGTGGGTTTACAACAACTCATCGGGTCAAGTAGAAGTGTGGTGCAACGTCGATGTTCAGAGATTCACCACCCCCCCTGCAAGAAAAGGACCCGCCTTCTTTTTTGATTATGATGGATTCTTCAAGTCCTTCAACATTATTCTCACTCTTTCTGATGATGAGCTTTCGACAAAGATGATGTATGATGTCTGTGAATCCAAGGATCGTCGACAGGAATTATCAGTGTGAATTGATTTCAAGTCAACGTTAGCGGAATTAACGTTGAATTGGTTTAATTGTATTTAAACAACATTCAATGTTAATGAAATATCAAGAACACACGACACAAAACACAATTAAAGATTAATTAATGTTTTATTATAATGTATTGAAGATTACAAAAGAATGAAACAATGAATGCTATGATGTTGTATATGTTATGATGATCGAAAGACTTTTGATGATTGCTGTAATGCTATTGCTGTTCTCAATCAATCAATCGTCTGTTTTCAATCGTATTTGAATCGAAACCTAGGATCCATATTTATAGACAGATGTTTCAGTTATAGGAAACACCGGATCTCTTGGGATTTGATTTGTTTCTGATAAGGAATCAACGGATTTCTCGGGATTCGTATAACCGCCTTGTTGACTTGTTGACTTGTTGACTTGTACCACTTGTATAACACAAGTGTTTGGTCTCCGCAGGAATATTGTCTTCAGTAGTAATTTTGTTCTTCCGTAGATAATGTTCTTCCGAAGGTATCTTGTTCTTCCGAAGGTATCTTGTTCTTCCGAAGGTAACTTGTTCTTCCGAAGGTTACTTGTTCTTCCAAAGGTAATGTTGTTCTTCCGAAGGTAATGTTCTTCTGAAGATATCTTGTTCTTCCGAAGGTATTGTTCTTTCGAAGGTGGCTTGTTGTTCATCCGCAGATGATCTTCGGATGTATTGTTACTTGTAAGATATACATCTACGGAAGACTAATATGTTCATCCGTAGATGTTTCTTACACTTGGTCAATTTCAAAAATTGATCAAGTATTATGTTTGTTCCTGCAACCATACATACATCAACACATATATAAATGGGTTAACCTATATATTTAATGCATACATAATAATGAAATACAAAAGTTCATTACAAATATTGATTCAAGTACTAAGCCTATACATAATGACTAGATCTACAGATTCTAGACCTAACAATACTCCCCCTTAGGCTTAGCTACTTGTACTCATTCCTTCAAAACTGCAAGATCTTTGATTCTAGCGATCATCTTGTTGTAGAAGTATGAGACAGCAGTCTTCTGATCATCATACTTATACTTGATCTTCATCTTGCTCATCATCTTCAAAGTCTCATAACTAATTCCCAGAACATCTTCTTCTGTAGTGAGTGTGTCTAACACCTTGTTGTTATTCACCACTTCTAGCTCATCTTGTTCTGTTATTCTTAGTTCTGTGACTTCTTCAAATGTTGTTCCCTTCAGTAGTCCAGCATTAAATCTTCTTCTTTTATATGATTTGGCATGAAGTTTGTCTACTACTTGAATCACATGAACATGTAGAAATAAATCATTTTGTGCTTGTTCATCAGACAGCTTGGGAAAGAATTTGTCATTTAAGTATGAAGTGTAGCTGGGATGAAGCAGTTTGATTTCCACAGGATCAAAGATTCTGATCTTTTCTGCTTTCTTGTTTTCAGCATTTCTCAGTAGGACCAACTCTTTAGTCTTCTCTACATATCCCCATTCAGTGATTGGGTATGTGAATTGAGTCCCTTCAATACATTTAAGAGCTGCTTTGTTTCTGTTGTTGTAGCCAATCCTCTTCATGAATTCATCATCTACATGTTCTGAGGCATTGGACTTGTATCTTTTGAGCCCTTTGATTCTCTTCTGATGTTCTATATCTTCTCTTTTAGCTTCAATCAGCACATCATCTTTAAACTTAGTCTTTAACTTTCCCACTAGAGTTGAGAAGTCTCTTCCTCTAGGGTGAATTGGATAGTTGCTGATGTTTAAACTTTGAAGGTCTCTGATGTCATTCTCTGGCAGACTCACCACTGAGAGTACATCATGGAAGTATTCAACTCTTCCAGATGTTCTTTTAATAACAGCACAATCCCAGTCTGGATCATATTTCCATGCCATGATCTTGTTTTCTTCCGCAGAGCTGGGAGTTGTGAGGTGATCTATCAGTTGTATTAGAGTGGACTTTTGTTCAGTTATTTCTCTAACTGCAGTCCCAAGTGGCCATACTTTTCCGGGGATGACTTCCCTTGGCTCTCTAATCAGTTTCTCTTTCCCTTTGTGCTGATCTTTAGGTTCAACAGTTATGGGTTCAGCAGGGAGTTTGCTTTGTTGTTCATAAGATTGATGAGGAGCTTCAGTTCTGAACTTTACCCCAGTATCTAGTTCAACCTTCATTACATGCTCCATCATCCTTCTGAGTTCTCCTACTGTTCTTCCTTTAAGCTCATGAGGCTTGTAGTTATGTCCCTGTAACCAGCAAGTCATGTTGTATTTGCTCAGCTTGGCTGTGTCACAGTGTCCCAACTCCTTCTTTATGTTTTGAATTGATTGAAAGGTATTGAATGCTTCATAGTCACAGTTTGGAATCATGAAGCTGGCAAGCTCAAACTCTTTCAATAAGTTCTTCATCTCTGTCATGTTTAATCTTTCAACCATGTCATAAGGGAAACCATGATTTATAAGTGTCATGAACATGGTTGATTCAGGCCTCTCTTCAAGTATGTCACTTATAGTCAGAAGATCATCAGCCTTTGAGACTTCTTGCTTTGGAGGAGTGTCTTCTTTGATTAATTCTTCCCATTCTTTGTCACTTTCATCTTTCTGTTCAGTGATGGGCTCCTCAGCAGATAAGTCTATTATGGGTGTGTGTTCAGGAGAAAGCTTTTGTTTCTTTGGACTACTTTCATCAGTTGGCTTCTTCTCAGTAGTACCAAGGTACTTTCTTTTCCTTGAGTACCAGATCACTTCTTTTGATGCCTCAGGATTTTGTTTTGTTTGAGCAGTTGAAGTTTTGGCATAAGATTCCAATGAGCTGATCTTCAGTTTAAGTTGCTCAATTTCTTCTTCTTTTGTCTTTATTATGTTTGACTGAGCAGTCATAGTGTCAGATGCTTGTTCAAGTCTCTTCATGATCTTTTCTTTATCTTTCTTCTCATTCTCTGCTGACTCTATAAGCTCAGCTTCCTTGTCTAGCAGAGCATCAATCACTTCTTTATCACTTTGAGCATCTTCTCTCAGTCTCTTTATTCTTTCTTGCTGATTTATCAATTCTTCATCTTTTTCTTTAATTATGCCCTTCAGCTCTTGTATTCTTGCCTTTCTTTTATTTGACTTGAGCACCAGCTTGTTGTACTCAGCCACCAGATAACTCTTGCTTACAGGAATGTCATCATCACTCAGATCATCTTCATTATAGGCAATCACATCAACCTGATCTGCTTCTGTATCTCTTTCCTGATGCTGAGACTCAATCTCTTCTTCTTTTTCCTCCTCATGATCAACACTTGCTGAGCTTGACTTTGCTTCAGTGGCTTGATCTTCCTGCTCTTGAAGAGTTTGTTGTTGTTGCTGATCAACATGGGAGAAACTTGTTCAGTTTCATTTGAATGCACAGGGGATTCAGTCTTGGAAAGTGACAGTTTGACTGTGCTTGCTTCTGAGACTAATTCTGTCTCTCCAGTGTAGATGCTCTCAGTATCTGAGTTTGAAGGTTGTTGGTAGAGTTGCATCTGAAGCTGATTTGGTGATTGGGGTTGATTGGGAGAGATTGGTTCAGTATTTTGACTGGCTGGTGATTGTGTTTGGGGTGTTGGTTGTTGTTGTGGTGATAGATTGAGGATTGGAGAGATGGGTTCTGTAGTTTGGCTGGCTGGTGATTGTGTTTAGGGTGTTTGTTGTTGTTGTGGTGATACTACTGGTGATGGTGTGTCTTGAGCAGAGCTGGTAGCAGAGCTCTCTTCCTCATCTTCCCAAACTAGCTCTGGAGGTATGTCTGCATTAGCATCAATCACATGTGCAAACATGTCTACATCTTCTCCTTCATATCTCCCTGAGATTTTGTTCAGCACAGATCTGCCAAGGTGTGCTTGGATAAACACACCACCCTCCACATTTGTTCCAGGCAGGTCTGCATTAATGATCAGCTGAATGAATCTTGGAAACATATACATCTTATCAGCCTTCTGTACTCTGATGTGGTCACACAAACAGTTAAAGATGTACTTTGAGTAGTTGTACGTCCTTCCCTCAAATATCCCAATAATACCAGATGATATGTGTCTAGAAAATCTGTCAAGCCCAGATTTTCTATTTGACATACACTTCAGATAAGTGTGACACAAAAATCTGTATGGTTTGCAGAGTCTTCCCTTCTTGATTTCTCCCTTTTTCAAAGTCTCCATCATATCCCATTAGAAGGAAAACCTTTTCTATGTATTCATTATCAAATACATCAGGGTGTCCTGCTTCAACATCTCCCAGTTCTAGTACCCTTCTTATAGTTTGTTCGTCTATTCTCAGCCTTCGATTCCTTACTTCAGCAATAATTCCTTCATCATCTTCTTCTATACGCGCAGAATTCCAGAAATCACTGATGTGCGATCGATAAATCGTTGGCTCTGCAGATAATGCATAGAAAACCCTTGATCTTCTCAAATATCTCATAATTTCTTGACATCCTTCCGACACAGGATCGTCAGGGTTCAAGAAAGCACATACATTATGCTCTTTTGCAAATCGATGATCCATCTTAATAGACGCTGATTAAGAACTCAGATATACGTTTGCTTAAGGTTTGATTTGATAAATTTTGAATGTTGAGAAAGTGGGAAAAATTTATTGCGAGATTTTCTAGGTCTGAAAAAGTGAGCTGAAAAAGTGCATAATGTTGATACATGTATGTCCCTAGATCATGATTTGTAATGTAATGAACTTGTCTGTCTGATTATGGTGTAATTGTAATCGATTAATGAAATGATATAAATTGGTTGTTACTTGCAATGTTTAATATTTCATTAATGAGTTGTGATTGAATTGATTGGGTTTATGAATGTTTGAACGAGTGCACATTAAGTTATATTAAATAGAACATTCAAACTTAACTAAATGAAGTTCTCATGCGGATGGCCCATGCGAATGGACCACACGCATGAATAACTTCATACGATTGACTCAATCGCACGACTGAACCAGGAGACTAGATCAGTCGTATGATTGACACATAAGATTGACTCAATCGCACGACTGAACACTCAGTCGTGCGGATGAATCAACCGCATGGTTCAATCGCACGACTGAACCATACTTATGGCCCAGTCGCACGATTGAACAATACTAACCTATAAATAGACCCAATTCGTGGGAAAACGTAAGCATTCATCCTATTACGACTCCAGACGTACCCTAGCCGTCCAGAAGCCTCCCAAATCGTTCTCCAAGTTCATAGAACACATCAGATCGGTTCCTAATCGATTTCTGACGTTGATATCAATTCTTGATTGATTCATCGTGTGTTCTCACTGATTGGATCGCCAATCAAATAGGATTCCGCACTATTTGAGTTGGTTTAACACGCAATCACTAGGTATTTCGTTCAAATACCAGGTCCCCACTTCAAATGGTGGTACTACGATTGGAGAACCGCTGAAGCTGTCATAGTATTGAATAAAGAGGGACAAATGGATACTATCAGGGTATTCGACCCAATGTGGCTAACCAACTTATCTGCTAATGATGTCTACACATTATATAAGTGGCTACTGTTCTATGACACGCAAGATATTGTACAAGCCCTCCAATTCCAAAATGTCATAAGACTCTGCTTTGCTTTTGAGATACACGCAGGAGTCACTAAAGAGGAGAAGTACAAGAAGTATAAGGAGGTGATGCAGAAGACAAGAGAATAGATAGATCTAGGTCCAAGGGGGAGTTTGTTGATACATGTATGTCCCTAGATCATGATTTGTAATGTAATGAACTTGTCTGTCTGATTATGGTGTAATTGTAATCGATTAATGAAATGATATAAATTGGTTGTTACTTGCAATGTTTAATATTTCATTAATGAGTTGTGATTGAATTGATTGGGTTTATGAATGTTTGAATGAGTGCACATTAAGTTATATTAAATAGAACATTCAAACTTAACTAAATGAAGTTCTCATGCGGATGGCCCATGCGAATGGACCACACGCATGAATAACTTCATACGATTGACTCAATCGCACGACTGAACCAGGAGACTAGATCAGTCGTATGATTGACACATAAGATTGACTCAATCGCACGACTGAACACTCAGTCGTGCGGATGAATCAACCGCATGGTTCAATCGCACGACTGAACCATACTTATGGCCCAGTCGCACGATTGAACAATACTAACCTATAAATAGACCCAATTTGTGGGAAAACGTAAGCATTCATCCTATTACGACTCCAGACGTACCCTAGCCGTCCAGAAGCCTCCCAAATCGTTCTCCAAGTTCATAGAACACATCAGATCGGTTCCTAATCGATTTCTGACGTTGATATCAATTCTTGATTGATTCATCGTGTGTTCTCACTGATTGGATCGCCAATCAAATAGGATTCCGCACTATTTGAGTTGGTTTAACACGCAATCACTAGGTATTTCGTTCAAATACCAGGTCCTAACAAGTGGTATCAGAGCTTTGGCTCTTGATTTCGTGTTGATTCAATCAAGATTGCATAAAAGTTTGTGTTTTTGCACGAAAAACGCAATCTTTTGCATCAAAAGTGATCTTGGACGTTCCCTGCTCATTGAAGTTCAGTTTCTACGGACTTAGACGATTTGGACTTGCAAAATTTCGAATTTTCACGGCTAAAACCCGTCAAACCTAGAAATTTTCGCAAAACAGCAGCTTCAGTCGCACGAGTGACCCAGTCGCACGACTAGACTCATTCGCATTGTTCATTCGCACGACTGGACCTAGTCGCACCTTCATTCGGCCGACTGAACCGTTTCGTTCGCATAGCTCACACGCACCAGATTCATTCGCACGACTGAACCATTCGCCCTGTTCAGTCGCACGGTTGAACCAATCGCAGAGTTCATACGCACGATCAGACCATTCGCATTCTTCAGTCGCATCAGTTAAAGTTGATTTGATTAGACTCTAAGTTTATTAACCATGGAAGATCAGATGTCAGCCTTTACTGCGGGGAAGGACTCAAGAATTCAGAACCTGCTGCTGCTTGAGAGTGAGGTGGGTATTCACAATAAACCACCAAAGCTTTTGACTTTAGATGAGTTTCCTCACTGGAAGCAACGTTTTGAGATCTACCTCAATGGAGTAGATCCCAATCTGTGGGAAGCTATCGAAGTAGGGTATAGTACACCGGTGGGAGCAGATGGAGTAAAATTAACGTTGAGTGGGATGACTGACGCTCAGAAAGTAAAGTATAATGCTGAGAAAAGAGTATATGCGATGATAACTCAGTCGATCCCCAAAGACATCTTCCACCAGTACTCAGAGAACAAGCAGTCCAAGAAACTGTGGGATGAGCTAGAGAAAAGGTATGATGGGAATGCATCGTTAAAGGCAATCAAGGCAAAGGAGTTAAAGAAGGAATTCGATAACTTCTCATCGATTGGTAACGAGAGTTTAGATGAAGTCATAGACAGATTCTACCATTTGATGAGCGAGTTGCATACACATGGTGTGGAAACAACTATGGAAGAGAAAGTAAGCAACTTCGCAGATGGATTGCCTGATAAGTGGGCTTCATTCGTGTCTAATCTTAGACAGAATGGAATACTTATAAAGCTGGATATAAATGACTTTATTCTCAGACTGCGTGAAGAAGCACTAAGGATGAAGTATAGAGCACAGAAGTCTTCATATACACAAAACCCAACTTTATACAATGCCACGCCTCAAGCTAAGACATCTGGAGCACCTCTCCAGACAGCATTTGTGTCCAGCTCGTCAGGTCCTTCACATGCTTCTACTTCTGGATCAGACACGTCAGGGTCATCATGTACCCATTATATTGGATCAGAAGCAAGTGCTACTAAATTGAAGACCGAGAACCTCGGTAATGTGACTGTAGAAGTAGCACGAGAGCATATGGATCTTCTAGCCGCTGTAGTTCATTCATATGATGGACTTGTGGCTGGGAAGATTGGAAACTGTCATTTGGCAGATGAAGACTACGAGCAGGTAGATGAAATGGAGCTTGAAAGAATGGATATAATGTGGGCCTTAGCTAGCGCTGTCCGAAGGGCGAAGAAGTTTGTTAAGAAGACTGGACAGAATTTGATAGCTACTAAGGACACAACATTTGGTTTTGACAAGAGCAAAGTGACCTGCTTCAACTGTGGAGAGAAAGGGCACTTCAAGAGGGAATGTGTCAAACCAAAGAAGACGGGTAATGGGAACCCATTCTCATCCTTTACTCGCCAAGACAAGCAAGCTTCCAGTTCTACTTCATCAAACAAGGACCCAAAAGCCTTGACTGCTCATGATGATGAAGGACAGGACTGGAGTTTTAGATTTGTCTCCCCAGAATCTAACATTGCCAGTGTTGAAGATATTGATGATGATTCTGCGAGTGAAGGTGATTTAGCAGTTGATATAGCGATGTCACACATGAAGAAACAACTGCAGCTGAAGTCAGTTACATACCTAAGGAGGAAACTTCCAAGTCAGATTCAGAAAAGTCAGAATCACCAGAACTAGAGACGTCTGATGCTGCGTTGATGGCTAACTCTTCTGAAACAACACAGGTAAGTACAACTGACCAAATGTTTAATAATCATGCTTGTTCTAACTGTGATATGTTTAGGAATAGCATTGATGAAAAATTTGCTAGGTTATTAGATCACAATGATAACTTAGTAAAGGACTTACAACTATGCACTGAGGCCAATAGAGTTCTAAAACAAAATGAGCATAGTTATAAAGAAAAGATAGACCTACTGACTAAGCAACTTAGGGAAACCGAAGTAGTTGCCTTTAATCAATCAAATGACATTAGGTACTATCTAAACTCCCTAGAGGACACTAAGAAACAAAAAGCAGTTCTAGAAGTAGAAGTTAATTCCTTAAAACAGAAACTGCATAGTTGGACTAGTTCTTCACACATAGTTCAACACTTAGTGAGAGAAAGGAATAATGGGGAGGGATTAGGCTACAAAGTGGTTCCACCACCACCTGAGACCTTGATGAACACCAAGTCTAAACCAGTAAACAACAACCCAATCAAGGATCATGTGGTGACCACTCCTCTTGTTACTGATCCAGACACATCATGTTCATCTACTGCATCTGGACAGAAACAAAAGGAGGCCACTTCAAAGGCAAAGGGTAAATTGCCTTGTGTTAATCTGGAAAATGAATTTGAAAAGGTTAACTTAAAGTCAGGGTCAAACAGAGTCAAATCAGAACCCAAAAAGACTTCAAACGTTAATTTTTCACATGCTACAAGTCAAAAACCAGTTAACCAAAAAGTTGAACAAGTTAAACAGGTTAAAACAGTTAAATTTGTTAAACCAGAGAAAACATCAAACATGCAAGAGTCAAAACCTAAAGTGATTGATGTTACTAAAGTGTCACGCGTTTCTCCACAAAGAAAGTCAAATTATAAGGTTGATAGCAGATGTGCTACAACTGTGGAGAATGTGGACATATTGCTTCCTATTGTCCTTTCTATCAGACACCTAGGAAGAAGATTGATCTTCAGGACTCTAGACCTAGGTCTTCTAAGAGGAGTTCTCTAACTCCACCTAGAAGATCTAGTGAACCTAAAGTCCAACCTGTAAGCCAGACGACTGTTTATCATAAACAGGCATTGCACAAATCTGGCTTATGGAAAGAGAAGACTACCTGTGTGACTGATACTGATGACAAGAAGGAATCTGAGTTACCCTCACCTTCTAAAGGTCAATGGGTAGAGTTTATGATGTGTGATGCCTCTGGGAAACCCAAGACAGTAAAGGCTTGGGTTCCTAACCTAAACTAATACATTTACTTGATATGTGCAGGGTGTTCGGTATAGCGCTGAGACTAACACGTGGATTATAGACAGCGGAGCATCCAGGCACATGACAGGAAATAGAGCCCTTTTATCAAATGTCAAACAAATAAAAGGAGGGCATGTTTCCTTTGCAGGAAACAAGGGAGGATACATCACAGCACAGGGAGAAGTGGGAAATCAGAAAGTTAAGTTTGATAAGGTGAACTACGTTCAACAACTTCAAAATAACTTGCTTTCTGTTTCCCAAATCTGCGATAAAGGATTTAAAGTCATCTTCGACAACAACAAGTGTTACGTGCTGAAGAAAGACTATATGATTCCAGAGGACCAAGTTCTAATGACTGCTTCAAGATATAAGGACCTATATGTCTTGGATCTGTCAACTGCTGCTCCAACGGATCATGAAGTGCAGTGCTTTCAATCTAAAGCTACTGAGAAGGACTCAATCTCCTGGCATAGGAGAATGGGACACATTAGTCAAAGGAAGATGAATCACTTGATTCAGAAGGATCTAGTGAGAGGAGTAAATGTCAAGAACTTCCAACTTCCTGACTTTTGTGTAGCTTGCAAGAAAGGCAAACAGACAAAGAAGTCTCATAAGGAAAAGAAAGTTCATTCAATAGAACTTCCTCTTGAACTTCTTCACATGGATCTGTTTGGTCCAGTCAGTACAAGGAGCATTGCAGGCGATCTGTACTGTTTTGTGGTCACTGATGACTACTCAAGGTTCACTTGGGTAATGTTTCTGAAATCCAAATCAGAAACATTTGAGTCATTCAAGGAATTAGTCACCACTCTGGAATCTCTCTACAAGCTAAAGGTTAGACAAGTACGCTCAGACAACGGGACCGAATTCAAGAATCAATGGATGGAGGCATACTGCAAGGAAAAGGGATTGTTCATCAATTCACTTCAGCATACACGCCTCAGATGAATGGTGTTGCTGAGAGGAAAAATAGGAGCTTGATAGAGACTGCACGGACTATGCTGGCGGACTCGAAACTGCCTATCCAATTCTGGAATGAGGCAGTAGCAAATGCATGTTATACACTGAATCGAGTCCTAATAGTCAAGCGCCACGGAAAGACATGTTATGAGCTACTACAAAGACGCAAACCGAATTTGGAGTACCTTGAACCCTTTGGCGCGCCGTGTACACTTCTGAAGAAGACTCAAGAAGGAAAATTCAGCGAGAAGGCAGATGAAGGAATCTTTCTAGGATACAACATACCGAATAAGCGAGTTTACAATAACTCAACAGGTCTTGTAGAAGTGTGGTGTAATGTCGACATTCAGAGATATACCACACCACCTACAGGAAAAGGACCTGCCTACTTCTTCGATTATGATGGATTCTTCAAATCCTTCAACATACCTCTCTCTCCCTCGGACGATGAGCTAGCTACTAGGATGATGTATGATATTCTGAATACACCATCTAGCACACAGGGAGAATCATCTACTCAGTCAGGGGGAGTAGTCGACGACAGTGACTCCTCCTCTGAAGATGAAGCTGAAGGAGATGACCAGAACAGTCAGGAGGAACAGGTTCCAGTTCCAGCAAGTCCACAAGCATCTACGAGTGATGCACCTTCAACTTCAGAACCTCAAACTCCAACTACCTCAGATGCAGAACCAAATGTTCATAATCTTGGCTCTGAGGTAGCTGTTCCTACTACTCCAGGATCACGACTAAACGTCTATCATCCCCTTGACAATGTCATTGGAGATGTCAGATCAGGAGTACAAACCCGAAATCAGTTATACTCAGCTGATTACGCCTCGGTTATGGAAAAAGGTTACATTCATGATGGTGCCTATCGATGTTTTGTCTCGCAGGTTGAGCCAAAATATGTCAGTGAAGCACTCAATGATGAGGCGTGGGTGAGTGCCATGCAAGAAGAACTTCTGCAGTTTAAGAAGTTAGGTGTATGGACACTGGTTGATAAACCTAAAGGTGCTAAAGTCATTGGCACTAAATGGGTACTAAAATGCAAGAAGGATGACCAAGGGGTCATTATCAGGAACAAAGCTCGACTGGTGGTTCAAGGTTTTCGCCAAGTCGAGGGAATTGACTACAATGAGGTGTTTGCACCCGTGGCAAGGATGGAAGCTATTCGTATCTTCCTTGCCTATGCATCGTACATGAAGATCAAAGTCTACCAATTAGATGTAAAGAGTGCATTCCTTCATGGAGAAATCAGAGAAACAGTCTACGTAAGTCAACCCGAGGGTTTTGAAGATCCTTACCATCGGGATAGAGTTTACAAGCTCGACAAAGCTTTGTATGGGCTTCATCAAGCTCCTCGAGCTTGGTATGAGAAACTCTCAACTCATCTTGTGAAACACGGCTTTCGCAGGGGAGTAATTGACTGTACACTGTTTATTAAGGAAAAGGATGGCGACCTACTGCTTGTACAGATATATGTTGATGACATAATCTTCGGGTCAAAGAACGAAGAGTTATGTAAAGAGTTTGAAGCAGTAATGAAGAAAGAATTTGAGATGAGTGCCATGGGGGAGATGAAGTTCTTTCTCGGGTTACAGGTGGATCAAACACCAAATGGAATCTTTCTACATCAGACCAAGTATGTAGGAGACATTCTCAGTCGCTTTGACATGGAGAATGCTTCTGCTGCTGGGACTCCACTTGCTACTAATCATGATATAGCACCGGATGATAATGGAGATCTAGTAGATGCCACTATGTACCGAGGAATGATCGGATCCCTCATGTATCTCACTGCCTCAAGACCTGATATTATGTATGCTACATGTCTATGCTCAAGATATCAGGCTAAACCAAAGGTCAACCATCTGATCGGGGTCAAGAGGATTTTTCGTTATCTGAAGGGTACACCCACACTTGGATTGTGGTACCCTCATGATGATGACTTTGAGCTTACCGCGTATAGTGACTCGGATTACGGGGGCTGCAAGATGAACTACAAGTCTACATCAGCAGGGTGTCAATTCTTTGGGAGAAGATTAGTTACCTGGCAGTGTAAGAAGCAGACATCGGTTGCCTTGTCAACCTGTGAAGCCGAATATGTTGCTGCTGCAAGTTGCTGTTCTCAAATCATCTGGATTCAACAGCAAATGCGGGATTACGGTTTAAAATTCTCATCTACTCCTATTTTTGTTGATAACTCTGCTGCAATTGCAGTAACTAAAAATCCGGTCCAACATCCTAAGACCAAACACATCGGTATTAAATACCATTTCATAAGAGATTGTTTTGAAAAGAACTTAATTGATGTGGTTAAAATTAATACTGATTTTCAACGCGCTGACCTCTATACTAAAGCCTTTGATAAACCACGTTTTCAATATTTATTAGAGGTCAACGGTGTTAAAAAGAAAAGTGAGGTAATTCCTGATGATGAAAATGTGTAGTCCGATGTCGTGTACTTAAATTTTATTTTATTTACTTTGATTTGTCTATTTGATTTTAATTTTATTTAAACTCATGTTCTCTTGCTGTTTATTAAAATCCTAAAATAATTAAACCAGAAATGATTTTAGTATTTTAGGGGGAGAATATGTCAGCAAGTTAACATTAAAAAAAAAAAAAAAAAAAAAAAAAAAATGAGGGAGAAGGAGTAGCGAGCTGAAATAAGGTAGATTGTATCTGTGATACCGATTCAATACCTTTGGAAAATGATAGTACACAGGAACAAATCAAGAGGGACTTTAAAATTTAAGTTTAGTAATATGCAAAAGTTCAAAGAAATAAATCTGTGTAGTCTAAGCAATACCAAAAGGAAAGATGATAGAAAACTGGCAACTCCTAAGGTGACACAAAGAAAGTAGACTTAGAGGCTGCTAGACCATATATGATATGTTGGTAGATTCAACACAATAGACAACTAGACCTGATTGGTGATTTCAAGATAAAACTAAAGTGTTCAACTGACTGTGGGCGTCCATCTTATCACTGGTTAACACAATCAACAATATTCCAATAAGGGGTAATGAGCAAGTAAACGCCACAAATGTGTGCGGATGACCATAACTAGAGCAAAGCAAAGAAAAAAAATGAAAGACAAATGCAATAAAGCTAATGACTTATGTTGTTGGTGCATTTTGTGCAAAATAAAATAAGCTGCTCTAACAAGGAGATAGGTTATGTGCCTCTCTGCTGTGCGATGGCACTGACCTGAGGATAAGCATAACCTAGATATTCTAGAATTCATTGTTGTTTGCCGCCTCTCTGCTGTGCGATGGCACTGACCTGAGGACAGGCTTCTCTTTGAAAGCTCTAAGAATAGTCTCTTCTTGTAATAATACCCGTAGACCGCTCAAAAGCTCCTGAGGGATGTTGATTACCATATAAGTGTGGGATCCACAAGTGTTAGTTGAAATAATTACACCTAAATAAGTCACCAGTCTGTGTCAAAAGTCTGTGTATGGATTTAAGTGGACAAACATACTGACAATCATTGTGGCTACATTCTCAAAGGTCCAAATCAATGTGAGAATTAAGAGTTTCAGTATGATTTCCTTATGTTGCTAATGACTCTGGATGAACATCGAGAACTTGAGCATCAAAAGGTTTTATAACGAGTCCCAAATGATTTGAATTGCCTGTATGATTCCAAAAATTGAATTGGTCCAGATGTGATCAACCTAAGTTGAAGCTATCTACTCCCGATCCAAATCCCGTAGATATCAATCTCTGGATTTATCTCTCACAAAAAGCCAAAAATATGTCTGTTTATGTAATTAGTTTAAAGTCTTAAATTAGTTAGTCGTTTTAAGTTTTAATTTAAGTCAAGTGTCGGGCTACATCAGGAAAATCAGAAGGATTCACTCACTAAAAGGGTCATGTCTGAGATGACCATATGTACTTTGAAAGGTTAAATTAGTCACGTCTGAGGTGACAAAGTGTTTTAAAAGGGTCACGTCTGAGGTGACCAAAGTGGTTAAAAGGATCACGTCTGAGGTGATCAAAGTGTTTTCAAGATAAAAGGATCATGTCTGAGATGATCAAAAGGTCATAACGTTAATTTAATTAATATAAAAGAGTCTAAAGGTAAATTGGTAAAATAGCAGAAAATTAACTAAGTATGACCCATTCGCACGAATGGACCATACGTATGGACTAACCATACGAATGAAGTCCATTCGCACGAATGGATCATACGATTAGTCCAATCGGAGGCTTAAGTGCGAACGAGTGAGTCAGTCGCACGACTGAACTTCAGTCGGACGACTGGAGAAGGGCGACTGACCCAATCGCACGACTGAGTCCCACTCGCACGACTGAAAGGTGCGAATGAACTCAGTCGCACGATTGGAACTAGGGTGGATATAAATAGAGGTGGAGTCGGTCGCAGAGACTCCTCATTCTCAAATCGCCCCTAATTCGCATAGTGTACCGTTACTCTGCCAAAATTTCATTTGCCTTTTTCTTGTTGATTCTGTGATACTAACGTTCGTTCATCATCGTACAGGTACTTTGAAGTTCGTTTCCATCAAAATCAAAAGAATTGAAACCCTAATTGGATTAATACGACTGTGAAGTGCGAACCGCGAATGTCAAACCCTAATAACCTATTAAACTAAGTAAATGTTAAAATTGAGTAAAATAGGTTGTTAGGGAAGAGAAGGCGACACTAAAGAACCGGTTAATTGAGTGATAAGACTTATTCTGCGTAGATTCGATCTTTGGGACGACTGAACACATGAGACAGACGACTGGTCGTCCGGATGAACTTCAGTCGCACGACTGAAGGGTGCGAATCATTAATCGCACGACTGAACCATGCGAATGAGACTCAGTCGCACGACTGGTGTAACCGCACAAGAGTACTTGCGCATGAGTCCAGTCGCACACTCAGTCGTGCGTATGAGGTCAACATCGCACGTCTGAACCTCAATCGCATTATTCAGTCGCACGACTGTCTTCAGTCGTTACAACCCCAATCGCATGACAGATACTTTTTTATTCAAAGTTTAAGTGTTGCTTTATACTCTTAGCCAACGAAACTAACTTTTATGTTATTATGTGTTACAGATGGCGAGTAGATGGAATATGAGCACCAAGCACAACATATGTGCTCACCTGGACTTGACATCCAGGAATGCAGCCGACTTCGCCGGCATTATTACTTTTCTACAGAGATCCAGGATCGCTCACGCTATATCTACCCCCTGCACACCGTACAGATCAGTGCAGCAGGCCTTCTGGGAAGGCGCATCTGTAGACAGATCCACCGAGCCTCATTGCATCAGGAGCTCGATTTTTGGTGAGGCTATCACTATTTCTGAGGAGGATCTGAGGATAGTTCTCCAGTTTGGAGACGATGCTGAGTGTCCCACACGTCTACACCCCCTCACGGTCCGTGGAGTCTTCATGAGAGCCAAGTACTCTGGGGACATCAATGCCGGGGTACTCAACAAGAGTAACCTCTGTCCCCAGTTAAGTACCTTGCGCACGTGCTGCTGAAGTGTATAGCATCACGGAAGGGAGGTTTGAGAGCTCTCTGACCAGATCCAGAACGCTTATGCAGCGTTGGTGCTGAACCACCCGTTCAGCTTCTCCAGGATGATATTCAGTTATTTGGTGGAACCTCGAGGGGAAGGGGAGGAAGGCTTCTGTATGTACCCTAGATTTCTTCAGATGATCATTGATCAGAAGCTTCCTTCCCTGCCGAAGGAGAGAAGACGCTGTTATCTCGAGGTCATGGACGACACGACTCTTGGCGGATGAAGGTCTACAGGGGGAAGCAGGTGAAGCCCCCTGTCAGGAGGTTGTTTGGGCATCTGGCCCGGGCTGATTATGTGGCGCCAGCAAAAGGAAGTGGCGCCACGAGGACAGTGACTCAGATGTGGAGCATATAGCTATACCAGAGGACTGACTCTGATGATGATGATAGCGGCGACGCCGGGGATGACATTCCTGCCCCATCTAGAGGCACAGATACAGACGTTATTCCCCCGGGGTCAGCCACTGCCGGAGAGGTCGCAGAGATGGCCGGTTTCCATCAAGAGTTCGTCGCTGGTGATATCGAGGAGGAGGAGTCAGACGAGGAGCCCCTCACCGGACTGTGGGAAGCAAAGTATTCCCACATACCACGGGCTTAAGGTGGCGGTGAACACCCAGGGACTCCTCGGAGAGAGATACTGACCCTAACTACGTCCAGGGTCAGGTAGCAGAGCTGCAGGGGGAGCATCTACTTCCTCCGGGACTAGGAGGAAGCGGATGGCTCAACACAATGGGTTGAAGAAGAAGAAGCGTCGTTTGACCTTCGTGACTACCTTCTACCACACAGCCACCACTACCACCACTACTGACATAACCACCCACCCATCACCCCAGCACCCACCACCGCCACTACTCCTACTACCACATCCACCACTTTACCCAACCACCACTGTAGCTATCCCATCCATCACAGACATCACCCTACTTCACCACCATCAGCTCACCGACCCAATATTCACCACAACACCACTGCCACCACCACCACACATCAGGCTGACCGTCAGCCCAGCCCTCACAGGTTCATGGATTCACTCTACCTCACATTGGGGTAGAGGAGCAGCTCTCAGCGCTAAACCGTATGGTTATGCGTCTGCTTGCTGCTGCCGAGGAGAAGGCGGCGCAGATCCGCCAGCTGACCGACTTGGCTGCTGCCCAATCTCAGCAACTGGCAGAGCAGGCTCGGGTCATAGACCAGCAGAGAGTTGAGGTGTCCCAACTCCAAGACATTCAGGCTCAGTCCGTCAAACGTATTGAGGAGTTGGAGACGACCAACAAGACTATCATGCTGAGGCTGAAGGGGTCGAAGGATGAGCCCCTGAAGCTAAAGGAAGGTGACGGGGATGACGGAGATGATGATGATGAAGATGAGGATGATGATGAGGAAGATGATGATGAGAGGAAACGGAAGAAGATAGGACAGAAGGACATGATGATGATGACGAGGCAGAAGGAGGGGATGCGGCTGCAATCGGCCTCTGCCGCAGGTCAAGAGCGGAGATCCAAACGTCGACAGACCAGTCATCCACTACTTCTGCTCCTCCGAGCGACACTCCACAGATCAAGACAAAAGTACTGATTAGACTTTTATGTATTTATTTACTTTGTACTTGAATCATGTAATGAAAACAAATGTATTAAATGTTATATATATTAAGTTTAATATGTCTGTTTGATTATTACTAATAATTTATGTGTGTTGAATGTTTATATCAACAGATCCAAACGTTCAAAGGGATGAGTTTGACTTTGCTACCCCTTCATGGTCAAGACTCAGTTAACCATGATTCTTGACCTACAAGGGATAGTAAGACGGTCTGTGAGTTATACCCTGAAGAAGGGGAGATAATTCATGACCTGTCTGATGAGCAAATAGCAGAAATGTTCAAACTCAATCCCGATGAAATAGTGAAGGACGCTCCAACAGTTGATTCAACCAGTGATGAGGAACTGAATGATATTGATGAAGTTGAGGTTGAAGACATTACTGCAGAAGAGTATCCTCAGTATGCTGACGCCGAGGGAAATGTGGTCCCCAATTGGGTGAATCCCTAGTCAGTGATACTTTTGAGGTACTTGACAAGATGGAGCAAGAAGCAGAAAAGACTGAAGGAACAGCCCAAGCCTCCAATGCAGATGTAGATATTCGCAAGGCTGAATGGGCTGCCTGTTTTGAAGAAGTAAGAGCCCAGCGTGCTGCCAAAGAGAGATGCCTACACCAAGCTCTACAGAGTCAAGAAACACCATAAGGTGTCGGGCAGGATTATCTCTTGGGCTTATTTTGAAGACCTTAACGCTTATGCAGTTAAGAGGGAGCAGGGCATAGAGTACTTCAGGTTCCCACATGATCTGAAGACTCTACCTGGTTTTGAGCTCAACCCTCAGCTGGCTAAACTAAAGCTGCTGTATGCTGACCCGAGAAAGATGTCAGGCTGGTTTGAGGCTGCCCTGAGGAAAGAGTACCACACCAGGTGGGTCAACTTCAAACCTCAACAACCTACGAGGTATATCAGACGTTCTGAAGTTGATCCCATAACTGGTAAGCCAAAGATAGTGCTGAAGTGGAGTCCCCCGAGAACAATGTCGAGAATCCCTCTGAGGGAAATGCCACAGGACTTCACTCCCCACTTCAAATGGTGGTACTACGATTGGAGAACCGCTGAAGCTGTCATAGTATTGAATAAAGAGGGACAAATGGATACTATCAGGGTATTCGACCCAATGTGGCTAACCAACTTATCTGCTAATGATGTCTACACATTATATAAGTGGCCACTGTTCTATGACACGCAAGATATTGTACAAGCCCTCCAATTCCAAAATGTCATAAGACTCTGCTTTGCTTTTGAGATACACGCAGGAGTCACTAAAGAGGAGAAGTACAAGAAGTATAAGGAGGTGATGCAGAAGACAAGAGAATAGATAGATCTAGGTCCAAGGGGGAGTTTGTTGATACATGTATGTCCCTAGATCATGATTTGTAATGTAATGAACTTGTCTGTCTGATTATGATGTAATTGTAATCGATTAATGAAATGATATAAATTGGTTGTTACTTGCAATGTTAAATATTTCATTAATGAGTTGTGATTGAATTGATTGGGTTTATGAATGTTTGAATGAGTGCACATTAAGTTATATTAAATAGAACATTCAAACTTAACTAAATGAAGTTCTCATGCGGATGGCCCATGCGAATGGACCACACGCATGAATAACTTCATACGATTGACTCAATCGCACGACTGAACCAGGAGACTAGATCAGTCGTATGATTGACACATAAGATTGACTCAATCGCACGACTGAACACTCAGTCGTGCGGATGAATCAACCGCATGGTTCAATCGCACGACTGAACCATACTTATGGCCCAGTCGCATGATTGAACAATACTAACCTATAAATAGACCCAATTCGTGGGAAAACGTAAGCATTCATCCTATTACGACTCCAGACGTACCCTAGCCGTCCAGAAGCCTCCCAAATCGTTCTCCAAGTTCATAGAACACATCAGATCGGTTCCTAATCGATTTCTGACGTTGATATCAATTCTTGATTGATTCATCGTGTGTTCTCACTGATTGGATCGCCAATCAAATAGGATTCCGCACTATTTGAGTTGGTTTAAACGCAATCACTACGTATTTCGTTCAAATACCAGGTCCTAACACATAATGCATTTGACAAGTCAAATCTCTTTATTTATACCCTCAGACATATTAATTTTCTCGGATTTATTCAGTGGGTCCCACATTGTACTCTTCCGTAGAAGTAATATCACATTAATTGTAATCGACAACTTACTCTTCCGTAGTATATCTACGGATCAACAACTTCTACTGATTGATCTTTGTTTATCCGCAGTTTACCAATCTACGGATAAACATTAATCTACTAATATTGATTTACACACAGTTGTATGTATGGCCCAACTCCATTGGTTGAACCAATTATTGCTATAGGACCTCGTTGGCTTTGTATACATGACAATTTAGTACAAGGAAACTTAAATAAATTTCATGTAACCAACAGCTAATGTGATGCTCAGGTTTCAATTTCTTCAACTTGATAAAGATATAGACATTGCTGCTGCTGATATAGATGTTATTTCATGAATACTACTCCCCCTAAATTTGTGATTAATGATGAACTTAAGCATTTATCATAATTTCTTTAAGAGGAATAACATAAACACTGAATATATGATAATGATCAGATGCACTTAAGATGGGATCATACTACATTGCTAAGCCTCTTCCTGATTAGTTATGTTGGATAGTTAATGCTGGAACAAGTTCTGATTGCAAGTATATTGTCCTTATAAATCCATACAAGAGCTCATGTATCAACTAGGCTTGCTGTTTATCATGTTTTATTGATTTAGCAATAACTGTCATGGACTTCACAGTTGATTCACAAAGGTGTTGTCCTCCCTTTGTAAGTCAAATCATCATTCTTGCACTCTTGTGACTATGTACTTTAAGTTATAATAGCTATCTTGAGATGTGTTTGGCATCTCATTAATGCGATGTTGATGAAGCTCAGGATAATATACAGTTGATCCCTTAGGATTCTTTTGAGAGCTTTAGATATGATCATCATCAGGTCACCAGGTCTTTACTCACGTAAAACAGAGGTGCCTTTAACCCAGGTCTTTGTTCACACAAAACAGAGGGATGATGATGAACATGATCTTTTCACCTTTGATACTGAGATTCAGTATGGTGATCATACACCCAGGTCTTTGTTCACACAAAACAGAGGGAGTATGAGTTGCAAAGATAGATAGTATAAAGTCTTTTACATAGTGTGTGCAGATGAATGATTTGATCACATTAGGATAAGACTCACTTTGTTTTCTCAAAATGAAGTTTTCCACAGACAATTATGATAATATTATGTTATGCAAGCACTAAGATTTGTTTCCACTCAAGTTGAACCTACTCACATATCAAGAAACTTGTGAGATATATTGATATTTGTTTATGCAGAAATAGGCAAAGCTATAGTTTACTATCATTTCCCATGCATAAGGCATACTGATGCATTATTGCACACAGCATGTTGTTTGTTTGAACTTTATTTAATCTAAGTTAATCATACCTAGAGACTCAATCAGAAAATTAAATCTGACTGAATCAAAGGCTTTAGTGAATAAATCAGCAAGCTGATTTGATGTATCCACTTTGACTAACTTGATCAATCCTTTTTCTGAGCAATCTCTCAGAAAATGATACCTAATCTCTATATGTTTAGTTTTACTATGTTGCACAGGATTAGCAGTTATAAACATAGCAGCTGAATTGTCTATATAGATTGAAGTTTGAAGAAAGTTGTAACCATAGTCAAGCAATTGGTTTTGTAACCAAAGCACTTGAGAACACCCGGCTGAAGCAGCAATGTACTCAGCCTCAGCTGTGGATACAGAAACATTTGTTTGTTTCTTGCACTGCCATGACACTAGCCTGGGTCCAATGAATTGACATCCACCGGTTGTTGATTTTCTATTGCTGTTACATCCACCATAGTCACTGTCTGAGTATGAGTAGAGTGTAAAGTCTCCATCCTTGGGATACCATAGACCAAGTCCTGGTTTTCCTTGAGATATCTGAAAATTCTTTTGACAGCATTGAGATGTGACTCCTTTGGATCAGATTGGTACCTAGCACAAACACACACAGCAAACATAATATCAGGTCTACTGGCAGTTAAGTACATAAGTGAACCTATCATAGATCTAAATAATTTTTGATCAATAGATTTTCCAGAGGGATCAGGGGCAATCTTATCAATTGTTGATGCTGGTGTTTTGCAAGAGGAGACTTCAGCAAATTGTATTTCTTCAGAATTTGATGTATATATTTTTCTTGATTGATGAAAATTCCATCTGCTTTTTGATGAACTTGAAGGCCAAGGAAGAATGTTAATTCACCCATTGAGCTCATCTGAAATTCAGATTTCATCAGCTCTTCAAAATTCACACACAATCTCTTATTAGTTGATCCAAATATAATGTCATCAACATATACTTGGACTACTAAGAGATCTTGATGTTCTTGTTTGAGAAAGAGTGTCTGGTCAATTGTTCCTCTTTTGTAGCCATGCTTGAGTAAGAAGGATGATAATGTTTCATACCATTTTCTTGGTGCTTGATGAAGACCATACAAGGCTTTATCTAGTTTGTATACCCTGTGAGGATAATGAGGATCTTCAAATCCGGGGGGTTGAGACACATAAACTTCCTCATCTATTTTTCCATATAGGAAAGCACACTTGACATCCATTTGATACACAGTGAATTTCTTGTATGATGCATATGCCAAGAACACTCTTATTGCCTCAATTCTTGCAACTGGTGCAAAAACTTCATCATAATCTATGCCTTCTTCTTGAGTGTAACCTTGTGCTATTAACCTTGCTTTGTTTCGGACAATAATACCTCTATCATCCAGTTTGTTTTTGTATAGCCATCTAGTTCCAATAGGATGTTGACCTTCAGGTAAGTCAACAAGACACCATACTTTTTGCTTTCTGAACTGTTGAAGCTCTTCTTGCATAGCTTCAATCCAGCTATTGTCTTTTAAAGCAGCTGTAATGTTTGGAGGCACCACTTGAGAAAGAAAACAGTTGAATAGACAAAGGTTGGCTGTACCACTTTGGCTCCTTGTAGTTCTCTTTTCAGGATTTCCAATGATATTGTTAAGTGGATGAGACTTATGAATTCTCATTGAGGGAGTTGACTCAACTGGAATGGATGATTCCAGATTAGTCATTTCCATTGCCTCTGACTGATTCATCTCAATTTGAGAATTCAAGAAATAATCAAATTGAGTCTCTGTTGATTGAGCTTCAGAAGTATCAGCAGTTGGATTTTGCTCTTCCGCAGGAACTTCTGCGGAAGTATTTTGTTCTTCCGTAGGAGCTGCTCCGGATACATTTTGTTCTTCCGAAGGAAGTTCTCCGGATACATGATCTTCCGAAGGAGTTCTCCGGATACATGATCTCCGAAGGAATTTCTCTGATGCATGCTGTTCTTCCGAAGGAGCTTCTCCTGATGCATGCTGTTCTTCTGAAGGAGCTTCTCCTGAAGCATGCTGTTCTTTCCGAAGCAGCTTCTCCTGATGCATTTTGTTCTTCCGTAGGAGCTTCTACTGATGCATTTTGTTCAGTTCCACATGTAGTATCTGCTTCTGTTGAAGTTGTCACTTGTAGATGTATGTATCCTTGGGGGATCAGCAGATAAAGGTACTTCAGTCATAATCGGTGGAACAAATGGATAGCATACTTCATCAGAACCTGTATTTGTCAAATAATCATAGTTAAAAGATTTAGACAAGGCATCTATGTCAAATAACCATGATGATCCTTTAACTGACTTAATAATACATTTTCATCAAAAGATACATTAGGTGTCTCTTCCACAATGTTATGCTGTGGAATATACACTCTATATGATTTTGATGTTGAAGAATATCCAACAAAGAAACCATCATATGCTTTTTCTGAAAATTTTCCTAATGACTCTTTGATGTTCAAAACAGTTACTTGACACCCAAATACTCTTAGATATCCTATGTAAGGTTTTCTTTTAAATAGGAGCTCATAAGGAGTTTTGTTATGTTCTTTGACAATTAATGTTCTATTTTGAACATTGCATGCAGTATTCACAGCCTCAGCCCAAAAGGTAATAGGTAGTTGTGAATCAGCTAGCATTGTTCTTGCTGCTTCAATGAGAGTTCTGTTTCTTCGTTCAGCAACTCCATTTTGTTGTGGAGTCCTTGGTGCACTGAATTGTCTTGCAATTCCTTTGCTCCTGCAAAAAGAATCTAGTTCAAAGTTAACAAATTCAGTACCATTATCACTCCTGAAAATTTTGACTTTTGTATCAAGTTGATTCTCAATCTTGATGACAAAGTCCATTAATGTTTCTGATGTTTCACTCTTTTGTTTTAAGAAAAAGACCCATGTAAATCTAGTGAAATCATCAACTATCACCAAACAATATTGCCTTTTTCCAATGCTCATTACATTGGTTGGACCAAATAGATCCATGTGAAGCAATTTGAGTGGTGTAGTATTAGTATTGATTGTTTTTGGTTTATGTGACACTCTGTGTTGTTTTCCTTTGTAACAAGAAGAGCAATGAGTTGAGCAATGAAACTCTTTATTTGGTAAGCCAATGACCAGGTCATGTTTTACCAATTTATTCATATTTTTCATGTTAGAATGAACAAGTCTTCTATGCCATAATTGTGACAAATCTTCTGAAAGTTTAGAAATAAGACAAGTTTCATGTTTTGTGAGAGAAGTGTTGTTCATATCCAACACATAAGTGTTTCCTTTTCTTGCTGCTTTGAGGAGAATCCAATCTTCTGGGACAATAAATCCTGGCTTAAGAATGTAACAGTTAGTGTCATCAAACATGTAGTGTAATTTTGATCACAGATTTGAGATACACTAGTAAATTATACTGTAAGTTTTTACAGTAATTTACTTTATCAAATTTAAGTACACCATTGGTTATCATTCCTTCACCAACAATTTTACCTCCCTTTTTATCCCCACCAAATGCCACATAAGAAGCATTTTTATGTTTGAAATCATGGAGAAGAGAACAGTTTCCTGTCATATGCCTGGAACAACCACTGTCAACATACCACATGTTGTCAGCTCTCCAATATTGTTCCTGCAATCAGAAAAGAAAATCAGTTAGAAGTGACAACCCAAGCCTTAGTGATCTTGGGTTTGTCAACAGGATCTAAAACAGTTACTCTTTCAAGAATATTTTTTGAAGTTTCTGTTTCAGATTTGATTGATTCATTCTGATTTAATTTGGATGAGGATGATTCTGCTGAATGGGATGTTGATGAAGTAGATTCATGATTCATATTGTCTGCTTTACTTAGATCAACTTCATTTGTTTGATTCTTTTGTTTTGATAGTGAACCTTTAAATGTTTCACTGTCTTTTGTTTTTGAAAGAGGGATATGAATGCCTTTTTCAAATTTATCAAAGAATGAATCATCATCCTTTGATTCCTTGTCAGACAAATCCACTCTTTTGTGTGGTGTTTTTGACTGCTGAAAAGTTGATCTTTTCTTCAGTATCTTAACACTTGATGATGATTTGTCCTTTGGTTTTCCTTTGACTTTTGTTCATGCTTCTTCAGTTTTGAACCCTTTGCAGAATCTGTGGATTGGGAATCTGATTCAGATTTGTCTGATTCTTTCTTCTTTGATCCTTTTATCTTGTTCTTTTTGTTGAAATAACATTCCTGTGTGGAATGATTATTTTTGTTGCAAATAGAGCAATGTTTGTTGAAGTAACAATCAGCAGTCATATGATTGTTCATATTGCAAATAGAACAATAACTGCTGAAGTAACAATCTTCAGTGTTGTGATTTTTCATGTCACACCATTTGCAATACTTTTCTTCTGATTCTTTCTCAGAATCATTCCTTTTGTTTGCTGATTTTTGTAGTTGCTCTTTCTTTTTAGCTTTGAATGTGCTTCAGCTTTTTCATTTTTGTGCACATTCTGTTCCTTTGGAGTTGAATTTCTCTTCCGTAGATCAGCTGCTGAAGTTTTCTTGTTCAGTTGATGATCTGCTGATGCCTTGTTCCTTCCTTTGAATTTTCCTCTTTCCTCAGTGATGACAGATTCATCAGTTAATTTCTTGGAGGATTCTTGCATACTTAGTTCTTGAAGACCTTCATTCAATTGAGCTATCCTCTTGCAGATGGTCTTCAGCATGTTTCTTTGTTTAGGAGGATATGGCAACTTTGTTTCTTCAAGCACTTTTGGAATATGGGCTTTCAGTTGACAATTTTTACCAGTGCTTGTTTGATCAACATCATGTTCATCAGAATCATCCAAGTCATCACATTTATCATAATCAAATTCTGAATCATTTTGATCTAATGATTCTGATTCAGATGATTCAGTTTCACTCACCTCAGCTTTATCATTAATTTTAGTTTTAGATGAATCTTTTTCAAATTTGGTGCTAGGCACAAAATGATTTGACAGAGTGTTTGTCATTGTTGTAGGTAAGGATGTGTAATTATCATTTATAGGTGGTGCAACCGCATTATAACCCAACCCAGACCTTTTCTTTGATTCAATATGAGAAGATAGTAATTTCTCATATTGCTGAGATGATAATTGAAACTTCTGAAGTTTCACTTCAGTTGATGCATGATCAGCCATGGATTTTGTTAAGGAAGTGGTCAAATGCTCAACTTGGGCTTTTAGGCTATAATTTTCAGAAACAAATTTTTCTAAATCCTTTTGTAAAGAATTAATTTTTATTTGATATAATTTATGTTCTCTAACATGAGATTCATTCAAAATCATTGTTTCTTTTACTTTATCAGCCAACTGTTGAGCATGGACTCTATATCGTTCAACTTCCTCAACACAAGTTGATGAACACAATCTTTCTTTTACCTCTTTTGCCATTGGTGGCACTGTTTGATCCATATGAGCCATCAATGCTTGATTTTCTTCCAAAACTTCCTTCTCATACAGACTCCAGTCACACGTTCCATCTTGAAGTATGATCAGCCCTGACTCCTTTGAGTTACTTGGTCCTGCTGATTCTTTGGTGGCTGGTGGGGAAGCATTGATCAGTTGAGATTGCTTGTGCAGAGGTCTTTGAGAAGATTGTTGATTTGCTTGAATCTGATGTTGTTGATGCTGCTGATGTTGTCTCATCTCTGGATAAGACTGTTGATTGCATTCTCTTGAGAAATGTCCATAGAGATTGCATTTGTAGCACCTTACTTTTGATTTGTCAACACCAATCTTTGATGTTCTGCTTGCTGAAGCCAAGTTCTTGTTTCTCCTGAGATATTGCTTAGCTCTATAAGCAATCATGGCCATCTGCCATTGTAGATCCATCTCTTCCACTACATCTGGAGGTAGTTCTTCTAAGTCTTGTTGACAGATATTGGCTGATGTTAGAGAGCTTCCCAGGTATGCTTGAAAACTTGAGCTAAAAGCTGCAAAGGCTGCTCTTTGTTCTTCAGAGTCCAATATCACAGTTATTGGTTCTGACTGATTTGCTGAAAAGGAAGACTTGTTGTTGCTGCAGATGTATCTTGTCTATCAGTAGTTCTTCCTTTATTCTTCTGCTGCTTGTCTTGAGATGATTTCTTTGAGGGTTTTGAAGCATAGAAGCTAACTTCCTCCTCATCATCACTCCTAACACAAGAGCTATCACTTTCATTGTTTGAAATAAATGCACTTCCTACATTATTTGTTTCTTTGAAGTGATAGGGTGAGACATGAGTTCTCACACTCTTGTTTTTGATTTTTCATCCATTTCAAGAGCTTCCACTTTTGCAACCAGAGTATCTAAACCAGTTGCTTTCAGATCTATAGTATTCTTGAACATGGACACAGTATGCTTCCAACTTTCTGGCAAAGTGTGGAGCATTTTCTTGTTTAATTCCTCACTAGTATACTTCAACTCTAGAATATTCATTTCAGTGACTAACTGCATGAATCTATGAAGTTGCTGAGGAATTGATTCACCCTCAATATGATGAAAGGTTTCATATTGTGATCTGAGGGTGTCTCTCCTTATGCTTCTTATCTCATCACTCCCTTCGCAGAGAGTGTGAAGAATCTTCCATAAGGAGTGAGCTGTTTTATAGTTCTCACACCTGATTAATATCTCTTCAGGTAAGGCCATACTAAGCAGACTGTATGCTTTTATATCGACTTTAACCTTTTTGACATCATCAGGTGATAGATCTTTTGTGCTGATTGGTTGATTTTTGTCATTATAATCCGGCCCAAGAGTGGGTGGAATATAAGGACCTTCAGTAATGGAAATCCACAAGTCAGAATCAGTATAGTTTACATGATTCCTGAACTTGATTTTCCATGACTTAAATCTGCTTTTGTTTCCAACTTCGGGGGTTGGTAAGATGAACCACTGAAGTTGCTCATGATGCTCACAAGATCTACTATTCAATTGATTTGAATATAGATTGGTAAACGAAAACAAACACAATTAAACACAACTAACACTGATAGATCAATTGATCTAAATCAATGAGCACTTGGCTCTGATACCACCTGTGAATCCAAGGATCGTCGACAGGAATTATCAGTGTGAATTGATTTCAAGTCAACGTTAGCGGAATTAACGTTGAGTTGGTTTAATTGTATTTAAACAACATTCAATGTTAATGAAATATCAAGAACACACGACACAAAACACAAATAAAGATTAATTAATGTTTTATTATAATGTATTGAAGATTACAAAAGAATGAAACAATGAATGCTATGATGTTGTATATGTTATGATGATCGAAAGACTTTTGATGATTGCTGTAATGCTATTGCTGTTCTCAATCAATCAATCGTCTGTCAACAAGACTTAGAAGAACTACCTCCAGATGTAGTGGAAGAGATGGATCTACAAGGCAGATGGCATGATTGCTTATAGAGCTAAGCAATATCTCAGGAGAAACAAGAACTTGGCTTCAGCAAGCAGAACATCAAAGATGGGTTGACAAATCAAAAAGTAAGTGCTACAAATGCAATCTCTATGGACATTTTCTCAAGAGAATGCAATCAACAGTCTTATCCAGAGATGAGACAACATCAGCAGCATCAACAACATCAGATTCAAGCAATCAACAATCTTCTCAAAGACCTCTGCACAAGCAATCTCAACTGATCAATGCTTCCCCACCAGCCACCAAAGAATCAGCGGACCAAGTAACTCAAAGGAGTCAGGGCTGATCATACTTCAAGAGGGACGTGTGACTGGAGTCTGTATGAGAAGGAAGTTTTGGAAGAAAATCAAGCATTGATGGCTCATATGAATCAAACAGTGCCACCAATGGCAAAAGAGGTAAAAGAAAGATGTGTTCATCAACTTGTGTTGAGGAAGTTGACACGATAGAGTCCATGCTCAACAGTTGGCTGATAAAGTAAAAGAAACAATGATTTTGAATGAATCTCATGTTAGAGAACATAAATTATATCAAATAAAAATTAATTCTTACAAAAGGATTTAGAAAAATTTGTTTCTGAAAATTATAGCCTAAAAGCCCAAGTTGAGCATTTGACCACTTCCTTAACAAAATCCATGGCTGATCATGCATCAACTGAAGTGAAACTTCAGAAGTTTCAATTATCATCTCAGCAATATGAGAAATTACTATCTTCTCATATTGAATCAAAGAAAAGGTCTGGGTTGGGTTATAATGCGGTTGCACCACCTATAAATGATAATTACACATCCTTACCTACAACAATGACAAACACTCTGTCAAATCATTTTGTGCCTAGCACCAAATTTGAAAAAGATTCATCTAAAACTAAAAAATAATAAAGCTGAGGTGAGTGAAACTGAATCATCTGAATCAGAATCATTAGATCAAAATGATTCAGAATTTGATTATGATAAATGTGATGTGTGACTTGGATGATTCTGATGAACATGATGTTGATCAAACAAGCACTGGTAAAAATTGTCAACTGAAAGCCAATATTCCAAAAGTGCTTGAAGAAACAAGTAAGTTGCCATTCCTCCTAAACAAAGAAACATGCTGAAGACCATCTGCAAGAGGATAGCTCAATTGAATGAAGGTCTTCAAGAACTAAGTATGCAAGAATCCTCCAAGAAATTAACTGATGAATCTATCATCACTGAGGAAAGAGGAAAATTCAAAGGAAGGAACAAGGCATCAGCAGATCATCAACTGAACAAGAAAACTTCAGTAGCTGATCTACGGAAGAGAAATTCAACTCCAAAGGAACAGAATGTGCACAAAAATGAAAAAGCTGAAGCACATTCAAAGCTAAAGGAAGGACGTACAACTACTCAAAGTACATCTTAACTGTTTGTGTGACCACATCAGAGTACAGAAGGCTGATAAGATGTATATGTTTCCAAGATTCATTCAGCTGATCATTAATGCAGACCTGCCTGGAACAAATGTGGAGGGTGGTTTGTTTATCCAAGCACACCTTGGCAGATCTGTGCTGAACAAAATCTCAGGGAGATATGAAGGAGAAGATGTAGACATGTTTGCACTTGTCAAATGCATTATGCACTTTTTCAGCTCACTTTTTCAGACCTAGAAAATCTCGCAATAAATTTTTCCCACTTTCTCAACATTCAAAATTTATCAAATCAAACCTTAAGCAAACGTATATCTGAGTTCTTAATCAGCGTCTATTAAGATGGATCATCGATTTGCAAAAGAGCATAATGTATGTGCTTTCTTGAACCCTGACGATCCTGTGTCGGAAGGATGTCAAGAAATTATGAGATATTTGAGAAGATCAAGGGTTTTCTATGCATTATCTGCAGAGCCAACGATTTATCGATCGCGCACATCAGTGATTTCTGGAATTCTGCGCGTATAGAAGAAGATGATGAAGGAATTATTGCTGAAGTAAGGAATCGAAGGCTGAGAATAGACGAACAAACTATAAGAAGGGTACTAGAACTGGGAGATGTTGAAGCAGGACACCCTGATGTATTTGATAATGAATACATAGAAAAGGTTTTCCTTCTAATGGGATATGATGGAGACTTTGAAAAGGGAGAAATCAAGAAGGGAAGACTCTGCAAACCATACAGATTTTGTGTCACACTTATCTGAAGTGTATGTCAAATAGAAAATCTGGGCTTGACAGATTTTCTAGACACATATCATCTGGTATTATTGGGATATTTGAGGGAAGGACGTACAACTACTCAAAGTACATCTTTAACTGTTTGTGTGACCACATCAGAGTACAGAAGGCTGATAAGATGTATATGTTTCCAAGATTCATTCAGCTGATCATTAATGCAGACCTGCCTGGAACAAATATGGAGGGTGGTGTGTTTATCCAAGCACACCTTGGCAGATCTGTGCTGAACAAAATCTCAGGGAGATATGAAGGAGAAGATGTAGACATGTTTGCACATGTGATTGATGCTAATGCAGACATACCTCCAGAGCTAGTTTGGGAAGATGAGGAAGAGAGCTCTGCTACCAGCTCTGCTCAAGACACACCATCACCAGTAGTATCACCACAACAACAACAACAAACACCCCAAACACAATCACCAGCCAGCCAAACTACAGAACCCATCTCTCCAATCCTCAATCTATCACCACAACAACAACCAACACCCCAAACACAATCACCAGCCAGTCAAAATACTGAACCAATCTCTCCCAATCAACCCCAATCACCAAATCAGCTTCAGATGCAACTCTACCAACAACCTTCAAACTCAGATACTGAGAGCATCTACACTGGAGAGACAGAATTAGTCTCAGAAGCAAGCACAGTCAAACTGTCACTTTCCAAGACTGAATCCCCTGTGCATTCAAATGAAACTGAACAAGTTTCTCCCATGATTGATCAGCAACAACAACAAACTCTTCAAGAGCAGGAAGATCAAGCCACTGAAGCAAAGTCAAGCTCAGCAAGTGTTGATCATGAGGAGGAAAAAGAAGAAGAGATTGAGTCTCAGCATCAGGAAAGAGATACAGAAGCAGATCAGGTTGATGTGATTGCCTATAATGAAGATGATCTGAGTGATGATGACATTCCTGTAAGCAAGAGTTATCTGGTGGCTGAGTACAACAAGTGGTGCTCAAGTACACATTCAGGGGAGCACTGGAGGTAAGTGACTCTCTTCTGACGATGAAGAAGTGGAAAACATTCAGGTGGATCAGGAAGCACAGGTTCCTACTACTACAAGTACACAAGCATCAGATGTAGATGCCTCTGAAACTTCGGAACCCCATTCTCCCACTGCCTCAAATACTGAACCTGCGGGTCCATAATCTAGATAATGAGGTAGTTGTACCCACCACTCCTGGATATCGACTAAATGTTTATCATCCTCTGGACAATGTCATAGGGGATGTACAATCAGGAGTACAGACAAGAAATCAGCTCTACTCAGCTGATTATGCCTTAGTCATGGAAAAAGGCTACCTTCACAACAGTGCTTATCGATGTTTTATGTCTCAATTTGAGCCAAAATATGTAAGTGACGCCTTAAATGATGAGGGTTGGGTGAGTGCCATGCAAGAAGAACTTCTTCAATTCAAGAAGTTAGGAGTATGGACTCTAGTGGATAAACCTAAATGTGCTAAGGTCATTGGCACTAAATGGGTTTGAAATGCAAAAAGGATGACCAATGGGTCATTATCAGAAACAAGGCTTGACTAGTAGTTCAAGGATTTCGGCAAGTCGAGGGAATTTATTACAAAGAAGTGTTTGCACCTGTGGCAAGAATGAAAGCCATCCGTATCTTCCTAGCCTATGCATCGTATATGAAGATTAAAGTCTATCAGCTTGATGTGAAGAGTGCATTCCTTCATGGTGAAATCCGAGAGACAGTGTATGTCAGTCAACCCGAGGGATTTGAGGATCTATATCATCAGGACAGAGTGTACAAGCTAGACAAGGCTCTATACGGGCTTCATCAAGCCCCCAGAGCATGGTATGAAAAACTCTCGACTCATCTTGTGAAACACGGATTTCGCAGAGGAGTGATTGAAGGTACACTGTTCATCAAAGAAAAGGATGGTGACTTACTGCTCGTACAGATTTATGTTAATGACATAATCTTCGGTTCAAAAATGAAGATCTATGTAAAGAATTTGAAGCAGTAATGAAAGTTGAGTTTGAGATGAGTGCCATGGGAGAAATGAAGTTCTTTCTCGGGTTACAGGGGGATCAGACACCAAAGGGAATATTCTACATCAGACCAAGTATATAGGTGATATCCTAAGTCGGTTTGATATGGAGAACGCTTCGGTAGCTGGAACTCCACTTGCTACAAACCATGATGTGGCACCCGACGAAAATGGTGATCCGGTGGATGCCACCATGTACCAAGGAATGATCGAATCACTTATGTACCTCACTGCCTCACGACCTGATATCATGTACGCGACGTGTCTCTGCTCCAGATATCAGGCGAAACCGAAGGTCAACCATCTCATAGACGTCAAAAGGATATTTCGTTATCTGAAGGGTACTCCAACACTTGGGTTGTGGTATCCTCATGACGATGACTTTGAGCTTACAGCATATAGCGATTCGGATTATGGTGGCTGCAAAATGAACTACAAGTCAACTTCAGCGGGATGTCAATTCTTTGGGAGAAGATTAGTCACATGGCAGTGTAAGAAGCAGACATTGGTTGCTCTGTCAACTTGTGAAGCTGAATACATTGCTGCTGCAAGCTGCTGTTCACAAATCATCTGGATTCAACAGCTGTGGGATTACGGTTTGAAATTCTCTAACACTCCTATATTTTTGATAATTCTGCTGCTATAGCCGTAACTGAAATTCCAGTCCAACATCCTAAAGAATTTAATCGATGTTGTTAAAATTAAATATCACTTTATACGTGATTGTTTTGAAAAGAATTTAATCGATGTTGTTAAAATTAATACGGACTTTCAACGCGCTGACCTCTACACAAAAGTCTTTGATAAACCAAGATTTTTATATCTGTTAGAGGTCAACAGTGTGAAAAAGAAAAGTGATATGATCACAGAGGATGAAAATGCTTAGTCCGACTACGTTTTCTTGTTAATTTCTTTTATTTTATTTTATTTTCTTTTATTTTTCTTATTTTAATTTCCTGTTTTTTTAAAATCCAAAAACGCAAAAAAGATTTTTGGTTTTAGAATTTTAAGGGAAGAATAGGTTAAATTAGTATTAAATTAGTTGTTTTAATTAAGTACTTTAAAAAAATGAGGAGAAGGAACAGTCTAGCTAATAGAAACGAGATCGTATCAGTGATACTGATCCAATGTTTGTGGAAAATGATAATACACATGAACAAAGAGTTTGGACTTTAAAAGAATTTAACTGATTAAGATGTAAAATTCGAAGTATAAGTCTGAGAAGTCTAAGCAAAATAAAAAAAGGAAAAATGATAGTAAAACTAGAAGTGGTTACACAATAGATGAGTAGACCTCATTGGTGACTTAAATTTAAACTAAATTGTTCAACTTGTTGTGGATTCCCATCTTATCCTTGGTTAACGCAATCAACGAAGTTCCAATAAGGGGTGACGAGCAAATAAACGCCATAAATGTGTGCGGATGACCATAAAAAGAGCAAAGCACGAAAAAAAATCTGTAAGCGCTATCAAGCTGATAACAAATGTTGTTGGTGCGTTTGTGCAAAAAGAAAAGAAAAATGCTCTCACAAGAAGATAGGTTGTGTGCCTCTCTACTGTGCGATGGCACTGACCTGAGGATAAGCATAACCTAAATATTCTAGAATTCATTGTTGTTTGCGCCTCTCTATTGTGCGATGGCACAGACCTGAGGCTTGGCATCTCTTTGAAAGCTCTTAGAATAGTTTCTTCTTGTCAAAACACCCATAGACCGCTCAAAAATCTTCTGAGGAATGTTGATTACCATATAAGCGTGGGATCCACCAATGTTTGTTGAAATAATTAAACCTTAATTCATCACCAATGAGTGTCAAAAAATTGTGTATGGAAAGAGGACAGTATACTGACAATCATCGTGAGCAGCAACTCTTGAAAGTCCAAATCAGTGTGTGCATCTTATAGCTCTAGTATGATTTCCTAAACTTGCTAATGGCTCTCGATAAAAACAAGAATCTAGCATCAAAAGGCTTTGGTAACATGTCCCAAATGACTTGATAAACCTGTATGATTCCATAATGAATTGATCCAATTATGATCAATGTAACTTGATGCTATACTGTCTAGAAAGAAAAATCTGGTATATACTTATCTCAGGATTTCAACCTCACACAAAAAATACAAAATTATGTTTTAGTTTTGTTTATTCTAGTTGGTTAAGTCAGTTAATTTCAGATAATTTAGCAGTTAAAAGTCGGACTACGCATCAGAACTCTATATGGGATTTAATCACTTAAAAGGGTCACGTTTGAGGTGACCAAACTGGTTTTCACATGTTAAAAGAGTCACATCTCACGTGATAAAGTGTTTTGTTTTAAAAGGATCACGTCTGAGGCGATCAAAGGTTTTCTAAGTTAAAATGATCATGTCTGAGATGATCGAATGCTCGAAATGTTTTATAAATTGTTAGAAGGGCTAAGTGTCAAATGATCATAAAGTCAAAAAACATAAGTATGAGTCATTCGCACGACTGGACCATGAGTATGGACCAGCCGTACGATTGGACCATACGTATGAGCCCAATCGCAAGACTAAACCACACGTATGGCCCAGACGTGCGATCGGACCATAAGCATGAGTAAACTCACACGATTGGATCACAAGATTGAACCAATCGCATGAATGGAGGTGACCGAATGAGACAGTCGCACGACTAACACCTAGTCGCACGACTGAAGGGGACCGTCTGTGCCAGTCGCACGACTGACTTCTAGTTGCACGAATCAAGTATGTGACTGGGCTCAATCGCACGACTGAAGGAAACCCTAGTATAAAATGGAGGGGGAGTCGATCGCAGTCATTCATCACTCCCAAATCGCCCCCAAATCGCACGACTACACCGTTACTCTGCCCGATTTCCATTTGATCATTCTAGAACACTGATTGTTGTAAACTAATGATTTCTAGTAATTATACAGGTAAAGTGAGGTGCAATCCACTCAAATTTCCATCGACTTATGCTTTAAATGATTGAATTTAAGCCCTAAACAGAACCGAGACTTAGTTTGCCTAAGAAACTAATAAAATAAGCACATTGTGAAATTGAAGTTATTAGGTGTTCTGTCGGTCATTGCGAGACTAATGAGCCAAACCACGACATCTAAATTAAATTTTGCTCAAAATTTGAATTTGAATTGAACAGTCAGTCTGGCATGCGAATGGACACCCTGATAAACTTCAGTCGCACGACTGAGCTGGGCGAATGGCAAAACCGCACGACTGAACCATGCGTATGTGTACAGTCACACGACTGGTATAAACGCATGAGATAGCATATGACTAAGCCCAGTTGCATGCTCAGTCGTACGTATGAGCTCATTCGCACGACTAGATCTCAGTCGCACAGCTCATTCGCACGACTAAATCTCAGTCGCACTGTTTCATTCGCATGACAGAACAGAAGATTTCAAGTTCAATGAATCAAATTGTTACTCATTGACCCACACTAACGTTTATTTACATTGTGTAATAGATGGCGAGTCGGTGGACGATGAGCACAAAGCACAACATATGTGCTCATCTTGATTTGATATCCCGGAATGCATTCGAGTTCGTGGGCATTATTTCATTTCTGAGGAGATCGAGGATATTCAGAGCGATCTCTACCCCGTGCACGCCATACAGGTTGATACAGCAGGCTTTTGGGAAAGCGCTGTTGTAGATAGGTCATCAGAGCCTCACCGGATTTGGAGTTCTATCTTTGGCCAGGCCATTGACATCAGTTAGGAGGACCTACGGACAGTGTTAGAGTTGGGAGACGATAGCGATTTCCCCACCAGACTACATCCGTTGACGGTTTGTGGTTGCTTTCTACGGGCTAAGTACTCTGGGGATATCAACGCAGGTGTGCTCAACAAGAGCAACCTGTGCCCCCAGTTCAAATATTTAGCCCATGTACTGCTGAGTTGTATAGCCTCAAGGGAGGGAGGTTTTGATGAGCTCTCTGATCAGATTCAGAATGCCTATGTGGCTCTGATTCTGAATCATCCTTTCAGCTTTTCGAGGATGATCTTCACCTATTTGGTGGAGAACATAGAGGCCAAGGGCAAGGAAGGCTTCTGCATGTACCCTCGCTTCATACAGATGATCATAGATCAGAAGCTTCCTTCGCTGTCTAAGGAGAGAGATGACGCAGTTATCCTAGAGGTGATGGATGATACCATCCTAGGAAGGATGAGGGTATACCGGGGGAAGCAGATGAAGCCCCCGGTAAGGAGGTTGTTTGGGCATCTGGCCCGAGAAGACTATGTGGCGCCAGCGAAGAGGAAGTGGCGTCATGATGATAGTGACTCTGACTTTGAGCCGATCGTGGTCACATCTGATGATTCTGATGGCGATGACAGTGGAAATACCAGCCCCACCCAATCTAGGGCCACTACCACAGATACTACATCTCCACCATCCACCCACGGAGGAGCTGACGTGGCAGGATTCCATCAGGACTTTCGTCCTGATGAGGAGGAGGAGAATGATGAGGAGTCATTGACTCGAATGGTGGGCAGCAGGGGTGGTTGCCACCGAGAGGGGATTAGGGCAGTAGGTGGACGCCAAGGTGAGTCTGGGGAGGCTACTACTGATCCATCTTATACCCCAGACCCGCCTAGTAGCCAAGGGGGAGCCTCTGCATCCAAGGGCTCGAGGAGAAAAAGAATGGCCCAACCCTACGGCAAGAAGGGGAAGAGGCCAAGGTTCACATTGACCACCACCACCACCAACTACCACACACTACTACCACAACAATCCACCACTCTACCACATCACCCACCATCACTACCACAGCCACTCCACCACCCATCTACACTACTTCCCACCACCACTACAGCCTACCCATCACCACCCACTCATATACCACCACCCATATTCACCACTGCTACCACCACCACCACCACTAGCCACCAAGCCGGACCATCATCCCACCCATCATTCACTAGCGGATCATCTCTGCCCCCTATTGGGGGTAGAGGAACAGCTGTCAGCACTCAACAGAATGGTCCTGAAGCTGTTGGCAACTGTTGAGGAAAGAGCTGCACAAATCAGACAGCTTGTGGAGCAAAACGCTGCCCAAGCACAACAGATCTCACAGCAGGCCCAACTAATAGAGTACCAGGCTTAGCAGATGGCTGCTCAGGGTCAAGAGATTGCCCAACTCCAGGAGCATAAAGTTCTATTAGCAAAGAAGATAGAGGAGTTGGAGGATGCCAAAAAGACCATCATGCTCAAGCTCAAAGGAACAAAGGATGAGCCTCTAAGATAAGAGAAAGGGATGGTGATGACGATGGATGTGATGATGACGATGATGAGAGGATAAAGATGATGATAGTGATGATGATGAGGCAAGTGATGATGAAGAGATGAGGGAAGGCAGAAATGATGATGATGATGAAGAAGGAGATGCAGCTGCATCTGCCTCAGCTCAGGGTCAAGAGAGACGTACAAAGAGAAATCAAGACCAAGGAGCCTCATCTTTTGCCTCACCTACTGACGAGCCTGCGATTCAGGGCAAAAGTAATGATTAGACATTTATGTATTTGAAAGCTTTTGTACTTGAATCATGTATTAAACTTTTGTACTTAATGTTTATATATATTTAATGTTTAACTGTCTTGATTATTGACTAATGATGGATGTGTTACATGTTTAAATCAAGCAGATCAAGCATATCAGCAAGATGAATACGATGTTGCTCCCTTTCAGCAAATCAAGTCTCAACTCATAATGATTCTTGATTTGCAAGGGATAGTCAGGAGGTCTGTAAGCTATACTCCTGAAGAAGGAGAAATCATTCATGGCCTTACTGATGACCAACTTGCTGAGATGTTCCGGCTCAACCCGGATGAGATTGTCAAGGACGCTCCTACTGTTGAAGTTACAAGTGATGATGAGCTCAATGACATAGATGAAATCGAGATCGAGGACGTCACTGCTGATCATTATCCAGAGTATGCTGACAAAGAGGGAAATGTAGTCCCCAATCTGGGTGACACTCTTGTCAGTGATACGTTTGCAACACTGGATCAGATGGAGCAAGAGTCCGAGAAGAATAAAGATCAAGCCCAAGCCTCAGACGCCGATGTCAACATCAAAAGGCTGAATGGGCGGCATGTTTTGCAGAGATCAGAGCCCAACGCACTGCTCCAAAGCCGAGTGCCTACACCAAGCTCTACCAAGTGAAGAAGCATCTGGAGGTGTCAGGAAAGATCATAACGAAGGCATATTTTGATGATCTAAATGTATATGCTATCAAGAGGGAGAAGGGAATCGAGTACTTCAGATTCCCACACGGTCTGAAGACTCTACCCGGTTTTGAGCTCAACCAGCTGGCCAAACTAAAGCTGTTGTATGCTAACCTAAGAAAAATGTCAGGCTGGTTTGAAGCTGCATTGAAAAGAGAGTACCACACCAGGTGGGTTAACTTCAGACCCCAACAACCTACAAGGTACATCAGAAGGTCTGAAGTTGATACCATTACTGGAAAGCCAAAGATAGTGCTAAAGTGTAGTCCTTCACGCACGATGTCAAGAATCCCTCTAAGGGAAATGCCTCAGGACTTCACTCCACACTTTAAATGGTGGTAATATGATTGGAGAATAGGTGAGGCGGTCATAGTTTTGAACAGAGACAGAAATATGGAAACTATCAGGGTATTTGACCCAATGTGGCTAACCAACTTGTCGGCTAACGATGTTTACACGTTATACAAGTGGCCACTGTTCTATGACACGCAAGATATAGTACAAGCCCTCCAGTTCCAAAATGTTGTAAGGCTCTGTTTTGCATTTGAGATACATGCTGGAGCTACAAGAGAGGAGAAGTACAAGAAGTTTGAAGAGCTGATGAAGAATGTTAGACAATAGAATAAACTAGGTCCAAGGGGGAGTTTGTAGATACATGTGTACCTAGTTTAGGAACTTAATGTAATAAAATGTCCTTCATGTCTTACATATATGTAATTGAATGGGTATGAATGAAATACATATGTGGTTGATGCATATAATGTTTAATATTTCATTGTTTATTGTGTGATAACACATATTGAACTAACTATATAGGTTTATGGCTGTTTACATAGTTCATAGTCAAGAAGGATTGAGAAACATGTTCAATCTCAATTGTGTGAAGTCTCATGCGAATGGACCATACGCATGAATACTTCATGCTAATGGACCAATCGCACGACTGAACCAGGAGACTGGATTAGTCGCATGATTGTGACAGGAGATTGACTCAGTTGCACGACTGAACATTCAGTCGTGCGGATGGATCAGTCGTACGAATGGAAAACCCTAACCTATAAATACCACTTAATTCGTGGAAAAACGTAAGAATTTGAATACCTACGCACATAATCGTACCCTAGCCATCCAGAGACTCAAGAACACCTTGTTCCAAGTTCATAGATCGCAGTTAATCATCTTGAAATCGTTCTTAACGTTTTGATTCATTCTTAGATCAATTATACTTGCGTTCTCACTTATTGGATCGCCAATCAAATAGGATTCTGCACTATTTGGTTTGGTATACACGTAAATCAGTTAGTACGCCTTACCTAAACGGTCCTAACAAAAGCGTGTCATTTGTTCAATACATCATGAGGACAGGATAAGTTTCTTTGCCAAATGTCTGTGGGGATTGGGTCATTCAATATTTTCTTTGAACAAAATCCAAAACCTGATAACAATAGTTGCGAGGCATCTGTTGAAACGAAGAAGGCATGGACTTAAAAGGACGAGCATATCAGCAATCCTGCCAAACTTTGATTCTCCAGAAGATCTTTTCAGCTTCTCGTTCATATCCTTTTATATTGTTCAAATTTTATTACAAAATTATTAATCGTGGATAATAGTGAGGTCTTGTGGGGCGAATTTCTTTTGATTTTGTTTACCTTATTTTAATTTTTTTATTTTTTTTCTTTTATTTTATCTTATTTAAAGAAAGGGAATCAAAATAAATTTTTTTTAAGTTTTTTTGGTTTACAGCGAAATTATACTTTCGTTGGTAGTTTCGAATGGCGAAATTGTAGCTTCGCCGGCTCTTTCGCGCCGTGCAAAGTCAATTTCGACAAGAGTTTCGCCCGGCGAAATTGTAGCTTTGCCTGGCGAAACTACAGTTTCTCTACCTGTGAAACTATTGGCTATATAACTCAATTCGCGAAACTACTTCTCATTTTCGCACAATCGAAGGTTTACGAGTTTTAGGGTTTATCGGTCGCTTCTGAGTGCGATTTTGATTTTCTGTGTGTTTGACTCTTGATTGACCGTTCTATCTTATTGGCAAGTGAGTATCAAACTCAGAACTATAACTTAATCGAAGTTAAACATCAACATTGTGAGTCTCTTCGATTGAGACTCTTTGGTACCTTCGCAGTTCTTACTGCGAAAGTACCGATAGTCCAGCGAAACTGAACGAAAGTTCAAGGTTTTTCAGCGAAACTGTGGTGTTATGCTGTCCGAGCGAACTTAACAGTTTCGCTGGGTAAACTTCAGTTTCGCTGTGCCGAAACTATACTTTCGGCCAGTCGAATCTACTTCACTTTCTTGCCAAAACTAATGAATAATTGCTGCCGAAACTATACTTTCGCTTGCCGAAACTAAAATTCTTCCTGTGAAACTACAGTTTCGGCCAGCGAAATTAATTTGGTTTTTGATTAATTTTAATCCTTTTCTTATTTTTCTTTAATATTATTATTTAATATACTATTCTAATGTGTTTCATTTGGTTTTCAGATTTAATGGCGAATCTGAAGTTTGACGAGAGGAACAACATTACTACTATCTTAGACGACACACACCCTAAAGCGGCTAGATTTATAGACTTTATTCGTTGGCTGTAGAGATCTCCTATTGCCTATGCGATCTCTCATTCTTCTACCATATATGACTTACATATCAGAGATTTCTAGCAGATGGCGGAGTATGATACGAGAGGCAACTCTCAGAGGATTGTAGCCAGAGTGATGGAGAATGAGGTGATCATTACTACTGAGGTTGTATCGAGGGTGCTAAGGTTAGATGAAGACACAGGAAAGGAGGTTACTATGTCAGATCAGGAGGTGTTTGAAGCGTTTAGATCGATGGGATATGAGGGACCGCCTTTTGGGACGAGGAAGGAGATTAAGAAGTCCTTCCTTTCTAAGGAATGGATATATATAGCTCATGTCTTCATTATGTGCTTAGATCCGTAAAGGTGGATCAGACGGGCTTAACTTAGATTAGGCAAAAGCCATGGTGCTATGCTACAAGGGAAGGAAGAAAAATATAGCGAGACTGATATTTGCCTGTATGGCAGAGAATGTGATGGCATTGAAGAAGGATAAATGGATACTCTACCCTCGATTTTAAAGATTATTTTTGATGATCTTATTCCTAACCTACCAAGACACGAGGAGGTCAAGAGACTGGTACAAATGAACACCCGTATCTTTGCAGACTGATGCACATTTCGTCACGATTTTAGTGGAAAAATACACATCTTTGGAAGAATATGTATCCACCAGAAAGATGGAGTTATATCAGGAGGGTAGATGAGTCTGAGAGTAAAAGAGCTGAAGAGACCAGGGCATAACAGACAGATGCAGCTAAGAAGAGGAAAAGATATACAAAGAAGGATTATGACTTTGAGGAGGAAGTGCATGAAATGGCTGAGGAGGTATGAGTTGAGAAATAAGGAGTCAAAGAAGAAAGAAGAAAGCTGATGTTGGAGAGACTGAGAGAAGGACAAAGCAGAGACACCAATCATTTACTAAGTCCTCAAGGAGAGAGGAGAGAGCCAGAGTAGATGAGGATGTGATTAGAAACCTTAACACCTCTAGCCAATGATTTAAGCATGATTAAGATAAAAACTTACCAATCAAGAGATGAGGGAAAGACAGAAGGATGAAGTGATTGATGGTATGACCAGAATGCTGATAGATCAAATAAACTAAATAAGAGACTGTTTGAGGAGGTGAATGAATAAAGGCTGCAGTCCGGCCTGCCCGATCAGCTAACTCAACCTGAGTTAGATGATTTGATTGATACTTCCAAGTAATCATTTTTAAATGTGGGTACATCTTCCCGGGCAGGAGAGGGCACATCTGGTGCAGGAGCTGAAGAAGAGGGAGGTTCTGGTATGAGGAAGGAGATGATGAAAATTGGAGAATGTTGAGGAGATATTTGAAGCTGGATTTGTTAACATGCAGTTTGATTTTGAAAAAGATTTGGTTGGTGAAGAGGTGATAATAGAGAAATTTGTTAAAAGGATGCTGAGAAAGGGAAGGTACTAGTTGATGAGAAGAAGATGATGAGCAACTGGTTGATTATGATTTAGAACCAGAATACTATGAGGTTAATGAGAGGCCCCTAACCTATGTTGCCAAGAAGGGAGACAAGGATGGAGATGTGTTTTGAAAGGCCAAAGATGAATGGTTGTCAAGGAGAAAGAGCCTGAAGAGCTGACTCCCCTGTTCCAAAACATGGAAGGGTTAAGCAAGATGGAAGAACACAAGAGGATTATTAGTTAGTGTTATAACCTCGGCCTCAAAATGTTTATGATCAAGAGGAGAGGGGGAGGTATACTTATATGCACAAGAGGAAGGCTTTCAAGACTTACCCAAATGGGATCTGAGGAGACTGGATAGTGCCATTACTAAAAGCTCATCAAAGTGAAAGAGCCTCATTGCTTGAGAAGGAGATAAACAATGGACTAAATGACAATTTGAGTAATTTGGATTATGAATACTGAGAGGACAAGATCCAAGAAGGATAAAGATAGAAAACAGGGAATGGAAAGATTGTGCTAAAGGGTGAAAGCCCCTAAGAAAGTGAACAGGATTAGACTGGCAGATCCCCTCCCCAGCAGCTAAAAACCTTTGAGAAGTGGTTTTACGATAACAATACGGGGGAGGCGGTGATCAGGATAAAGAATGGAAGTGATTTAGATTGTTGATCCCAGGATGTTTACTGTTTTAAGGGCGGTTTTTTTCTTTGCGAGAATCATATTAAAGCGGGTGCAGGTGATGAGACAAGAAAGGAAGCCAGTTTGTTTATGACTGTGGCCAATAAAGTAAGAGAAGTGAGAGCAGAAGTGAAAGAGATAGCTGAGAAAGTAAGAGCTGAAGATGATTTAAACATGGATGTCCGGGATTTGGCTAGACAGTTTGAGCAAGCTAGTGCTCATCCCGAAGGAGCTAATGAAGCTGGAGGTGACCAGAGTGAATCATTTGCTCAAGCTCCAAAGGAGGTTGCTGCAGGAGCTGTAAAAGACACATCAGAGGCAGCAGGGGAGACTGGAGCTGACCAAGGAGAACCTATGTCTCTAGCCCCTGGGAAGAAGCTACAGGCACAGATATAGATACATCAAAAGCAGCAAAAGAGACTAGAGCCGACGAGTCAAATCAAGTCAATTGAAGGAGGTGAGATCCAACCTAGGGGGAATATTGAAGATCAAGTATAAGTTGGACTCACCTTAGTTTAGTTTAGATAATGTTTATATTACTTTGTAATAGGTTTAATGTTAGTTACTTTTGAATGTAGTTCATTTTGTCTAGTTTTGTAGTCGAGCGAAACTATGAGCGAAACTATAGTTTCACTCATAGTCAGCTGTTGTAGTTCACCCGGCGAAATTGTTGTTTCTGCCGGGCGAAACTATAGTTTCGGCAATACAGTTTTGCTGCCAGCGAAACTGTCTGCGAAACTAAGACTGCTATATATAGATTTGATCATTTTCATTGTTGGGTAGTCCTAGCAAAACCCTAATCGTTTATCATTGTTGCTAGTGACCTTTGTAAGCAGTATTATCACAGAAATACATTTGTGCTTTGTTATTGTTTGTGTTGTTCATCATTGTTTTTATTTTGATACACTTGTGATTGTTCTCAATCTTCTTCATCTTAGTTGTCTATTGTTTGTATTTGATATGAACGATTCAACAACTCATTTTTACTGCAAATCGATCAAATGGACCAACACTTTCCAAGAGACAAGTTCTTCTCATGCCTTTGTCTCTGCTGATGAAACCACAAGTAACTTTCTCTTCACCCTTGAAGACCTGGACTGTATCCATCTAGATGATCTGGAGTACATGGAGATAGTTTAGCAGATGGCTCTTCTCACTCACAGGGCCAAGAAGTTCTACAAGAGGACAAAGAGAAAGTTTCTAAGCAATGCATCCAGTGGGAAGTTGGGGTTGGATAAAAGCAAAGTAAGGTGTTACAACTATAACCAGATGGGACACTTTGCCAGGGAGTGTAAGGCACCAAGAACAAATGGTGGCCAAACACAAGCCAGACCAAACTACACTGAGAAAGCCCCCTAGAGTGAGAAGCCAAAGCAGCAAGTTGCTGTTGAAGAAGGAGGCTTTGACTGGAGTTTCAGGTAGAAGATGCATCTCCAAACCAAGCACTTATGGCAGACCACCATGAAGCCAAGGTATTATAACATCTTTGTACTCCTGAATGCATTGCTAAAGTCAATAGATACAGGTCCTATAACTTAGAAATAAGATCTGATCTTGAGTCCTTAAATATCATAAAAGTTGATTTCAAGAGAGCTAAAAATTATTATAAACTAAAGATAGAGGACCTAGAGAAAACCATTTCAACTCTCAAACATGAGCACACCAACTATAGGACTAGGATCAAAGACCTTATTACTAAGTTAACTAAATGCCAGGATGAGCTTATGATCAGCAAAGCCAAGGCAGAAAAATCTGTTCTTGAAGAAGAGACCTTCAAGAAAATAATATCCTCATTTTTGCATGCAAAAGTTTGTTATCAAAATAAGCAGGGACTTAGATCTTATGAGATAGCTCCTCCACACACAATCTTGTCTGTAAGATCTCCTAGGTGTGGAACTTGTGAAGATGAGCTTCCCCTGATAGACCCTGTGACTGAAGAGGATGAAGAGGAGATGGTGGAGAATGGCTCTGAGAAGAGTGAAGAAGAGCATTCTAAGAAGGGTCACCATCCCTCTGAGGAGAGCAAAGCTATTGGGATAACCAAGTCAATGAGAAAGAACTTGATCAGGAAGGCTAAAAGAAAGACTAAGAAGGCTCAAGAGATCAATGCCACCTTCAATTTTGCACAGAAACAAGTCTTCATCTCTACAGGATTTGAAGTGGCGAAGGCTGAAGACACCAACTTGAACTCCATCAACAAGAGTTCTGGTTCATGTCCAAATCATCTCATCACCAAGAAGAAGGCTGATCAGTTGTGCACCACTGCTGTACTACCTGAACCATCCAGCTCCAAAGGTAGTTCTATCCCCATAAGAATTGCCACAACATCTGCAAAGATGAAGATAGAGAAGGAAAGTGATCAAGTTCAGCCTTGTTCACAAAGGAAAACTCCAAGAAGGAAGAAAATGGATTGTGTTATGTGTGAGAGTACCTCTCATCTTGCTAAGGATTGTGTTTACAATCCAAAGAGTACTCTCCACATGACCAAGAAAGAAACTTCTAAGAGTTTGGAGAAGAAGAAGTAAGCTTCGGAAGGAAAATCTCTATCCTTCGGAAGCTCCAAAATAAAGAAGAAGACAAGTGGAAACTTGCCTTCGGAAGAAAATTTATTCTCGGAAGAAAGAAATACTTCCGAAGCACTGAAGCCTGCTGCAGTGAAAGCAATATCTTCCGAAGGTCCAGTCATCAAAACTTCCAAAGTCATCAAAACTTTCGAAGTATTGAAGGTCAAGTCTAAGCGTCCAAAGGTGGTGTGGAAGTAAAAAAAGACCAAGTGGCTGAAAGTTCTTCATTAACATCAGCAAATGATCCTTCTAGCATGACTATAGGATCAATTACTATTGCATTGTCTTCAACTTCTTTTGATGAGCCCAAGACCAATGAGGCTTGGGTTTCCAAATGTAACTAACCATCTCTTTTGTGCAGGAACAGCTCAAGACAAACAGAAATGTATGGATCATTGATAGTGGCTGTTCCAGGCACATGACAGGCAATAGGTCACTACTCCAAAAGTTTGAAAGAATTGATGGAGGACCAATTGCTTTTGGAGGAGATGCAGGAGGTTACATTACAGGAAGAGGCAAGGTCACAAATGGTAAGCTTAGCATTGAGAAGGTAAACTTTGTCAAGGAGCTTGGATACAATCTTTTGAGTGTATCTCAATTTTGTGATCAGAGTCATAACATGCTCTTCACTGAGCATGAATGCATTGTTCTTAGGCTCGGGTTGGTCATTCCTCATGAGCACATCCTGCTCAGAGCCCCCAGGAAAGGTAACATGTACAAGATGGATTTGCAAGAAACATCTCCATCAGGAGAAGTTTCATGCTTTATGTCTAAAGCAAATAATGATGAGCCTTTCCTCTAGCATAAAATAATGTGTCATGTAAACTTTAAAAATATGAATAAACTAATTAAGAATGATTTGGTAACTGGAATACCAAAGAAAGAGTTTACAAGTGATGACCACTGTGTTGCATGCCTGAAGGGGAAGCAACACAAGGTAGCTCACAAGCCAAAGGAAAGAAATTCCATCATTAATCCCCTACACTTATTACATATGGATCTCTTTGGCCCCACCAGTGTAATGAGTCTAGGAAGGACCTCTTATTGTTTGGTGATCACAGATGACTTTACTAGATTCACTTGGGTTTTCTTTCTTAGAACTAAGGATGAGACCCCTGAGATTTTGAAGAATTTCATCTTAAAGATTGAGAATCAATGTAATCACAAGGTCAAAACCATAAGATGTGATCAAGGAACTGAATTCGAACATCAAATACTTGATACATTTTGTGATGAAAAAGGTATTACGAGACAATATAGTGCTCCCAGGACTCCTCAGCATGAGAGGAGAAATAGGACACTAATTGAAGTTGCAAGAACCATGTTGTCTAACTCTAAACTGCCCATCACCTTCTGGGCAGAGGCAGTAAACACTGCTTGCTATGTGCAAAGCAGAGTTTTAGTGGTTAAGACACATGGTAAGACTCCTTATGAACTTTGGCACAAGAGAAAACCTTTCATTGGTTTTCTCAGGTCATTTGGATGTCCTTGTACCATCTTGAATAGCAAAGATCAAATTGCCAAGTTTGCTGAGAAATTAGATGATGGAAATTTTATTGGATACTCTTCCCAAGCTAAAGCTTATAGAGTATACAATCTCAGAACTAGAATAGTTGAGGAGTCGGCCAATGTGACTTTCAATGAGCACACTCCTAGTGTGAAAGGTTCTGGTCCGGATTGGCTATTTGATCTTGATTTAGTTACCAACTGTTTTAACAAATCTTGTGAGAATGTTTCAGGGTCCACAGATATATTACCTACAGGTGATACTGACCCAAGATTTGAGCTAAGAAGACCTTCAAGCTACACATCTTCAGCTCCAGTGGTAACCAATCCTACAAATGAAGCTTCTACCAGCACATCAATGACAAATCCTGCTGATACTTCTGGGGTGCCTTCAAATTCCAGCTTAGAAGCACAAAACTCAGATGAAAAAGCTTCAAATGCTAGAGAAAATGGTGGTTGTGAAAGTGATTAGGAATTTATTGATACTGATAACCACTCCATTGAAGATAACATCAATGATGTCACACACTCATTGGATCAAGTCAATCTTGATAAGTGTGCTGATGTGGAGGGTGAATCTCCCTTGCCATATCAGAATTTCTCAAATTTAGATCTATCTAAGCAACTTGCTGTGATCCCTCAGCTAAGAATCCACAAGTCTCATCCAACCACAAACATCATTGAAAATGTTGATTCAGGGGTGAGAACAAGAAGACAAACCCATGATGCAAATGTTTGTCTGCACTCTTGTTTCTTGTCCCAGATAGAGCCAAATAAAATTTATAAGGCTCTAAAGGATGGAAGTTGGGTTGAAGCTATGCAAGAGGAGTTGCTTCGATTCAAAAGGCAAAAGGTTTGGAACATATGTCCTCTTCCTCAAGGGAAGACTACCTGTCACACCCCAACCTTGACGGCGGAAACGCCAAGATGTGAGGGTTACGATTGTTCACAGCCACATAACGCTATTTATTAAATCCAAATATATTAATCATAAGATTCATTTGTAACATTACAAGCAAAAGTTTCAACAAAGAATACATCATGAACAAATGCTACAAATAACAAGATCATCCATTTTATCTCTAGGTCCAATCCTAGATGTGATAAGCTTTAAAGAGTAGAACACATACTTGAGGTATACCTGAAACATGTTAAAAATAAGAGGTCAACATAAAAATGTTGGTGAGCATTCCATAGTTTTTAATACATAAGTATATAAAAGATGGCAATTCAAGTCATAAGTTAGTGAATAAAGTGATTAGGGATGTTATGAACAATGCAACAATCAAACCTCGACAAAGTTTTACAAGTCTCAAACGTTTACAAGATTATACGATGAGCTAAGTGTACTTGGATCAACCAAAGCAGGCTTGTCTTGCCCATAGATCTATGACTTCGTTGGGCTAGCAATAGTTAATGATTGTACATATAACGCCATAACATGGTAACCACGAAAGTTCAACTAACCACAACTTTACAAGATGAATTGCCATAGGTTTACAAGTCTCAAATAAGTTTACAAGTGCAATAGTATAAGTTAACATGTTTCACCCCAAAGTGTGAAAATAAGCAAAAAGGGGTATGGAAATACTCACATTGATATATGCATTTCAAGATGATATAAAAGATTAAAAGATAATCCAACGTATCCATTACAAGACACCTAAACATGCATGAATATACCAAGATTAAGGTTTATAATAAGATTAACGTTCAATAAGAATTAGGGTTTTGATAGAATTAAGAGGTTTTTAATAAGTAGTAAATTTATAAAGTAATTATCTACATTTTTAATTCCATTAGAGGAATATACATTTAAGTATTTTAGAAATGGACTTAAAGTATGATGATGGATAAGGTTAAGATATAAATAAAACTTTACGATTATCTAAGATTAATTAGTATAACGCATTGATTAATGGCCAATTATTAATCTACACAATTTGTTAAAGTATATTTTGCAAGAGATAATATTTGTATATAATTTGTGCAATTATAAAATATATACCCTCTACAATTATCAATATAGGGTTCATAGTCATTTTAATGATTTTTAATTTATTGATTCAAGTCCATAATTATATAAATAGTTATTATTTTAAAAGAGAATCATTTAAATAAACTTAAATACACATAAAAGGATATTTAAGTTTTAAAAGAGTACATTTTGACCAATGTTTATAATTTACTTAATTATATAACTTGCAAAATAATATAAAATTATTTAAAGTCATTTAGCATGGTCAAAAATAAAATAAAAAAATAACTAACTATCTAAATGATATTTAAATGTCTATTTACATAATTAATCATTTAACATATTAATTTATAATATTTCATGAAATCTCCATTTTAAATTAACGTGATTTAAACGATAAATAATTAAAGGGAAAGTTCGGGTCACTAATCCATATAAATAATCCATGAATAATCTTTAAAATGTTTTATTACAAAGGTTTCTAGTTAGTTAAAATTTTAGAAATATTACAGAAATTTATTTGATGCCTTAAAAATATTTAAAGGTTATAAAAACATTTTTTATATTTATTAGAAATTTTCTAAAATTGATTTAAGGCTGAAAAGCCATTTAAAAAAATATGGGGGTGGCCGGGTTTCGAACCCGGGACCCCCAAGTTGGCATGGGATAACTTAACCGGTGGACCAAGGCATACAGCCGCGGTTTATCTTGGTTTTGAATTGTTTTAAACACAACTAATAGGTTCCCCCCATTCCCTTAGAACCCTAAATCGATTGGACCACAAATTGAATGCCAAATCGATTGTGTTAATAGAAACAATCATGGGGCTTTGATTCCCCTTGTAAATACGCACATAATGGTGTATCTAATTACCCGTTTTGAAACGTAAACCGCAAGAACTGATGATGAACAGGTTTCGGCCGAGATGAGCAGAATTTTCGATGTTAGAGTTGATTATAATCAAATTAATCTTGCAGGAAGCTTCGGATGATGTTGATAAGTGAAAGCCTTCAACCAATTTCGTGTAAAAGTGCTTCGAACATGGTTCCCCGTTGAGTTGCAGGTTGCGAATTGTATGTGACTCGTTTGTGTTGAAAATTGTGTTTTCCAGGTGAAATTGAATGTGGCAAACGATTAGGAACAGTTAGGCAATCATATGGGTTTTATTAATTTGATTATCATTGATCTTAAATGTGCAAACGGCTTGATAATTGAAGGTAACAGTCAATCGGGTGTTTCATGTTCGTAACAGTTGCTTTAACCCGATTAACATACATGAACAGGTTCGAAACAGACCCACGAACTAATCGAAACGGTTTAATTCCATTATTGCAACGTTTTGGTGCGTTTTGGAGGCTCGCCGGACTTCGGCCGGAGTGTGGCCGGAGTCCAGGCCGGAATTTCGGGAAATGGGGCGGCGGTTTGGGTTTGTTTTCAAAATTGACACAATTGGTCCCTGAGGTTTCCAAGGGTTATCATTTGAGTTTTAAAGTTTTGTTTTAGTTGTAAATAATTTACACTTTAACCCCCTCTATTTAAGTTTTTATTATTTCATGTCAAAAACTTTCATTTGAAAGTTTATAAAATGACATTAAAGATCCCTTAACTTAAGTTTTAATGTATAACCTTTATTAATTATATTTAACAATTATTATAAATTGTTAACTTTTTTTATTATTTTTCTAACAAAAAGAGCAAATGTTGAAATTACTTGCATAATTACAAGTATTAGTTTTATTATTATAAAAAACATATTTATCCAACGTTTTAAACATTAATAATATTATTTCTATTATTCATTTAATTAATTTGTTAATCACCAAATTAATTATTAAACATAATAAATCCTCAAAGTTTCAAAATGGCATAAAATGCCCTTTTAAGATTTAACAAAGTTAACTTCTAAGTTAACAAAACTAAGAGATGTCACAGTCTCCCCAACTTAAACGAATTTCATCCCGAAATTAAAAATGAATTTAGATGAACAAAGGAATTATAATGAAAGGTAAGTGTACAACGGCCAGTGATAGACGTTTGATTACAGATGAGATGTTTCACTTCATGGAATCTTACAAGTCTCTTGATATAATGCATGCCAATTTGAATTCTTCCAGTGAAATACGAGACGCTTTGAAATTTGGCATATGAAACGTTAGAAAACTATGACGTGTTACCCGTGGTATGTTAGACTTATAAGCCATAACGTCTAGAATGTAGTGATGTTTTCGAAATCAATAAAAGACCACCAATTGTAAGAAAAGTTAACCGTCAGGATTTGAGAATCCCAAACGTCACTATATATAACGAAACGATCTTAACGCATATCTTGTGAATGTGTATTTCTCCTTTGACCACCAATGGTCTAAGAGTAATACGATATGCGAAGAGTTTGGAATGAGTTCACGACGATGATTAGGAACATTATTAAAAGCAGAAAATGAATCGGTCATCCAAAATAACGATCGATGTTTTAACGCATACCACGATATTCGAATATTTGAAACAGGTACAAGTCAATTTCTCGACCCGTTATCCCACATAAGTCAATATGAAATTAATCAATTGGTCTATAATGCACCAATTTTCAATATGACATCCAAAATAAGAGACATACGGTGATGAGAAATTGAGCAGGAGGGAACATGGGGGTTAGGTTTTGTCATATGTGAAGGTAAGACACTTGGACACATGCCAAGTTATGTCTTTTCTTTTATGCCAAACCCATGACTACAAATTACGAAATTTTATGAACCTTTATATCCACATCGCAATGAGGATAATAACAAGTCTTGCTGTTCAAAACCTAGATAAAATTTCAATGATTCTCAAGGTTAAGGGTTCAAAAGCGATTCAAGAAATGACGCAAACATTAAGAAAAGTATTTGTAAACATGTTTTGCAAGGTAGCGAGTTTCCAAGTACAGTTTGCATACGCAGTTCATCAAACCCATAAGCACATCTGAGAAAGTTAGAAAGACATGAACACAAGTTGATAATGCCTTTATTTAGCAGAAAGATTGTTTAAGAAGGCTACCATCACACAATCATGTGTTGATGATAATTCAAAATGAAAGTTGATAAGTAAGAAATAAATGGTTCGATATAGCTAGATCGAGTCAAACATGAAGATAAAGGGAAAGAAATCGATTTAAGAATTCAAATGCTCCAAGCTCGGAATCAAAATCAACCTAGAGTGATCGGGTCTCCTTTCAAGATCAGAAATCATGCTTTGGCTTGATAGGTCCAAACACTAACATTGGTTCACCCTTCAAGTTACTACATGTTTCTTGTCACTTGATTAAAACCTTGGTAAGTTGGAGATCAAGAAATGAGAATAGTCATCAAGGTGTGGTTTTCACTCCTAACTTGATGGTGTATTCCCAAGGTATGACCACTAACTTACCAATCAAAAAGTTCGATCCCAACTCCTTGTTGAGGATCCACAGAAATAAGACGAGGTAACTCACCATTAAGGTAAGGGAAATCACTCCTATCTTAACGGTGAAGTTTTACAAAAACAAAATATAACAAGATGAACTTCTTCATCAAAATCCAGAATTCACTTCTACTTTGATGAAGTCGTCTCATCTGAACAAATACAATTCATAAAGATGATATTATCATCAAGGTATGGAATTCACGCCTATCTTGATGATTGAATTTCATAATAGCAAGAAAACAATCGAAGATTGACATTTGTCACCAAAGTACGGGTTTCAATCCTATTTTGGTGAGATCATGTCATTTGTGAAATGCCATTCCAAAGAAAATAATTGAAGTCAATCCTCGGGATAAGGAAATCACCCCGATCCAGAGGATAAAATTTTATAAATCACAATTGGAAACTATTTATCGAAACGAATAGAGAATCATCAAAGTAAGGGAATCACTCCTGTTCTGATGAGTTAGAATCATTTAGGAGATACGAGTGTTCTTAGTCATAGGTTGGCTTGCAAACACTTGCATCTCTCACGGTGCAGACGGTACGGAGTTTGACTTAACGACGAAAGGAAAATAATATCAATTAGAAATTCAGGAAATTTCAAGTTACATCAATGTAACAAAAGAGAAAATCATGCTTACAAGCTTAGGATCAAAGTTCGAGATAACAGAATTTGTTATGGTGTTCAAATCTTGGATGGTTTCAATCGGGAAGACGAAATCAAGGGCAGGAATTATTCAACACCACAATGAGATGTGAACATTCGATTCACAATCGAAAGGAAATACATGGACTTCTCAGGATAGGAGGTCAACCATAGCCTTATTGAAGACACACGTACTTATAAGTGATCACTCATCTCAAGGGTTTCGAGTCAAGTAAATGGATTCAGTGATCGAGTCAAATCACCATTTACACTTTGCCTAGACAAAGTATCCCGAGATGTAGGAATTCCACCTATAGCATTGCATGTTCTTAGTTATGGGACACATCCTTAAGAAGACTTGAGAACCATAAGTAACGATTTAAAGTTTTTGATGACCATTCAGTTTAGATTCCCAATATCTTTGGGTATATTAAGATCCATGTTCACGTTGGTCAAGATATAGAAATAGTTACATGAAACGCTCAACGTGTAACGATGTTTAAACGTAAGAGTTGAAATGTAGGATAGGTTCAATATTAACAGGAACATTAGGTATGATAAGAATGAAGAGATACCAGTTCAATGAAAGATTTTTAAGATACAAAGAGGATGGTCCCATTTGGTAACGCATTACCATTTGGAATCGTTGACACGTCAAGGTAAATTGACCCATTTGCCATAGAGACTTGTGTATGTTGATCATAGTTTATCACTCATCCCAGAAATCCCCAGGTAAGCATAACTGGTCTCACAATGAGATTTATACGATATGCTTGCCTTAGCCCGAAGGCCTTTTGCCAGGAAATCCAAAATACAGGTGTTTATGTGTCACACAAATTTCTTTGGTTTATGAAATCAAAACCTTGATGAGATTTTCATAGATTAGACATAGAGTCTAAGGAATTGAACCCACGACGATAAGTGTAAATTCCACATGTCGTTGAGAATAAGTTTAGGAAGTTCATTTATCGAGGAGGGTCAAAGAGTCAAAGTTAAGTTTAGGGAGACAAGTAACTAAGTTTAAGCATACATAAGGCAATCCTATGCTAAAGCATCAAGTTGCACAAAAGGCATAGCATTATGTAGCATGCAAACAACATGTAAGCACAAAGGTATAAGGATCTTTCTATGAGGTTCATGCAACTATAGTCTAGGTCACCATTTCTAATAACCTAAATCCCTATAGTTATGGGCCCTGATACCAATCTGTCACACCCCAACCTTGACGGCGGAAACGTCGAGATGTGAGGGTTACGATTGTTCACAGCCACATAACGCTATTTATTAAATCCAAATATATTAATCATAAGATTCATTTGTAACATTACAAGCAAAAGTTTTAACAAAGAATACATCATGAACAAATGCTACAAATAACATGATCATCCATTTTATCTCTAGGTCCAATCCTAGATGTGATAAGCTTCAAAGAGTAGAACACATACTTGAGGTATTCCTGAAACATGTTAAAAATAAGAGGTCAACATAAAAATATTGGTGAGCATTCCATAGTTTTCAATACATAAGTATATAAAAGATGGCAATTCAAGTCATAAGTTAGTGAATAAAGTGATTAGGGATGTTATGAACAATACAACAATCAAACCTCGACAAAGTTTTACAAGTCTCAAACGTTTACAAGATTATACGATCAGCTAAGTGTACTTGGATCATCCAAAGCAGGCTTGTCTTGCCCATAGATCTATGACTTTGCTGGGCTAGCAATAGTTAATGATTGTACATATAACGCCATAACATGGTAACCACGAAAGTTCAACTAACCACAACTTTACAAGATGAATTGCCATAGGTTTACAAGTCTCAAATAAGTTTACAAGTGCAATAGTATAAGTTAACATGTTTCACCCCAAAGTGTGAAAATAAGAAAAAGGGGTATGGAAATACTCACATTGATATATGCATTTCAAGATGATATAAAAGATTAAAAGATAATCCAACGTATCCATTACAAGACACCTAAACATGCATGAATATACCAAGATTAAGGTTTATAATAAGATTAACGTTCAATAAGAATTAGGGTTTTGATAGAATTAAGAGGTTTTTAATAAGTAGTAAATTTATAAAGTAATTATCTACATTTTTAATTCCATTAGAGGAATATACATTTAAGTATTTTAGAAATGGACTTAAAGTATGATGATGGATAAGGTTAAGATATAAATAAAACTTTACGATTATCTAAGATTATTAGTATAACGCATTGATTAATGGCCAATTATTAATCTACACAATTTGTTAAAGTATATTTTGCAAGAGATAATATTTGTATATAATTTGTGCAATTATGAAATATATACCCTCTACAATTATCAATATAGGGTTCATAATCATTTTAATGATTTTTAATTTATTGATTCAAGTCCATAATTATATAAATAGTTATTATTTTAAAAGAGAATCATTTAAATAAACTTAAATACACATAAAAGGATATTTAAGTTTTAAAAGAGTACATTTTGACCAATGTTTATAATTTACTTAATTATATAACTTGCAAAATAATATAAAATTATTTAAAGTCATTTAGCATGGTCAAAAATAAAATAAAAAAAATAACTAACTATCTAAATGATATTTAAATGTCTATTTACATAATTAATCATTTAACATATTAATTTATAATATTTCATGAAATCTCCATTTTAAATTAACGTGATTTAAACGATAAATAATTAAAGGGAAAGTTCGGGTCACTAATCCATATAAATAATCCATGAATAATCTTTAAAATGTTTTATTACAAAGGTTTCTAGTTAGTTAAAATTTTAGAAATATTACAGAAATTTATTTGATGCCTTAAAAATATTTAAAGGTTATAAAAACATTTTTTTATATTTATTAGAAATTTTCTAAAATTGATTTAAGGCTGAAAAGCCATTTAAAAAAAATATGGGGGTGGCCGGGTTTCGAACCCGGGACCCCCAAGTTGGCATGGGATAACTTAACCGGTGGACCAAGGCATACAACCGCGGTTTATCTTGGTTTTGAATTGTTTTAAACACAACTAATAGGTTCCCCCCATTCCCTTAGAACCCTAAATCGATTGGACCACAAATTGGATGCCAAATCGATTGTGTTAATAGAAACAATCATGGGGCTTTGATTCCCCTTGTAAATACGCACATAATGGTGTATCTAATTACCCGTTTTGAAACGTAAACCGCAAGAACTGATGATGAACAGGTTTCGGCCGAGATGAGCAGAATTTTTGATGTTAGAGTTGATTATAATCAAATTAATATTGCAGGAAGCTTCGGATGATGTTGATAAGTGAAAGCCTTCAACCAATTTCGTGTAAAAGTGCTTCGAACATAATTCCCCGTTGACTTGCAGGTTGCGAATTGTATGTGACTCGTTTGTGTTGAAAATTGTGTTTTCCAGGTGAAATTGAATGTGGCAAACGATTAGGAACAGTTAGGCAATCGTATGGGTTTTATTAATTTGATTATCATTGATCTTAATGAGCAAACGGCTTGATAATTGAAGGTAACAGTCAATCGGGTGTTTCATGTTCGTAACAGTTGCTTTAACCCGATTAACATACATGAACAGGTTCGAAACAGACCCACGAACTAATCGAAACGGTTTAATTCCATTATTGCAACGTTTTGGTGCGTTTTGGAGGCTCGCCGGACTTCGGCCGGAGTGTGGCCGGAGTCCAGGCCGGAATTTCGGGGAAATGGGGCGGCGGTTTGGGTTTGTTTTCAAAATTGACACAATCGGTCCCTGAGGTTTCCAAGGGTTATCATTTGAGTTTTAAAGTTTTGTTTTAGTTGTAAATAATTTACACTTTAACCCCCTCTATTTAAGTTTTTATTATTTCATGTCAAAAACTTTCATTTGAAAGTTTATAAAATGACATTAAAGCTCCCTTAACTTAAGTTTTAATGTATAACCTTTATTAATTATATTTAACAATTATTATAAATTGTTAACTTTTTTTTTATTATTTTTTTTAACAAAAAGAGCAAATGTTGAAATTACTTGCATAATTACAAGTATTAGTTTTATTATTATAAAAACCATATTTATCCAACGTTTTAAACATTAATAATATTATTTCTATTATTCATTTAATTAATTTGTTAATCACCAAATTAATTATTAAACATAATAAATCCTCAAAGTTTCAAAATGGCATAAAAGGCCCTTTTAAGATTTAACAAAGTTAACTTCTAAGTTAACAAAATTAAGAGATGTCACACTACCATAGGAACCAAATGGGTGTTCAGGAATAAGAAGGATGATAGAGGACTTGTCATCAAGAACAAGGAAAGACTAGTTGTTTAAGGGTATACTGAAGAAGAAGGAATTGACAACACAGATGTTTTTGCTCGTGTAGCAAGACTTGAAGCTGTTAGGATATTCCTAGCTTGTGTTGCATCCAAGAACTTTAAGGTCTACCAACTTGATGTCAAGTGTGCTTTTCTCTATGGGGTGATTGATAAAGAGGTGTATGTCAGACAACCACTTGGGTTTGCAGATCCTGATCATCCTAATTATGTATGCAGGCTTGATAAATCTTTTTATGGGTTGCACCAAGCACCAAGGAAGTGGTATGAGACTCTATCTCAGTATCTCTGTCAGCATGGCTACAAAAAAACAAGAAATGACATAGTTTTAGTTCAAGTATATGTAGATGACATTATCTTTGGGTCAACTAATACAAAGCTTTGCAAAGACTTTGAGAAGCTGATGAAGGAAAGATTTGAAATGAGTGCCATGGGGAAACTTAATTTCTTTCTAGGAATTCAAGTGAAGCAAGTTGACAATGGCATCTTCATAAGTTAGTCAAAGTATGTACAAGACATACTTAAAAGGTTTAACATGACTATTTGTAAGGTTGCTAAGACACCCATAGCCAGGAACCACTCCCTTGGACCTGATCTTGAGGCGGAGTGTGTTGATTAGCATCTCTACAGAGTTATGATTGGGTCTCTTATGTACCTCACAGCTAGCAGGCCAGATATTATGTTTGCTACATGCATTTGTGCAAGGTATTAAGCCAACCCCAAGATGCTATACCTGGCCACTATCAAAAGAATTTTAAGATATCTCAGAGGTGCTCCAACACTTGGCCTTTGGTATCCAAAGAATTCTGACTTTAATTTGTATGCTTATACAGATAGTGATTATGGTGCTTACAACATGACTGTAAAGTCTACATCAGGGGGATGTCAATTTCTTGGTGGAAGAGTAGACTCTTGGCAATGTAATAAATAATCATGTGTGTCTACATCAACTGTTAAGGCTGAATACATTGCTGCTGCAAGTTGCTGTGCTCAAGTGCTTTGGATTCAAATCAGATGCTGGACTATGGATTCAATTTTAAGGAGACTCCCATCCACATAGACAATAACACTGCTATCTCAATCACAGAAAATCCTGTGCAGCACTCAAGGACAAAGCATATCAATATCAGGTATCATTTGATTAGAGATAACTTTGAAAAGGGATTAATCAAACTAGTCAAAGTTAACACAAATAACAATATGTTGATCAGTTCATCAAAGCTTTTGATGAGCAGAGATTTAAATATCTTGTATCAGCTATTGGGATGATTAACTTTGAATAGCTTTTTCTTAAAAACTTAATCATAATATTTCTAAAACATGTGTGTCCTAAGTTGTCTATTTCATCACCTTCATAAGCCCTTGTTTTCTTTGGAAAAAAATCTTTTCAAAAGACATTTCTTAGATTTTGAAAATTTTGATCTCTTTTCTTTTCGGAAGATTTAAATTACCTTTGGAAGAAATTTATGTCTTAGTAAACACATAACTACTTCAGTAATTTTACCTTTGGAAGAAATTTCTGAAATATCTTCCGAAGCTTAAAATCAACTCAAGTACTTTTTTGTTTGAAAAGAACAAATTTCTTTCGAAAGCAATTTACCCTCGAAAGTTTTCATTCTCTTTAGAATAAAAACTCTGAGTGTTAATTCTCTTCCGAAGCAAAATTCTCAGAAAACATTTGAAATATCTTCCGACGCCAATTTGCCTTCGGAAGTTTTTTTTCAGAACTTCCGAAGCAAATAACCTTCGGAAGATTTCTCGATTTCCAAGAAAACTACTTTTTGGGCAAAAGTAAACTACTTTTTAGAGGTGGGACCGACATCCGGATTTCAAAGTTTATCCTCTTTCATTAACTTTGTCTCATATCCTTTTCACATATATACCCAACGGTTCCCCCTCTTCACTATCTTCTTCAATTACACTATACCTTAAACATAAATTCTCCCAAACCGCCTTTGTTCTTCATCTTTTTGTTTTTCTCTGATTTCCTGGTTTGTGAGTTTAGTCTTGATCATACTCAGTTCATTAGCTAACGAAGTATTCAAATTGCGTATCATATCCTCATCAAGGTTTTCACTAGCCTCTCTTCTAGTTGTAAATCCTTCATGTCTATGCTTGGTTCGTCGCTCAGGTTCAGCAAAATCAGTTTTCTTCTTAGACCTTCTTTCTTTTTCAACCCTAACTTCCTCAGCTTGTGCAGCAATATCCTCCTCAAAGTCATAGTCTTTTTCTTTGGCATATCTCTTTCTTTTCTTTGTAGCATCAGCTTGCTGTACTCTTGTTTCTTCAGCTCGTTTATTTTCTGATTCATCCACCCGTTTAATATAGCTCCAGCGTTCTGGAGGATACATGTTTTCCCAAAGATGGGTGATCTTTCCACTGAAGTCGTGGCGAATGGCACAGCAGTCAGCAAAGATACGGGGATTCATTTGTACCAGCCTCTTGATCTCTCCATGTTTTGGAACATGAGGTATAAGATCATCAAATATCATCTGAAGAAATCGAGGATACAGCAGCCATTTGTCTTTCTATAATGCCATCACATTCTCCGCCATGCATGCAAAAATCAGTCTGGCAATATTGGCCTTTTCACCTTTACAACATAACACCATTGCCTTAGCCCAATCAATGTTAAGACCATCGGATCCACCTTTACGGTGATCAAGACACATGATAAAAACATGAGCAATGTATCTCCACTCTTTAGATAAAAGTGACTTCTTGATCTCCTTCCGGGAACCAAAGGCTGGTCCCTCATATCCCATACTTCTAAAGGCTTGGAACACCTCAGAATCTGTCATAGTCACTTCATCTCCTGAATCTTCTTCAAGTCTTAGAATCCTCGATACAGTCTCAGCAGTGATCGTCACTTCTTGATCAACGACTTTAGTAGTAATCCGTTGTGAATCTCCTCGAGTATCATACTCTGCAGATCGCCAGAAGTCTCTGATATGAAGATCATAGATGGTAGGCGAATGAGATATGGCATGGGCTATAGGTGATCTTTGAAGCCATCTGATACAATCTCTAAATCCAGTTGCCTTTGGATGAGTATCATCTAAAATAGCGGTGATATTATTCCGCTCATCAAACTTGAGATTAGTCATGATAACCTGATGAAGAAATCAGATAAGTTGAATGAGAAATTAAGAAGAGAAGGAAATAATAATAAAACAATGAAAACTAACAGTTTCGGCAAGTGAAACACTAGTTTCGCTCATTAAAACATGTTAGTTTCGCTGAACAAAAGACAGTTTCGACTAGGCGAAAATAATTTAAAATAGATTCGCTATTAGTTTTGGCAAGCAAAAACATAGTTTCGCTGGCAAAAACATATTAGTTTCGCTGTTCAAAAAGAAAATATGACCAGGCGAAACTGTACAAGCTTAAGTCCAGATTCTGCGAAACTGAAAATAGCTTGGCGAAACTGTTAAGTTCGCGCGGACAGCATAACTTTACAGTTTCGCTGAGAAGTAATGAACTTTCGTTCAGTTTCGCAGAAAAATCTGCAGTTTCGCTGGATGAACAGCGAAGACACCGAAGGGTCAAAATCCAAATGTCTTAAACCGAGTTAATTTTAACCAAATTAAATGATTGAACACTGTTCGAAACTCACATGCGAAGTAAAAGAAACAATCAATCGGTCCAAAACACAAACAATACTCAGAATCGCCAACGAAAGTCACGAAAAAGCCCTAAACCACTACACAGGTCGATCTTGCGAAAATGAGAGAAGAATTTCGCAAAACGACTTAAATAGCAAATAGTTTCGCAGAGAGCGAAACTATAGATTCGCAGGGCGAATTTACAGTTTCGCCCAGAGAATCTGCAATTTCGCTAAGAGATAGCCAGTTGAAAACTAATTAGAAAACCTAGCAAAATTGCAGTTTCGCCATGCGAAACAATTAGCGAAAGAGTAGTTTCGGCACCCCTTAATAATTTTTTTTTATTTTTATTTTTTTATTATTATTATGATTTTTTATTATTATTTATTTTATATATATATATATATATATATATATATATTGTTTTTTTTATTATTATTTTTTTATTTTGAATAATGAAGAACGTCATACAATGAGATCTAAATTAATCAGAGATCACATCCTCTAGGTATTTATGAACATAAAGATGATCAAAAATCATCGACCGGCAATGAGGTCATACTGAATACGAGATCTTATCACAATCTGCACAGGAACAACTGAAATTAGAACAAATCAATAACGATTGCTGATATATTTGTCCACTTAAACTCATGCCTTATCTTTTTTCAACAAACAGCTTATGATTTGTTAAGGTTCAATTAGATGCTTTAGAATGTTAGGACCCCATAATCATTTGGCAAAAACCCTCACCCAACCTCAGGATTTCTTGAATTTTGAATCAATCTATACGGAGCAAGGCTTGTGCATTAGTGTGCAAATGATTATAAACAGAATATTTCATTCTGAAAAGAACTCATCGATTAGATGATTTGACATAATTATATCAAAATGGTGAGAGCTCCAGATCTATACTCACGTATAACAGAGGAGATGACCATTTAAACATGTGCTGATGAGAGCTCCAGGTCAGTACTATCGTACAGCAGAGGAGATCATCACTCCAGGTCAGTACTTTCGTACAGTAGAGGAGATTAGCACAGACACAAGATACACAAATACAAGAATATACCAGATATGGTCCAGGGAGATGACTTATAAGAGCAGAATGGGTGAAAGATTCATTCTCAATCCAATTTTTGTCAGGACTCAGTTTTTGTGCAAGCCAAAACAATTGAGTAATTCCAGACATTCTTAAGCATGATGTTTAATTTAATCATAGAGCTGCTGTCTACTTTATTCTTCAGGCTGAGTCTATCAAGCATATCGTTAAAGAATCTGATCGATTCTTCTTGAAAAATTTTATGTGAAACAGAATCCAGTATCAGTTACTATCATTTCTCATTGAAGCACCGGTCATGTATAAAGAACATACTTAGAGGATATACAATCATTTCTCGTCATTTTAAATTCCGATCTCAGGATATGAAATTACTCCCCCAAAATTTTATTTTCAAAGAATAGATAATTTATATAAATTATGAAAATATTTATAATGTATTTATTATAATTATTTTTTATAATAAAGGACAGAAAATGAAAATTTAAAAGGATATTAACCCGAGCATAGAGATCAATTCATAAAAATGGGGTTTATCAAAAGTTTTTGTGAAAAGATCAGCTTTTTGATGTTTTGTATCGATGGGTATAATATCGATGAAACCCTTTTCTTGAGCATCACGAATCGCATGAATTCGTGTCTCGATATGCTTGGTTCGGGAATGATGAATAGGATTTTTTGCAATTCCAATGGCTGCTTCATTGTCACAAAATAAAGGTGTATGGAGAAAATTAATTCCATAATCAATCATTTGGTGTTGAATCCAGAGAACTTGAGAACAACAGCTTGAGGCAGCAATATATTCGGCTTCCCCTGTAGAAAGAGAAACAGTGGTTTGTTTCTTGCTCTGCCAAGACACCAAACAATTTCCCAAATATTGACACCCTCCAGACACAGATTTTCTGTTTAACCTGCAACCATTGGAATCACTATCAGAATAAGCATATAAATCAAAATTCCCTCCATATGGATACCATAGCCCTAAACGAGATGATCCTTTGAGATAACGAAATATTCTTTTGACAGCTTTCTCATGAGATTCTTTTGGAGCCGACTGATATCGAGCACAGTAGCCAACAGCAAAAGTGATATCAGGACGGCTTGCAGTAAGATACATGAGAGAGCCAATCATAGATCTAAAAAGATGAGGATCAACTGGTTTTCCGTTTTCATCTGGAGTAAGACAAGTCTGAGCAGTAAATGGAGTCATCTCAGGAGAAGCATCATCCATTTTAAATTTCTTTAAAATATCCTTAATATACTTCTCCTGATGAATAAGAATTCCTTCTTTCTGTTGTTCAGCTTGTAATCCAAGGAAGAAACACATTTCTCCCATCATACTCATTTCAAACCTTTGACTCATTACCTCCTCGAACTCTCTACATAACTGAGAATTGGTAGATCCAAAAATAATATCATCAACGTAAACTTGGACAAATAACATTTCACCATTCACTTCCCTTTTGAAGAGAGTCATATCAATGGTACCACAAGAGAAACCATTGCTTAGAAGATACTGTGTAAGGGTCTCACACCATGTCCTGGGTGCTTGATGAAGACCATACAGAGATTTATCAAGCTTAAACACTTTATCAGGAAAATCAGGATCCTCAAAACCTGGTGGTTGACACACATATATCTCCTCATCAATGTCTCCATAGAGAAAAGCACACTTCACATCCATCTGATAGACTTTAAATTGTTTATGAGCAGCATGAGCGAGAAATATTCTGATTGCTTCAAGACGAGCAACTGCAGCAAAGACTTCTGTATAATCAATCCCTTCTTCTTGAGCAAAGCCTTGCACAACGAGTCAAGACTTGTTACGCACCACTACACCTCGATCATCCGGTTTGTTCTTAAACACCCATTTTGTATCGATTGGACATTTGTTAGGAGGTAAGTCAACCAAGGTCCAAACTTTAAGCTTTCTGAACTGTTAAAGTTCCAACTGCATGGACTCCACCCAACAAGGATCCTGTAGAGCAGCATGAACGTTTTTCGGGATAGTTTGAGAAATGAAGCATGAAAAAAGACAAATATTAATCAAACCAGATTGACTTCGCGTTCGAACACCATCAGAGATAGATCCAATCACGTTATCAAGAGGATGGTCTTTCAAGGTTTTGTAATCGCTGGCAGAAGGAAAGATGTTTGGAGAAATGTCACCCATAGTCGGTGAAAGATTAGATGAAGGTGAATTGATGATAGGTGTTGGATCAGGTAGAGGAGAAGATGTATGAGATAAAGAATCAGATGTTGGTGCCGGATCATTCATTTGAGACGAGGAACTAACATCAGTTGAAACAACATCATTTACTAATGAGTTGGAAGGAACAGACGATAGAGACGATGAAATAATATTCGTTTGAGCATTTGGAATGAACGTATCATCATCGAAAACTGGCAAATTGAATGAATTAAACACGGTATCAGAGTCAAAGAAACATGTTGGTTCAGATCTAACTTCAAAAGAGTTAGATTCCTGCCAATCAACATAGAACGACTCTTGAACGATACGTGTTCTTTTGTTATAAACCCGATATGCCTTTTGAGAAGAAGAATAACCAACAAAGTAACACTCATCAGAAACAGTACCAAATTTTGTCTTTTGAGATTGAGTATTCAGAAGAGTGCAAGAGCAACCAAATGGCCGAAAGAAATCAATTAGAGGCTTTCTCTTATGAAAGAGTTCATAAGGAGTCTTCATTTTATCTTTCACAATGAACACCCGGTTTAGAACATATGAAGCACAGTTTACAGCTTCAGCCCAGAAGATAATGGGTAATGAAGATTCTATCAGCATTGTACGAGCAGCTTCAATGAGAGTGCGATTCTTTCGTTCTGCAATACCATTCTGTTGAGGAGTTCTCGCAGCACTAAATTGTCTCAAAATCCCCTTTTGAGCACAAAATGAATCGAGAATCTGATTTTTGAATTCAGTGTCGTTGTCACTTCTCAGTCCCATAACTTTTCTCTTGCTAATTGTTTCGATAGAAACAATTAATCTCTGCAATTCCTCTGCAACCTCGCCTTTGTGTGCAAGAAACCTCACCCATGAATATCTTGAGAAATCATCTGTAACAACAAGACAAAATAATTTTTAGCAATAGATTTAACACTAATTAGGCCAAACAAATCAGTATGTAACAAATCGAGAGGACAAGATATGCTATTTAGAAGTTTGGGCTTATGAGGTTTCTTATGTTGTTTGCCCTTGGCACAAGCCATACATTTTTCATTAACAGAAAAATCTTTTGAAGGAAGTCCTCTAACAAGATTTTTCTTTACTAATTTGTTAATTATCTTAAAATTAACATGGCCTAATCGACGATGCCATAAGAGAGACTCAGAAGTTGATGCTTTTGAAAGAAGACAAGTTGCAGTAGCCTTTGATTCGCTTGAGTTCATATCAAGAAGATACGTATCATGCTTTCTTGGAGAACGCATGAGAATCAAATCGTCTGAAATTACAATCTCTGATTTTAAAAATAGACATTCATTAGATTTAAACAGAACAGGAATGTCTTTATCACAGATTTGAGAAACACTCAGAAGATTAAAAGCCAATTCGGGAACATAGTTGACTTTTTCCAAAGTTAGAGAACCATTGGTAACTTCTCCTTGTCCAATCATTTTTCCACCCTTTTTGTTACCAGCAAAAGCAACATATCCTCCATCTATAATCCGATAACTGGTCAACAAGTCTTTTAATCCAGTCATATGTTTGGAACACCCGCTATCAACATGCCATAAACTGTTTACAATCTTTGACGAGGAGTCCTGAAAAGAATTAACAAATCAATTAGCCAGGAGTAATAGGAACCCAAGATTGAACAACTTTGCTTTTTGAAGAAGCAGATTTTTTACAGAAGAAATTATTAACCAATTTTGTCAATTTATTTCCAAAACAGTTCCTATTAGAGGATCCTTGAATCAAAGAAGGACAATTCTTGACAAGATGATCCTCTTGACCACACCGGAAATAATGAGGTTTGAATCTAGGTCTGTATGATGCTGATAGAAGAGCCCTCATTCTTCAAAGGACTATATCATCCCCACCCTAAGGAACTTCAAACTACATCATTGGGTGGAGGTATGATGCTGATAAAAGAGCCTTTATTCTTCAAAGAGTTCAAGGGCAGCAAGAGGTGTTCAATTTTCAGACCTTGAACTACTATGAAGGACTTGACCTGATCAACATGCCACTTGTCAACTGATGGGTACAGATAGTATATATATTTTGATAAAGATTTATTGCACAGATTCAGTTTTAATTGGTTATTACTAATACTAAACCACACACACAAAAGGCAGTGTACCTGTCGTGTGGTAATATAGTGTTGGTAAGAACCGAGTATCAATCCGTGGACACACCTAGCCTACTCAACAAACTTGATGTTTGACTATCAGATTTGGTTTTTGTTAAAGAAAGTGATAATTTGCATTTGGAAAGATTTTTAGGGTTTAAAAATAAACAATAATAGAAAGAAAATAAACTATGATTTGAAGCGTTTGGATTTAAAACTAGGGAATAAAAGTTATCATCCTAATTAGACTCCACTTAAGTAATTGTGATGAACTGGTGGTGTGATTTAAAGATATGGGTTAATGTAATTATGTTAATGTTTATAAAGATGAGCGGGCGCAATTTCTCGTCTATCCTGCTGCCGTAGTGACTTGATCCTGTCAGGCTGAGTTTACTGCTCAGATCAAAGCCCTAGTAATGTAGGTAAATCTTTTGTGACCTATTTGACATACGATTTCTGAAAACATAACTTAATGTTAAAAAGAGAGTTGATCAGGTTCCTTCCTAACATACCATTAATTTTAGAAAACCGTAACAATTACTAAAGTTTCCGAACTAATAAAAGGGAACCCGCAAATGATCAGAAAGTTAAAGTGATATGATTTCTAATAACCATTTCTAGTTCATCTGCCATGGATTTATTATGAAGACTGGTTTCGCGAATGAAAGTTAATCATACGGTTTTCAACCTCGTATGACAATCACAATCACAAACCATAAATTTATAACTTCCCGTTCAAATGTAGATGCTACCATCAATAGTTTTCCCAAGACCACCATAACACTAACATAATATTTATCAAACAATTAGTTCATCACAAATTACATAAGTTTCATCCGATTAGGATGATAAATAGAGTTTAGCTCATAATGAGCTTGAACATAACAACATATAACAAAGAAGATAGATATGTGATCATCGGTGAAATGGAACAATCAAACCGATAATCCACAATGGATGACGTTTAGATGATCCCAAGCTTCTTCCAAGTGTTGTATGCATCGCCCGAGCCTCCAAATGATCTTGAAGTCTTGATTCCCGAGAGAATTCTGCAGAGTAACTCTCCCACCAAAGCTTGCCAAAAATGGTGAACTTAGGCTTCTATTTATAGGCTTTCCGGAGTGTTTAAGCACGGCTCCGTGCTAGTACAATGCTTACGAAAGTTGGTCGGCTCGTACATGCAGGTTGTGTTGGGCACGACCCCGTGTTGGAGGTGGGGCACGGCCCCGTGTTGGAGGTGGGGCACGGCCCCGTGCCTTATGGGGCACGGCCCCGTGACTACTTTTAGGGAACAGTACTTTTTGTCCTATCAGATGTCCAAGCACGGGGGTATGTTTCTGACAAGGCATGGGGGCGTGCTTAATGAGGCACGACCCCATATTTGGAGTCCAAAGCTCGGATCACTTCAATTTCTTGTTAAATATACTCCTTTTGTCCATCTTGCCCTTTTAAACACCTGAAAACACAATTTAACACTTTTAAGTACATTTTCATCATTTTAAGGAAGATATTAAAGAATAATTGATGTGCTTTTGATAGGATTTTTATGTATAATTTGGAGCACATCAAACATCCCCACACTGAACTTTGCTTTTCCTCAAGCAAAAATCACTTAAAATGACAATTCCACCAAAAATCAAATAAATCAAATTATAAACATGTCTTTCGAGAAATACGCAAGTAAGATTATTTTCATCCAAATATAAATATTCTAAGCACATGTAAAATGATATCCTAGCAAGCAATAGGTTGGTTAGTAAAGATTATTATCATGTAAAAATTCACACTTCTCACAAGATGCACTCACACTCGGCTAAATATATGGAGTCATAATCAAGATTAAGTATTACTAATACACTTAATTGCCTAGTATGAATACGTGTGAAATCATATGCTTGTTAAGGGATCAAATCTCCACCTACTTAGATATTTACTTGCATAAATCATTAGGTCTTTGATGGGTTGTAACTTGGCTCGGGCTCGGGTATGGAATATTTGGAAAAAGTGGCTAATTGCTAAAGACGACGGTCTTGGCTTATTTTTCTAACATAAACTACAAGGAAAGCAATAAAGGTTCCCTATACAATACTTCAAGGTAGAAGGGATATGCTAGCTTGAGGACTCGTTTAAGGTCAGATTGTCAAGACCGTATTTTGCTTTCAAGAATCGTACTTCATCTTTTACCCGAAGATACACAAAACTTTCCTTTCTCAAGGATCGTTCGGCTTGAAGCCTAATAGCACCCAATCGGATTAATTCTGTGCACTCGTATTGAGATTCAGTTTGATTCTTTTTGCATTTTCCATTATGGGACCAATTTCCATAATTCGGGCATCTTTCATATCTTTTTGTCCGTCTCTTAAAGCACTTTTGGAAATCCCACAAAATGGCGGAACTTGTTCCTTTTTTCGCCATTTCTTTCTTGCGTCAAACATGAGATTGAAAATTTGTTCGCGGATTTCCGGGGGAAGTCCCGGTTTTGCGTGATGAAGACAACAAAGCAAATTGAAATCAAAAGAATGCATTCCGGTTCTTTAAGGTCTGCCGGTAAAAGACCAATTTTTTTTATAAGCCAAAAACGTGTCTTTAACGAAAACGGGTTTTGTTGAAGGCTTTTTGGTTAATTGACTTGGTGACTAGGGTGATTAAAAGATAAAAACGTTTAAGCTCAACGGGGCTAACTAGGGTTGACGTTCGGGTAAGAAAAATTAAAGACAATGGTTGGGGCTCGAATAATTAAGGTTTCCTAGTGCCTAACTCATTTTTATGCAACAAATACTAATTAAGGTCTTAAAATGTATACCCAAAGCAAGTTCTAATCACACGTATCATATGGTACCCTCAATTAAATCCAGAATGAAAGTATAATTGCAATTTGCAAGGCTCAAAAATAAACTCACATACGGATGGAATTGGGTAAAAGTGTTTCATTTTACATGATTAAATATTTAACTAGATTATTGCTTTTAAGGATATCACAAAAAACATTTTCAATTTTATTTGGACGTCATGGATTTACTTCTTTATTTCCCGAAAACGTATATTTATAATTTGGTTTATCAAAAAATATATTAAATTTTTGGTTTCTTGTCACAAAAATTACTTGGTAAGTGATCTTTTCTTAAAAATTTTAAATTTGGACCTTTTTAGCAAAGTCAAATGCATTACTCCCATCCCCACACTTAAAATTCACATTGTCCTCAATGTGATTAACATATTCAAGATCGAGAAAGGGTAATGAAATAACTCCCCCAAAAATGATGAATTTTTTACTAGTGTTTGATTGCCCTCGTGTTGTTAGAATCCTCGGTATCACCTGAAATGTCACCAATTTATTGAAAGCATTAAAATCCTAAACACACAAAATAAAAACAAAATGACATAAATTAAAAGATAGATTGGCACTAAACAACTGTGCCGGGGCCCCGAAAATGATACGGTTTCAAAGGCTTTGTGGTGGGATATCCCCCCACTCATGGTACATTCGGTTTCTGATATACGTGACATCGTTGCTCAGGTCATCAACTCGGGAGTGCAGATTTTCAACTCGGTTGAAGGCTCGTTGGGCATATTCAAATGATCGTCTTGCATGGTCGCTGGTGGTTTGGATTGACTCATAAAGGTCTAACATGGTTGGGAATTCCCTTGCACGTGAACTTGAAGATCCAGCTCCGGCTCCTTCCGGCTGTATCAGCATGTCGAGGTCCATGATTATTTCTTCGGGATCCGCCGGATCCCAGATTTGTCCCTTCTTATCCATGAATCTGCCTGCCCATTTGGTAGGCTTGTCACCATGTACATACTTGTAAAAATGCTCAAGTCTAACAGTCCCGTCATCACTCCTACGGTTCCCTCAGTGTTATAACCATAGCTTTCGTATAACTTCAAAATCCAGCTTCCTCCAAACATGGGTGTTGGAGCACCTGTAATCGCATTCCTGGCAAAAAGATTACAAAACAAATACCCAATATTATATCGCAACTGATTAACCATAGAATATAAAATAAACAAGTCCCTCAAATTAACAACTCCCTCGCTTTGACCACGAGCTGCTATGGAATGACTGAGTAACCGATAAATGTATCGCAGCAGCGGGTCTCGTATCTGACTTCTTTTTGTTTTACTCGAGTTGAACCCTCCGGTTCCAATCCGCTCCCAGAATGCTTTCCTCATTGCACCACTTTCTGCGTCTTTACTTTCCTCGTCCGGGAAGGTATGGTACGCCGGCATTCCAGATATTGCCTCCTCCTCCATTTCTTGTTCCGTGTAGATTCCGAGATAGAGAGCGAACAAGGCAATGGATGTTTTATGCCAATGCCCAGCTAGTCTGAACGAAACTGCACTATCATCCCAAGGGTCAGAGTCTTTCATGCTAAATTTAAAAGATGCTAAAAATTCAAGATTTAGTTCATAAACGGAAGGTCAATTTTGTGAGAATAAATGCTTCCACTGAACACTTAATAAATTATTATATCTTTCTAGATGTCCGACTGCCGCTAGTGTTTCTTCATCTGCTTGTAAGTAGGATCTTTTGACCCTTTGTAGCAGTCTTTGAAGTCTATGATGACACCATCTCTCGCGGCTCCCTTCAAAACGTAAATAGGGATGATCCATGATCCTGAAATTTTAAAAATAAGTTAATCTAGACAAGACAAATTTCTTGAGCAGTTTCATGATGTTAGTGAAAACCATGTGTTTTTCAAGACATAACATCATAATGATTCAATTCATGTTCAAAAATAGTTAAAAATTTATCATCCAAGGAAAAAATTTTTGAACATGGGGTGCGGTTAACATGTTTAGGCATGAAATCTTAACTCGAGCAATCGTGGTTTTGTTTGTAAATCGTTGATTAAGCATGGGTTTAACATTATCTTGCTTTAAAAATCAAAGATTATACATTTAACATTTTAATCATTTGTTAATAATTCAAGATACTCAAAATATATATATTGTTTTACACCACTTGAGAATTCTTGTAACTTGAACATGATTAACAAAGGTTTCACCACGAATTATGAAGATAGTCTTGTTAACAATAAAAGAAAACAACTAATTAACTAACTAAACATACTAATAACTAACTAAACATACTAATTAACACTAATCTTCTACAAGAATAAACATGAACAAGTAGGTTCAAAGCATTCATCATTCCATAACACGTTTAAGAACAAGTGTTTACACATAATTGCTAGGATTTCGGTTGTTTAGAGACCTAATCACCTAACTACATGTAAATGATTTTCATAATCATAGGAATCAGCATACTAACCTCTTGATCAATTACTCTTGCAAGAACACTTGAAAAGATGAAAGAATAATGGAAAACAATATGAAATTGAAGGTGGATACGACTTTGCAGGCAAATGAGCTCGGTTTTTAACATGCAAAATTGATGGGAAACAAGACAAAAGGCTAAAAATTGTCAGGTGGTGTCATTTCTTGTCGAGCACGGGGGCGTGCCTCCTTAGGCACGGGGGCGTGCCTCCTTAGGCACGGGGGCGTGCTCATGTGTTATCGTTCGGTTTCAGTCTTTTGTTGTTCCGTTTTTCAGTTTCGCGTGTTATGTAATTTTCCCGGTTAAGTTTTATCACTTCCAAATCATCAGAAAAGATACAAAAATAGTCCTATAGTTAAATAACACAAGCCAAATTGAAAATTACATTTCCTAGGGTCCTACGGTTACACGATACGTTTAGAGCCGAGAATCTGAAACAGCAAAACCAGACTCTTTAACGCGCAACAGCGCACTTAACATCACGGAATTCTTCTAAAAGAAACCTCCACATATTTCGTGTGGAAGGTTCGGCATGGGGCAGTGAGAAGTGTGGTTGCTCAATTCCGCAAGCTGCCGGTTAATGGAAATGAGTTCCTCGCTCATCTGTTGAACTTTTTGGATAAGTTCAACTAAGCGTTGGGAAGCAACGAGGTTCATTTCAGTCAGTTGCTTGATTAGTTCATGCATCTTAAAGAAATATTCTTCAGTCGTTGGCTCTCGCGTTTCAGAACACGGTTTCTTCGCAGGATTCCAGTTTGAGCTTCCGTGACTTGATTCTTTCATTTTTTTCAGATGTTTTTAAGCAGGAATGGGTGTGATGAAATAATGGAACAAGTGTGGTAATTATACACAGGTCGTGGAAAGTGAACACGGGGGCGTGCTTGGCTAGGCACGGCCCCGTGCTTGTCAGATTTCGTCTTAAATTCGACCTGCAACGTTCTAGAGTCGTCAGCAGAGATCGTGGAAAAAATTTGTCAGAGACACGGGGGCGTGTTTGATGAGGCACGGCCCCGTGCTTGTGCTTGTGAAGTCCTAAAAAATTCTAAAAAGTGAGAAAAATTTATGTACAGGTGCCGCGTTTAAGTTTCGGGTCTTCGGCATGACCCTTCCCCACACTTAGATTTCGTCGGGGCGGAGGTGTAATTCCTCCGAAGGAATCTTGGTTGGTCCATCGTTATACGGTTTCAAACGATGACCATTTACTTTAAAAGTTAAACCTGTGTGGTTATAAATTTCAATGGCACCATTCAGAAACACGTTCTTGATCGTATAAGGTCCATACCAATGTGATTTCAGTTTTCCGGGAAATAAACGTAAACGAGAGTTATACAGCAAGACACGTTCTCCCACATGAAATCATTTTGTGCTCTTTAATCGAGCGTCGTGGAATTTTCATGTCTTTTCTTTGTAAACCCTAGCGTTTTCGTACGCTTGTTCCCTCAATTCCTCCAATTCGTGAATTTGTAGGAATCGATTCTTTCCTGCAAGGTCTTGGTCCAGGTTTGCTGCTTTAAGTGCCCAAAAGGCCTTGTGCTCTAGTTCTACAGGTAGATGACACGACTTCCCATAAACTAGTTTAAATGGTGTTGTGCCGATGGGAGTCTTATAGGCTGTTCGAAAAGCCCATAATGCATCATCTAACTTGGTAGACCAGTCCTTTTGATTTTGACCTACAGATTTCTCAAGGATTTGTTTGATACCTCGGTTAGTGACTTCGGCGCCCATTCGCTTCTGGATGGTAAGCGGTTGTAAAGCGATGGTGAACTCCATAACGTGCCATTGCTCTTTCAAGCTGATTGTTACAGAAATGAGTTCCTCGGTCACTAATCAGAGCTTTGGGGGCACCAAAACGAGAAAATAGTTTCTTAAGGAATTTAACAACGTTCCTGGCATCATTAGTAGGCAGGGCTTGAGCTTCAGCCCATTTTGAAACGTAATCAACTGCTACCAAGATGTAACGATTGCCAAATAACACCGCGAATGGCCCCATGAAATCAATACCCCATATATCAAATGCCTCGCATACTTGAACTGGTTTCTGAGGCATCTCATCCCGTGTTGAGATATTGGTTGCTCTTTGACATGCATCACAGGTGCGTACCATGTTGTGAGCATCCTTGAAAATCGTGGGCCAGTAAAATCCAGAGTCGAATACTTTCTTTAGCTCGCTTTGCAATTGTTCAAGTTTTTGGGTTAGAGCTTCTAATTGGGCTGCAATTAGGGTTTTAGAGTCTACTTGATGAATACCCTTAGAACTAGATTTGGTTCTTAAAGGATTGTAAGCAAAGCTCTTCTTAGCTGCTCTTTCTAAGGCTTGATATGCTTCTGTTGGCGTGACACTTCCGAAATCTCCTCCCGCACTTTGATCTACCGCTTGCTTCTGAGCTCCGCTGATCGCATCGTAAAAGGTTTGACACTGCAGCCACAGATCCAGTCCGTGATGTGGGCATCTCCGAAGGAGACTTTTATATCTCTCCCATGCTGCGTGTAATGATTCATCGTCGTCTTGACGAAAACTTGTGATGCTGCTTCTTAGTTTGGCAGTGCGATCGGGTGGAAAGTATTTCAAAAGGAGCTGTTCAGCCATTTCTGCCCATGTGGTGATGGAACCAGGCGGAAGTGAATCAAGCCAATCGATGGCTCGGCCTCGAAGTGAAAATGAAAAAAGTCTTAGTCGAATGGCGTCGTCTGAACAGTTATTGATTTTGAAGGTCGCACAGATACGAAGGAATCGTGAGATGTGAGCATTAGGATCTTCGTCTTGTAACCCATGGAACTGAACAGAGTTTTCTACGAGTTGTATAACACTAGACTTAATCTCGAAATTGTTGGCCGTTATTGCTGGTTGGACAACACTAGACTCATAACCATCTATTGACGGCGTGGCATAATGTGTCATCTTTATTTCCTCGTCTTGGTTAGCCATGTCTTCTTCGGATGGTGTATCTTCCAAAATGTCTTCTTCAATGGTTGGTGCTGCTTGTTGTGATCTTTTGCGCAATCTTTGACGGAAAAGTCGTTCGGGTTCCGGAAGAGGCGGAACAAGTTCAGAACTAGACGAGTCGGACATACACTAATCTTAAGGAAGCATAAACTAACTAAGGCTTAAAATGAATCAGGCAAAAATAACTAAACTAACTAAGGCAAAACCTAAAAAATAAGAATGAACTTTAAACAAAAATATATTAACAAGTTATATGCAAGATAGTAAAAAATTTAGTTTGTCTTTCAAACTGCCGTGTGTCCCCGGCAACGGCGCCAAAAACTTGATGGGTGCAGATAGTATATATATTTTGATAAAGACTTATTGCATAGATTCAGTTTTAATTGGTTATTACTAATACTAAACCACACACACAAAAGGCAATGTACCTGTCGTGTGGTAATATAATGTTGGTAAGAACCGAGTATCAATCCGTGGACACACCTAGCCTACTCAACAAACTTGATGTTTGACTATCAGATTTGGTTTTTGTTAAAGAAAGTGATAATTTGCATTTGGAAAGATTTTTATGGTTTAAAAATAAACAATAATAGAAAGAAAATAAACAAAGATTTGAAGCGTTTGGATTTAAAACCAGGGAATTAAAGTTATCATCCTAATTAGACTCCACTTATGTAATTGTGATGAATTGGTGGTGTGATTTAAAGATATGGGTTAATGTAATTATGTTAATGTTTATAAAGATGAGTTGGCGTGATTTCTCGTCTATCCTGCTGCCGTAGTGCTTGATCCTGTCAGGCTGAGTTTATTGCTCAGATCAAAGCCCTAGTAATGTAGGTAAATCTTTTGTGACCTATTTGACATACGATTTCTAAAAAACATAACTTAATGTTAAAAAGAGAGTTGACCAGGTTCCTTCCTAATATACCATTAATTTTAGATAACCGTAACAATTACTGAAGTTTCCAAACTAATAAAAGGGAACCCGCAAATGATCCATTAGTTAAAGTGATATGATATCTAATAACAATTTCTAGTTCATTAGCCATGGATTTATTATGAAGACTGGTTTCGCGAATGAAAGTTAATCATACGGTTTTCAACCTTGTATGACAATCACAATCACAAACCATAAATTTTGTAACTTCCCGTTCAAATGTAGATGCTACCCATCAATAGTTTTCCCAAGACCACCATAACATTAACATAATATTTATCACACCATTAGTTCATCACAATTTACATAAGTTTCATCCGATTAGGATGATAAATAGAGTTTAGCTCATAATGAGCTTGAACATAACAACATATAACAAAGAAGATAGATATGTGATCATCGGTGAAATGGAACAATCAAACCGATAATCCACAACAGATGACGTTTGGATGATCCCAAGCTTCTTCCAAATGTTGTATGCACCGCCCGAGCCTCCGAATGATCTTGAAGTCTTGATTCCCGAGAGAATTCTGCAGAGTAACTCTCCCACCAAAGCTTGCCAAAAATGGTGAACTTAGGCTTCTATTTATAGGCTTTCCGGAGTGTTTAAGCACGGCCCTGTGCTAGTACAATGCTTACGAAAGTTGGTCGGCTCGTACATGCAGGTTGTGTCGGGCACGGCCCCGTGCTAAATGGGGCACGACCCCGTGTTGGAGGTGGGGCACGGCCCCGTGCCTTATGGGGCATGGCCCCGTGTCTACTTTTAGGGAACAGTACTTTTTGTCCTATCAGATGTCCAAGCACGGGGGTGTGTTAATTTAGCACGGGGGTGTGTTTCTGGCAAGGCATGGGGGCGTGCTTAATGAGGCACGGCCCCATGCTTGGAGTCCAAAGCTCGGATCACTTCATTTTCTTGTTAAATATACTCCTTTTGTCCATCTTGCCCTTTAAACACCTGAAAACACAATTTAACACTTTTAAGTACATTTTTATCATTTTAAGGAAGATATTAAGGAATAATTGATGTGCTTTTGATAGGATTTTTATGTATAATTTGGAGCACATCATCAACCCAAGCCAATCTAGACAAGCTGACAGGCTGGCACAAAGGATTCAAGACAGAATTACTAAAGAGTTCAGTCTAAGAAGAAGACAAATGCAATCAGGTAATGTCATTGGTCAACAGGATGTTGAGGCAGACCCTGAGATTAGCTTCAAAGGGAAAACCTTGCTTGAAGACCTAGTGATAGAGCCTGAAAGCCCTATCACACCAACAACTACTTCAGAAGTTCATCCCATCAGTGAACACCTGCTGGTGAAGGTGTCTCACAACCTCTCTCTGGCCAGAGCTTGGATGTTACACCAAGCAATGAAGGCCAAAGCACTTTGCACCCTGTGTCACAAAGGTCTGTGGGTGACAAAGGGAAAAGGATTCTAAATCTTGAGAAGATTGAGGAGGAGGAGAGAGAGAAGAAGAGGAAGCTAAGGGGAGAAATTTCCTCTGGGTCTTCAGGCTTTATGCAAGCTAAAATCAGGGCTGCCCCCAGACCAAACACTCAAAATGATGAGTTGAAGGCAGTCAGGATTACTTACCTGCAGACCAGGAACTATGACATAGATGAGATTATATCTCTCCCCTTAGAGGAACTCAATGATCTGGTTGATATGGAAGTGTCAAGAGAAATGAAGGAAGCAGAGAATGCAAGGCTACTTCTCCAATTCAAAGAGGAGAAAAGACAGAAAAGATTATACAAGCATGTTCCTACTCTCTCCCCAGTTCAAGAAAGTCTCGTGCAAGAGACTGTGGCAACTACACAAGAACCTCATGTAGACAAGGAAACATATAGGCAAAACATGATCAATTACCTGAGTGCCACAGGTTTCTATCAGATATCTGCACTTCTTCCCTTGTCCTTTGAGTACATTGAGTTTGAGTATCTCAAACAGCTTGAACTTCAAGTGCTCAAAGAACAAAAGGCAACAAAGAGAAAAATGAGGGAAGAAGCTGCAAAGTCAAGAGCCATCATCCAAAAGAGTATGAAGAAGTCTGCTGACAGACAAAGGATGATGAGCTTCTTGAAGTTGTATGGATTCTCCGAAAGGAGACTTGGCCCTATGTCTCTATCTACAATGGATGAGCACATTTGGGTAATCAAGCAGAAGATCAAGAGTGGAGAGCTAATTGACTTACACTCTCCTCCAAGTCAAGCTCCACCTGAAGTGGAGGTTAAGGTTGAACAATTTGAGACAACACAACCTGGACCTCCTACTGAGCCTCAGCAAGCTTCATCTTCTGATCCATAGCAGGGTCAAACTCCCTTTTCTTCAGAACCTGTGAGGGAGGAACGCCCAACTGAGCAAGACAAAACTAATCTACAAGATGCTGCAGACCAGTCTTCTCAGTTAAAGTCTTTAAAGAGGAAGAAGATGATGGCTTCCAAACCAAAGTCAAAGAAGAAAAAGAAGCTTGAATCATCCACCTCTACACCTTAGGCTGAGTCTGATCAACCTGAGGAAGTGAATGAAGAGGCTGCCCAATCAACCCCAATTCAAGTGGCTCCTCTTGCAACTGAGAGACATATCTTATCCTGGACCTTCACAACTAATCCAGAGAGATGGCATGTGATCAGAGATCAAGGTGGTGAAGATGTCTACACATGGAAAGACTTATTCAACCTACCTCTGCATAATCTCTTTGATATGAGAAAATATTATGAAAGTCTGAGTGATCGTGACCATCTAATGAAGAAGGGCATGGTCATCATCATTATGAGGACTGTCAACAACTAAAGATCTTCAAATGTTTTAGTAGCATCAGCCTAGGGGAGTTTGTAAGGATTCCTACAAGTCTGATGCAGCCAAAACATGCAAAGTCTTTCTGCATGCATGTACTAAAGAACATAAGTAGAAATGCTTCGGAAGTTTTACATCTTGCACTAGAAATACTCTAAGTGTAAAATCTTCCGAAGCCAAGACCAACATCTTCCGAAGCCAAAAGTGAAGTCTTCCGAAGCTTTAAAGACAAAGTCTTCCGAAGCCAAAGAGTGAAAACAGATTTCTTCCGAAGACTTTTAGAGACATGCCTTTATCTGATGTACTTTACCATAAAGCTGGGCACTTTCTGCTGTAACTCTGTAAAGTCACCAACTTACATGAGTTGGTGAAAAGGTCCATGCTTTTGGTAACTGTACATTGAGGTCTTGAGTCTGTGCTTTCTACTTTATGTACTTTTATCTTTTTTGTAATATATTAGGATGTGAGCTATGGCATGTCATAGTCACTAGTCAAAATGCAATCTGCCTTTTGACTCTACATTTGATTTTGTTTTGTTGTCTAGTCATATGTATCCAGCTGACCTTCAAATTATGGCCTGCTGTAGGATGTAGTATATGTACCTCAAGTACTTGTAACTTTCTAAGTATGCTTTGTAATATTTGTAATAGAACTTGAGAAGCAATATACAGCATTCTTGAAAACCAATTACTTGTGTTGTTTGCTATCTTGTTCTGTCTCATTCTTACTTGTGTTCTTAGCATCTTTCACAAAAGTTAACCAGTTTCCTATTTGATCTGTTAAGTGTTCTAAGTAACTCTCCTCATTGTGTTGTTGTGTTGTAAGTGCATACCCTTCACCGGTCCTGCAGATTATATGTGGCATGGCTTACTAAGTCCTTCACTCGCGCAACGTGCGTCGATGGATTAACCTAATTATATAAAAATTATAATAAACTATTTAAAAATTATCAAATTAAAAAACTCTAGTGCTATAATCAAGGCTCTACGTAAGTCAATCTCGACCCTTAGAATTAAAATTCTACATGAGTTGAGCTCGAGCATGAAGTCGAGTTCTTTTAACACAAAACGAGACCAGCAAGAGCCTGGACAAGCTTAGGCTCAGCTCGACTTGGCTTGTTTATACTCATGTTACATAGCATTCAAATAATCATACATCTAAACAAATAATAAACTAATTAGGTAAATGAAAAATCGTTTTCAATATTTTATTTGGGTTAAAACTTCGTATAGTATTAACCGGTAAATTTGTGTATTAGTTAAATAAGTTTAATAATATATGATTAAATGAGTTATGAACTTAATGGTTAATTGTTCATTATAGACTTAAATCATTGAAAATGTTTTCTTAATGGAATTAATTATCGAAACTAACTGTTTTATATTTATTAATTGTTGTATGGGTTCGGTTTCGAAATTATTAGGTTGGTCTTAAAATTTACCGGGGGTCAGTGTCAACAATTATTTAGGTTTGGTCTCAATATTTCATGGGGTTCGTCGTCAAAATTCCATAGGGGTCGGTCGGAATTTGATTGTATATATAAAATTAGAATTAAAAATTTTCATGGGGTGCGGACGACCCCATTTTGATACAATAGGATTGTCAATGGCTCCAAGTGGGCTAGGATTTTACCATAGTAGCCCTTTAAATAATTGGTTTTCCTGAATGCTAACCATTTATTATGACAATAATTGTATTAACTCTTTATGATCAATAAAATCATTATTTATTTTTGTTGGAATAAAATCATTACACATATAACAAAAATTTACACTAGTGTAAACTTTTTTTCGCTTACGAATTTACACATATAAATAAAATAACATATTTTTGTATATGTGTAATAATGTTACTCCAACAAAAATTGTTAATTACATAAAAGGTTCTCGTGATTAGGTATATTTTCACTTTCGGTCCTTAACTTTGAAAAATTACAGGCTTGGTCAAAGGGTTTGCCATAACATCACACAATTGATCCTGATGGGTTGTTGACTTTTTTGTTAACTGTGTGTAAATTTACCAAATTATCCTTGATTATTAATTTAACAATAAAAAAATAAAAGATAAAACAAATATAAAAACTACTTGACAAATAATAACTTTAGTGAGCCCCATAAGACCAGAAGCATACCCTCGAGCCCCCAACCTTGGCGGTTCTCTTCCCGGTAGCCTACTGTCATTTTCCTTTGGCCACAAAATCCACCGGAGAAACAAAAACATCGTGCTTGTACAGTTGTAATTCAAGTGGAAATTCAAGGATAACAGTTGCAAATTTGGTTGAATGTAACGAGAAAATCAATTTGCCATTACAGGGTTACCACCCACCAGTCCCCCGATCCTCCATCGTCGTTAAAACCAAGAGAACCTGCTACTACCATCATCATCCTCCACCGTCATTTATTCTTTAGTCGACGGCCACCACAACAACTCCGATTCAAAGTTGTCGTTTTTGGATTTGAGCAAACCTTCTTTCTTCCGGCCACCATTGTCAACAACTGCTACCATCAAATACACCCTCTTTTTCACTTGAAACAAGAAGAGGTAACGACAAACCAGTGGTGGTGCGGAAGGTGATGGTGTCCCGGTGGTGTTAGAGGTTGTGGTGGCGGCTTGGTGATGGTTGGAGAATGGCGGTGTCGATGAAAGGGTAGAGGTGGGAGGAGAGGGTGGGTGTTTGGGTAATTTTATAATATAAATATTATTCTAAATTTATGTTTTAGCTTTTATTGTAAGGTAGTTTAAGTATTTTCAAAATTTAACGACCCATCTAAGTTGGGGACCAATTGTATAACATTTTGGCAAATCATTAGAGTGGCCCTGTAATTTTTCAAAGTTAGGGACCGAAAGTGAAAGCAGACTTAACCACAAGAACTTTTCATGTAATTAACTCGAACAAAGAAAATAGAGATTTTGATTGATCTTAAAGAATTAAAACAGTTATCGTAATAATAGAGGTTTAATATTTGAACCTTACCCTACAGTGATTTTGACGAGGGAATTTAGAAAATATATAAATGATGAATACAAGAGAAAACTAGGATGTTATTCTAACGTGTGGAGTGAGATATCGTGTTGGTCCATGTGATCGATGAACAGTACAATTGATAGAATAGTTTGATCAATATCACATACATAAGCCAAATAACAAACAATTGAGAGATGAATATGATGAATCAAGACATAATTGATATTCAAATGAACAAACTCACTCAATAACAATAAGCACAATGTATTTCAATGAAGTAACTGCTTGAGAATTATAGTTTGCAACAGAATTCCACATTTTGGGTTTTGCAAAACTTATCATGCAAAATGAAATAACAAAAGTATATATAGCAGTCATAGTTTCGCTGACAGTTTCGCTACAAGCGAAACTGTCATGCCGAAACTATAGTTTCGCCCGGCAGAACATAAGTTCGCCGGGTGAACCAAAACAGCAAACTGTGAGCGAAACTATAGATTCGCTCACAGTTTCGCTGGACTGCCAAAACTGCTAATAACTATCAAAATACAAACTGAAACTAACACAAGTCCTATTACAATGAAAAGTAAACATCTATACTAAAGTGAGTCCAACCTATCATGATCTTCAATACTCCCCCTAGGTTGGACCTCACTGTCTTCACTGCTCTTCATTCGGCTCTTCAGCTCCCGTTTCCTCAGCTGCTGTTGATCTGTATTCTACTCCTCCTGCAGCAATGTCTTGAGAAGCTTCAGCCACTGATTCTCCAAGATTAGTTCCTGCCTCATCAGCTTCATGTGAATGACCACTAGCTCCAGCAAACTGCCTAGTTAAGTCTTGAACATCCATAGCCAAGTCATCTTGTGCTCTCACCTTTTCAGCCAAACTTTTTACCTCTGCCCGAACTCCCCTTATTTTGTTCGCCACATTCATAAACAAGCTTGCCTCCTTTCTTGTTTCCTCACCTGCCCCCGCCTTTATATGATTTTCACAGAGAATCAAAAGATCTTCATCACAAAAGCTGAATAACTCCATTGGGTCAAACACCCTAAATTCTCTTCCTTGTTTGACTCTAATCACAGCCTCCCCGGTGTTATTATCATAGAACCACTTCTCAAAGTCCTGTAAACGAGGAGGAAGAGGATCAGCCAGTCTTACTCTGTTTACAGTCTTAGGCGGTTTAACTCTCAACACAATTCTCCCTTTCCCTGTCTCCCAGTCTTTGTCTTTCTTAGATCTCTTTCGTTCAGCCTTCATAAAACCAAATGATTCAAAATTATCATTTAGACCATTTTTTATCTCCTTCTCCAGAAATTCTACCCTTTCACTTAAATTAGCATTAATCAAGGGCAAGGTAGCTAATCGTCTCAGATCCCACTTAGGCAAGGTCTTAAATGCCTTCCTCTTGAGCATGTAACTGATATTACCTCCTCGTCTTTTAATCAAGAACATCTTTAAGAAAGGATTATAACACCAGCTGATTATCTTCTTGTCTGCTTCCTTTCTGCTCAAACCCTCCATATTTTGAAACAGAGGGGTGAGTTCTTCAGCCTCCTTCTCTTTTATCAACCAATCACTCTTATCCATCTCAAACACATCATTCTCATCAGCTCCCTTCTTAGCCACATACACTAGAGGTCTCTCATCTACTTCATAGAATTCCGGCTCAGAATCATAATCAATCAACTGCTCATCCTCCTCTTCTTCTTCATCAATCAAACCTTTACCTTTATTTGATGTCTCCTCATGAGTAGCTTTAACAATCACTTCTTCTCCCAAAATATCTTTATCAAAGTCAAACTGTAGATTAACAAACTCAGCCTCAACAATCTCATCTTCATCATTTCTACCAGCCTCTTCTCTTGGAATCTCTTGTTCTCTTGTTTCAGTGTCAGCTGCTCCAGAGGTGCCCTCTCCTACCTTTGATGAGGTACCAACATTCAAGAATGGGTACTTAGATATATCAGTCATATCATCTAACTCAGATTGAGTTAGTTGACTGGGTAGGCCAGCAGCAGCCTTCATCTGTGAAATCTCTTCAAATAACTTCTTAATCAAGCTGTTCTGATCAATCAACATCTTTTTCATTCCATCCATGATCTCATCTTTCTGTTGTTCCCGAATCTCTTGATTCATCAGTTTGGTCTTTATCATACTTAACTCATTAGCCAATGAAGTATTTAGACCACGAATCATATCCTCATCAAGACCAGCACTTGCTTCTTTCCCAGCTGTGAAACCCTCATGTCTATGTTTTGATCTCCGTTCAGGTTCAACAAAGTCAGTCCTCTTTTTAGACCTTCGTTCCTTCTCCACCCTTATCTCTTCAGCTTGTGTATCTATATCTTCTTCAAAATCATAATCTTTCTCCTTTGCATATCTCTTTCGTTTCTTAGCTGCATCAGCTTGTTTCACCCGTGTTTCCTCAGCTCTTTTGTTTTCAGACTCATCGACTCGTCTGATATAATTCCATCGCTCTGGTGGATACATGTTCTCCCAGAGATGGGTTATTTTACCACTGAAATCATGGCGTATAGCACAGCAATCTGCAAATATCCGAGGGTTCATCTGAACCAATCTCTTAACTTCACCGTGTTTAGGAACATCAGGAATCAAATCATCAATAATCATCTGAATAAAACGAGGATATAACAACCATTTATCCTTTTTCACTGCCATCACATTTTCTGCCATACAAGCGAAGATCAATCTAGCAATGTTTGCCTTCTCTCCTTTGCAACATATCACCATTGCTTTGGCCCAGTCAAGATTAAGTCCATCTGATCCACCCTTACGGTGATCTAAGCACATAATAAACACGTGAGCTATATATCTCCATTCTTTAGATAAAAATGACTTTTTAATCTCTTTCCTTGACCCAAAAACTGGTCCCTCATATCCCATTTGCCGGAAAGCTTGGAATACTTCAGATTCTGTCATATCAACCTCATCACCAGTATCATCGTCCAGTCTAAGAATCCTCGACACATCTTCAGCGGTAATAGATATATCATGAGCAAGTACTCTAGCTGTGATCCTCTGAACATCTCCTCCGGTGTTGTATTCCGCTGATCTCCAAAAGTCTCTAATGTGAAGATCATAGATAGTGGGAGAATGAGAGATAGCATATGCAATGGGTGATCTTTGGAGCCATCGAATACAATCTCGAAATCCGGCCGCTTTAGGCAAAGTATCATCTAATATGGCAGTAATGTTATTCCTCTCGTCAAACTTTAGATTCGCCATAATAATCTGAAAAGATCATCAAATAAATTTGAATAAGAAATACTAAAAAAAATAAGATACAAACAAAAGAAACAATTAATTTCGGCAAGCGAAACAATAGTTTCGCTCACTAAGACATGATTGATTCGCTGAATTAAAGACAGTTTCGTCAAGGAAATCAAACAGTTTCGACGAGCGAAACTATAGTTTCGCTCATAGAAACTTGTTAATTTCGCAGAACAAAAAGTATTTTTGACAAGATTAGAATGATTCAAAGTAGTTTCGCAATTAGTTTCACCAAAAATTAATTTAGATTCGCTGTTACAAATTAGTTTCGCTGACTTGAGAAATTATAGACGAAACTGTGAAATAAGGATTAGTCTTTGCGAAATTAGATAAGATGTGCCGAAACTGTTAAGTTCGCTCGGACAGCATAACTTTACAGTTTCGCTGAAAGACAGTGAACTTTCGTTCAATTTCGCTGAAACTTCGGTAGTTTCGCTGAACGAACAGCGAAACCACCGAAGCGACAAATCCAAATCGCTTATCATAACCAAGATGTAATCCAGATTAAATGATCAATTAATGTTCGAAACTCACATCTGAAGAGAATATCACTCAAAATCGGTCTAAAAACCAATTTCAAATCAATATCGCCGTAAAAGAAACCTAAAAACCCTAACAGTCGACTTGAACCAGATTTGCGAAGTTATGAAGAAAGATTCGCAAAATTGACTTATATAGTCAATAGTTTCGCTGGCAGCGAAACTATAAATTCGGCAAGCGAATTTACTGTTTCGCTCAGTGAAACTGTAATTTCGCTAAAAGATAATTGGTTAACAACTTATAAGCTAACCTAGCGAAATTGCAGTTTCGCTTAGCGAAGCTGTCAGCGAAAGAATAATTTCGCACCAAAATTTTATTTTATTATTATTTTTTTATATTTTTTTTATTTTATTTTATTTTATTTTTTTTTATTTTTTTTATTTTTTTTTATTTTTATTAACAATAATACTCAAGGGAAGCACATCACATAATGAGATCTAAAATAATCAGAGATCACATTCTCTAAATATTTTAGAACATAATGATGATTAAAAATCATCTACCAGTCATGAGATCATACTGAAAACAAGATCTGATCACAATCTGCACAGAAACCACAGAAATTAGAACAAATCAATAACGATTGCTGATATAATTATCCACTTAAACTCATGCCTTATCCTTTTTCAAACAACAGCTTATGATTCATTTAAGGTTCGATTAGATGCTTTAGAATGCTAAGACCCCACAATCATTTGGTAAAAACCCTCACCCAACCTCAGGATTTATTGAATTATGAATCAATCTTCATGAAACAAACTTTTGAATAAGTATATAAATGATTATACACAAAATATTTCATTCTGAGAGAAATTCATCGATAAGATGATTTGACATAATTATATCAAAATGGTGAGAGCTCCAGATCTATACTCACGTATAACAGAGGAGATAACCATTTGAACATGTGCTGATGAGAGCTCCAGGTCAGTACTATCGTACAGCAGAGGAGATCATCACTCCAGGTCAGTACTTCCGTACAGCAAAGGAGATAAGCACAGACACAAGACATCTTAACACAAAAATAAAACAGCAAAGAATGATGACATAACAAAGCACAATGAACGAAAGATTCATTCTCAATCCATTTTTGTCAGGACTCAGTTTTTGTGCAATCCAAAATGAATGAGTAAATCCAGGCATTCTTAAGCATAAAGTTTAATTTAATCATAAAGCTGCTGTCTACTTCATTCATCAGGCTGAGTCTATCAAGCATATCGTCAAAGAATCTGATCCATTTCTTTTTATTTTTTTATTATGAAGCAGAATCTAGAGACAGTTACTATCATTTCTCATAGAATTACTGGTCATGTAAATAAGAAATATTTAGAGAATATACAATCATTTCTCATCATGTTAAATTCGATCTCAGAATACAGATATTACTCCCCCAAATTTTTATTTTCATTTGTCTATAATTATAGAAAAATTGTAACTGAATTTTTTTTTTTTTTTTTATTGGTTTTTTTTTATGTATTTTGTATATATTTTTTTTTAAATTATTATCAAAGAAATAGAAAATAAAAATTTAAAAAGATATTAACCCAAGCATAGAAATCAATTCATAAAAACGAGGTTTGTCAAACGTTTTTGTGAAAAGATCAGCTTTTTGATTTTTGGTATCAATGGGAATAATATTAATGAAACCCTTCTCTTGAGCATCACGAATCGCATGAATTCGGGTTTCAATATGCTTTGTGCGAGAATGATGAATAGGATTTTTAGCGATTCCAATGGCAGCCTCATTATCACAGAATAAAGGTGTATGAAGGAAATTGATTCCATAATCAATCATTTGGTGTTGTATCCAGAGAACTTGAGAGCAGCAGCTAGATGCAGCAATATATTCAGCTTCCCCTGTAGAAAGAGAAACTGTTGTTTGTTTCTTGCTCTGCCAAGATACCAGACAATTACCCAAATATTGACATCCTCCAGACACAGATTTTCTGTTTAACCTGCAACCATTGGAATCACTGTCAGAATAAGCATGTAAATCAAAATTTCCACCATATGGATACCACAGTCCGAGACGAGATGATCCTTTGAGATAACGAAAAATTCGTTTGACAGCTTTCTCATGAGATTCCTTTGGAGCCGACTGATATCTAGCACAGTAACCAACAGCAAAAGTGATATCAGGACGACTTGCAGTAAGATACATGAGAGAGCCAATCATAGATCGAAAAAGATGAGGATCAACTGGTTTTCCATTTTCGTCTGGAGTGAGACACGTCTGAGCAGTAAAGGGGGTCATTTCAGTAGACGCATCATCCATTTTAAATTTCTTCAGAATATCTTTAATGTACTTCTCTTGGTGAATAAGAATTCCTTCTTTCTGTTGTTCAACTTGCAAGCCAAGAAAGAAGCACATTTCACCCATCATGCTCATTTCAAACCGTTGGCTCATCACTTCTTCAAACTCTCTACACAATTGAGAGTTTGTGGATCCAAAAATAATATCATCGACATACACTTGAACAAAGATCATTTCACCATTCACCTCCTTCTTAAATAAGGTCATATCAATGGTACCACGAGAATAACCATTGCTTAAAAGATATTGTGTAAGAGTCTCATACCAGATTCTGGGTGCTTGATGAAGTCCATACAAAGATTTATCAAGTTTATACACTTTATCAGGAAAATCAGGATCTTCAAAGCCTGGTGGTTGACACACATATATCTCTTCATCAATGTCGCCATAGAGAAAAGCACATTTCACATCCATCTGGTACACTTTGAATTGTTTATGAGCAGCATGAGCAAGAAATATACGGATTGCTTCAAGACGAGCAACTGGAGCAAAGACTTCTGTATAATCAATACCTTCTTCTTGAGCAAAGCCTTGCACTACAAGTCTAGATTTGTTTCGCACCACCACGCCCCGATCATCTGGTTTGTTCTTGAACACCCATTTTGTACCAATTGGATACTTGTTGGGAGGTAAATCAACTAAAGTCCAAACCTTAAGCTTCCTGAACTGTTGAAGTTCCAATTGCATAGACTCTACCCAACACGGATCTTGTAGAGCAGCATGAACATTCTTAGGAACAATTTGAGAAATGAAGCATGAGAAAAGACAAACATTAATCAGACCAGATTGACTTCGAGTACGAACACCATCAGAAACAGATCCAATTACATTATCAAGTGGATGATCTTTCAAAGTTTTATAATCTCCAGAAGAAGGAAAGATAGTTGAAGAAGTATCACCGCCGGAGAAAGAGTAGATGAAGGTGAAGGTGTATCAATGACAGGTGATGAATCAGGTGAGTTAAGAGATGTAGGTGATAAAGAATCAGATAATGGTGCTTGATCAGGCATCGGAGACGATGAGCTGACATCAATTGAAACAGCATCAGTTACTTGTGGAATTGATGAAACAGACGATGAAGATGATGGAATAATATTCGTTTGAGTACATGGACTTGACATATCATCATCGAAAACTGGCAAATTGAATGAATTGAACACAGTATCGGAATCAAAGAACCATGCAGGTTCAGATTTAACTTCAGTAGGATTTGATTCTTGCCAATCAACATAAAATGACTCTTGAACAATACGTGTTCTTTTGTTGTAAACTCGATATGCCTTTTGTGAAGAAGAATATCCAACAAAGTAACATTCATCAGAAACAGCCCCAAACTTGGTCTTTTGAGCTTGAGTATTCAGAAGCGTACAAGAACATCCAAATGGGCGAAAGAAATCAATTAGTGGCTTCCTCTTATGAAAAAGTTCATAAGGAGTCTTCACTTTATCTTTCACAATTAGCACTCTGTTTAAAACATAAGAAGCACAATTAACAGCTTCAGCCCAGAAAATGACAGGTAGTGAGGATTCTATCAACATTGTACGAGCAGCTTCCACAAGAGTACGATTCTTTCTTTCTGCAACTCCGTTCTGCTGGGGTGTTCTTGCAGCACTAAATTGTCTCACGATCCCTTTTTGAGCACAAAATGAGTCAAGAATCTGATTTTTAAATTCAGTGCCATTGTCACTTCTTAATCCCATAACTCTTTTCTTACTGACTGATTCAATTGAAATGATTAATTTCTGCAATTCCTCAGCAACTTCACTTTTGTGAGCAAGAAATCTCACCCATGAATAACGTGAAAAATCATCTGTAACAACAAGACAAAAAGACTTTTTAGCAATGGATTTAACACTAATTGGCCCAAATAAATCAGTATGTAACAACTCTAGAGGACTTGATATGCTATTTAAAAGTTTAGGCTTATGAGATTTCTTATGTTGTTTCCCTTTGGCACATGCCATGCATTTTTCAGACACAGAGAAATCTTTTAAAGGAAGTCCTCTAACAAGATTGTTCTTTACTAATTTATTAATTATCTTAAAATTGACATGGCCCAATCGACGATGCCACAAGAGTGACTCAGATGTTGATGCTTTTGAAAGAAGACAAGTTGCAGTAGCTTTTGACTCATTAGAATTCATATCAAGAAGATATGTATCGTGTTTCCTTGGAGCACGCATGAGAATTAAATCTTCTGGAACAGCTATCTCTGATTTCAAAAATAAACATTCGTCAGATTTAAATAGAACTGGAATATCTTTATCACAAATTTGAGAGACGCTCAGAAGATTAAATGCCAATTCAGGAACATGGTTGACTTTTTCAAGAGTAAGAGAGCCATTAGTAACTTCTCCTTGTCCAATCATTTTTCCACCCTTCTTGTCTCCAGCAAATGCCACATATCCTCCATTGATAATTCGATAATTAGTCAACAAATCCTTTAATCCCGTCATGTGTTTGGAACAGCCGCTATCAACATGCCACAGACTGTTTACAATCTTTGAAGAAGATCCCTGAAATGAATGAACAAATCATTTAGCCAGGAGTAATAGGGACCCAAGATTGAACAACCTTTGTTTTCAAAGAAGCTGATTTTTTATGAAAGAAATTATTAACCAATTTTGTCAATTTATTCCCAAAACAATTTCTATTAGAGGATCTTTCAATCAAAGGGCAATTTTTGATAAGATGATCCTCTTCACCACACCTGAAACAATGATGTTTGAATCTAGATCGATGATGTGATGAGGTAAAAATAGGATCAATAATAATCTCCTCATCACATTCAGACAAACTAGAATCAACATCACTGAATGTCTCATACATCTCATGATGTTTTTGTTTATTTGACTCAGAATTATTCTTTACAAAATCATAGCTTGATTCTTTTGACAAATCAGTAAAACTCGTACCATTGGTACTAGTTTCAGATGAAGGAGAACTGCATTTTTCTGAAGATGTCATATTTAATGGTATAAAAGATGGAATAGGTTGAGAAAAGAACTTTTCAAAAGAATTAGTTTTAAGTTGCTCAGTTGTGTTAGGTGAAACATCAGATTCATTCAATTCATAACCAGAACAAAAATCATCACTATTAAGATTTGAATTACAAGATGAAATAGAACAATCAGGAGAACATGAGACATTCAAGTCTGTTACATTTGAACTAGAAACAAATACTGAATTTAAACTAGACTTATTATCTAAAACAGACTGCAATTTTTCAGGTGTACTAGAACTAGTGCATCCAAGCCCACTAGTTGGTCCATAGTCGTAGTCTTCACGAATGTACTTAGAGTTATTCCCAACTAAACCTGCAGACATACTATCAGTATCTGATTTGATTAAATCATTAGAAGGATGAGGAACAGGCATAGGAGAATAACAATATGTACTAGGAGGAGGATAAACCTGTACATTTTCATAACCCAAACCAGTTTTAATTCTTGCTCCCCGTTGAGATTTACAAAGATCATCATGTTTCATTCCAGAAATAGTCCATTTATCTAACTTTGACTGAAGTTTGCTTGCTTCAAATTCAGCCAGAGCAACTCGTTCAGTCAAAGTATTAATCTCTACATTCCTTTCCAAAACAATTCTTTTTAAATGATCAGTTTCTTTTAAAGCCTCATTTAATTTCACAAAATATTTTGATTCATTCAATTTAAGTTCATCATTAATTCGTTTTAAATCCTTTTCATTATCAATTAACAAACGATTAGCCTTATAAACCCCAAAAAGTCTAATTTTGCAAGCAGATGAACACATATCCTGTATTACCTCATAAGGAAGTCCCATTACCATCTTTTCGGCAGCTAAAGCTTTATCGCACATGCATACTGGAGTACTCGATTTCCTTTCCTCAACAGTAGCGGCCGCATCATCCTTCTCTTTTCCTTTCACAGCTTTTGAATCTGTAGTTTTCTCTTTCTTCTCTCCATCATCTTTCTCTTCTTTCTCCTTTACTGAAGATTCATTCTCTCCTTTGAATTCTATAAACAGCACAAACTCATCTTTCTCAACTTCCATCTCATCACTTTTCACAATCTCAGCAACTAAAGCATGATTTATTTCAGATCTGGTTTCTTCCACCTCTGCACTCCAGTCAAAATTAGAAATCAAGGCTGACTCCTTTTTTGAATTTCCCTCTTCCTTTACTTTCTCTGTCAATCTTGGCACTCCAGTGTTACTAGGATCTGTTACAATTGGTAATGGACATTCACGTTTAAAATGTCCCAATTGTTTACAGTTGAAGCATCTCAGTTTTGACTTGTCAAATCCTAGTTTTGAGGTTGATGATTGACCACCGAAGTTCTTTCTTCCCGTTCTTTCCATAAACCTCCGAGCTCTTAAAGTTAACATTGCCATTTGCCATTGAATGTCAGTCTCTTCCAAATCATCAGGATCAACTTGATACATATCCTCCATAGTCATTCCTTTACCTTTCAACTCACCAGCAACAAGAGCTTCATAGCTCTGAACAAACATTCCAAAAAGAGCCATTGTTTCAGATGGAATAGTAGTTTCAGCATTCACCTTAGAATTTCCCAATTCCTTTCCAACATGATTACTACCACTTGAGAAATTACTTGAATTGCTCCCTCCTTGAATTGGATTCTGAATGTGAGAGTTTGCAGCGGATGACAATAAAGCAGCATTTTGAGAAAAACCAGGTGTGGGCATCATAGTCTGGTTAAATTCTCTTCTTTTCATATCAACTCAAAAGATTTCAACTTATTAATGATATCCATCAGCTTGTAATCTGTAAAACCTCTTTCTTGTTTGAGCATCCTCACTTGAAGACTCCATTGTGGTGGAAGAGAATCGAGAAGTCTGTTAACTTGTTCGCTGTTGGAGAGTCTTTCATCATATTTCTTCAGAGTGCTTGAAACAGTTAAGAATCGATTTGTAAGATCTGTCAAACTTTCATTCTTATATCCTACAAACGAGTTAAACTCCTTTTCAGCTTGAATACTCTTGTCTTTCACCAGATCTGCATTCCCATCAAAGAATTCACAGAGAGCATCATAAAGGGATTTAGCATTTTTATGCTCTGCAAAACGATTGTAGATGTCAGGAGCCAAGCAGAGAGTTAGAGCACCAAATGCTTTTTGATCACGATCAATCAGTTTCAGATCTCTTTCAGTATAAGAAGATGGATCTTTATTCTGAGAAACGACATCACCAACTATAACCGTAGGTATATGAGGACCTGAAATAATCGATTCCCATTGATTATGATCTGTATAAAAAAAGAAAGCCTTGAGACATCTCTTCCAATCTTCAAAATTATCTCCATTAATGAGTCTTGGAGGTCTATTAGGAGCAACACTTTCAAGATCCGCATGTGTGAGAGTAGTTAATTTTGACATGATAATTTCGCAGAAAGTTTGGTAATTTCGCTGGTAAGTTCGCTGGCAAATTCGCTAACAACTTCGCTGAGAAAGTAAGCTTGCTTAATAGTTTCGCTAAAACAAATACTTTCGCAAACTCAGACACTTTCTCTTGAAATTTCAGCAGCACTTTCGCTTCAATCAAAGACAACAATTGCTTAGTTTCGCTGCTAATTTCGCAGGAAACAAGCTTGAACTTTCGTTCAGATATAGTTTCGGCAGCACTTTCACTTGATAATTGATCAAAAACACTGCTGAACTTTCGTTCAAAGAGATACTTTCGCTGAAATTCTAAAAAACAACTTCAGATTCAAAATAAACCATAATTTCGCTGAATGAAGATCACAGTTTCGCTGTAAGAACTGTAGTTTCGCTCGTCGATCTGAAAACCCTTTTTCACCTTAAAATCAGTCCAAAATCATCCAAAACTCAATGAATTTGAGATCTGATGATTGTAGAATCTTCCTCAATGAAGAACAAGCATAATTCAATCAATTTCCATCCCAAAAACAGCTGATAATCCGATGAAAATTGATTGAACCTAGATATTGACCAAAACCACCAAAACTCAACAAATCAAGAGCACTAAGGCTCTGATACCATATTGTTGGTCCATGTGATCGATGAACAGTACAATTGATAGAATAGTTTGATCAATATCACATACATAAGCCAAATAACAAACAATTGAGAGATGAATATGATGAATCAAGACATAATTGATATTCAAATGAACAAACTCACTCAATAACAATAAGCACAATGTATTTCAATGAAGTAACTACTTGAGAATTATAGTTTGCAACAGAATTCCACGTTTTGGGTTTTGCAAAACTTATCATGCCGAAACTATAGTTTCGCCCGGCAGAACATATGTTCGCCGGGTGAACCAAAACAGCAAACTGTGAGCGAAACTATAGATTCGCTCACAGTTTCGCTGGACTGCCAAAACTGCTAATAACTATCAAAATACAAACTGAAACTAACACAAGTCCTATTACAATGAAAAGTAAACATCTATACTAAAGTGAGTCCAACCTATCATGATCTTCATATCGAGTGATGAAGAGACTGGGTGAATAGAGAGTGCATACGGGGGTTTTGTTAGAGTACCATTTAATCCTACCTTGTAAGGATTTAAACTTTAACTACTTGGTATATTAAATAAAAAAGAATTACAAATGTTATAGTAACTTTTTTTAAATAGTTATTTAGGCATTCATCTACTTTTATTTTTAAACTACGTTATCTCTTGATCTAAAAATTAATAGGATTTAAATTGTTTCTTTTCCTTAGAACGGTCTTTGACTCCTGAAAGTTATTAAAAATAATATTTTTTATTAATAAAATATTTTTCCCTGTCAAATAATTGAGCTGAGGTACCCAACGACAATTAAAAATGAAGAGGTTTTAGGTTCGAGTCTTACTAAGAGCAAAATTACTCTAAGTTGAGTTAAGGGTTTTTTTGGTTGTGGGTTTTCTTATAAGGGGGTTGGTGGTGTGGTCCTGGTAGAAAATAGATAAGTGGGCCCAATTAAGATAACTTTGATCCTCCGAAGCATGGTCGTATATTTACCATTCCAAAAAACATATTTTTATTCTGATAATATTTTAAATTTAATGTAAAACTCCTTGTATTGTTTTATAGTTTCTAATTTGCTTGTATTCTTCATTAAATAAATAGAGTTTCAAGGTTAATTGCCAAACTATCGTCGTCTTCATGTATTATATTTGCTATATTGGTCGGTTAATACATGTTCCTATGTTCATTACGAAAATATCACAAGGTAAATTCTATTTTGCAGGACTGTGAAGGGTATGCACTTACAACATAACAACACAATTTGGAGAGTTCCTTAGAACACTTAACAGATCAAATAGGGAACTGGTAACTTATGTGAGAGATGCTAAGAACACAAGTAAAATATGAGACAGAACAAGATTGCTAACAACACAAGTATTTGGTTTTCAAGAATGCTGTATATTGCTTCTCAAGTTCTTTTACAAATGTTACAAAGCATAGATAGAAAGTTACAAGTACTTGAGATACTTTATACTACGTCCTACAGCAGACCATACTTTGAAGTCCAGCTGGATACATAATACTAGACAACAACAAAATCAAATGTAGAGTCAAAAGGCAGATTGCCTTTTGACTAGTGACTATGACATGCCATAACTCATATCCTAATATATTACAAAAAAGATAAAAGTACATAAAATAGAAAGCTTAGTCTCAAGACCTCAATGTACAGTTACCAAAAGCATGGACGTTTTCACCAACTCATGTAAGTTGGTGACTGAATAGAGTTGCAGCGGAAAGGTGGTCCAGCTTTATGGTAAAGTACATCAGATAAAAGCATTAACATAAAACTCTTCGGAAGAAATCTGTCTTCACTCTTTGGCTTCGGAAGACTTTGTCTTTGAAGCTTCGGAAGACTTCACTTTTGGCTTCGGAATATGTTGGTCTTGGCTTTGGAAGATTTTTACTTAGAATATTTCTAGTGCAAGGTGCAAAACTTCCGAATCATTTCCACTTCTTTTTTTCAGTGCATGCATGTAGAGAGACTTTGGATGTTTTTATTGCATCAGACTTATAGGAATCCTTACAAACTCTCTCTCTAGGCTGATGCTACCAAAACATTTTAAGATCTTCAACTTTTGACAGTCCTATTTTGATGATGATCATGCCCTTTTTCATGAGATGGTCAGGATCACTCAGACTCTCATAGTATCTTCTCATCTCAAAGAGATTGTGCAGAGGTAGTTTGAATAGGTCTTGCCATGTGTAGAAATCTTCACCACCTTGATCTCTGATCACATGCCATCTCTCTGGATTAGTTGTGAAAGTCCAGGATAAGATGGGTCTCTCAGATGCAAGATGAGCCACTTGGATTGGAGTTGATTGGGTTGCCTCTTCATGCACTTTCTCAGGTTGATCTGACTCAGCCTGAGGTATAGAAGTGGATGATTCAGACTTCTTCTTCTTCTTTGACTTTGGTTTAGAAGCCATCCTCTTCCTCCTCTTTGAGGACTTTAACTGAGAAGACTGGTCTGCAGCACCTTATTGATCAGTCTTGTCTTGCTCAGTTTGGTGTTCCTCCCTCACAGGTTCAGAAGGAGATGGAGTTTGACCCTGCTGTGGATCAGAAGATAAAGCTTGCTGAGACTTAGCAAGAGGTTCAGGTTGTGTTGTCTCAGGTTGTTCAACCTTATCCTCCACTTCAGGAGGAGCTTGACTTGGAGGGGAGTGTAAGACAATTAGCTCTCTATTTTTGATCTTCTACTTGATTACCCTGATGTGCTCATCCATTATGGATAGAGACATAGGGCCAAGTCTCCTTTCGAAGACTCATACAACTTCAAGAAGCTCATCATCCTTTGTCTGTCAGCAGACTTCTTCATGCTCTTTTGGATGATGGCTCTTGACTTTGCAGCCTCTTCCCTCATCTTTCTCTTTGTTGCCTTTTGTTCTTTGAGTACTTGAAGTTCAAGCTGTTTGAAATACTCAAACTCAATGTACTCAAAGGACAAGGGAAGAAGTGCAAATGCCTGGTAGAGACCTATGGCACTCAGGTAGTTGATCATATTTTGCCTATCTGTTTCTTTGTCTGCCTGAGGTTCTTGTGTAGCTGCCACATTCCTTGCACAGGGCTTTCTTGAACTGGGGAGAGAGTGGGAACATGCTTGTATAATCTTTTCTGTCTCTTCTACTCTTTGATTTGGAGAAGCAGCCTTGCATCCTCTGCTTCCTTCATCTCTCTTGACACTTCCATGTCAGCCAGTTCATTAAGTTCCTCTAAGGGGAGAGATATAATCTCATCAATGTCATAGTTCCTGGTCTGCAGGTAAGTAATCCTGACTGCCCTCAACTCATCATCATGAGTGTTTGGTCTGGGGGCAACCCTGATTGCAGCTTGCATGAAGCCTGAAGACCCAGAGAAACTTTCTCCCATAAGCTTCCTCTTCCTCTCTCTCTCTCCTCCTCCTCAATCTCCTCAGGAGTTCAAATCCTTTTCTCTTTGTCACCTACAGACCTTTGTGACACAGGGTGGAAAGAGCTTTTACCTTCATTGCTTGGTGTAGCTTCCAAGCTCTGGTCAGAGAGAGGCTAAGATACACCTTCACCACCAGGTGTTTCAATGAGGGAATGAATTACTGAAGTAGTTGTAGGTGTGACTGGGCTCTCAGGCTCTATTACTAGGCTTTCAGTCAAGGTTTTCCCTTTGAAGCTAATCTTAGGGTCTGTTTTAACATCCAGTTGACCAATGACATTACCTAATTACCATTGTCTTCTTCTTAGGCTGAACTCTTTAGTGATTCTGTCTTGAATCCTTTGTGTCAGTCTGCCAACTTATGTAGATTGACTTGGGATGACAAGTGGCATGTTGATCAGGTCAAGACCTTCATAGTAGTTCAAGGTCTGAAAGTTGAACACCTCTTGCTGCCCTTGAACTCTTTGAAGAATGAGGGCTCTTCTATCAGCATCATACCTCCACCCAATAATGTAGTTTGAAGTTCCTTGGGGTGGGGATGACATAGCCCTTGGAATGCCTTCCTCAAAGAGACTCTGAATGAAAGAGTCTATAGAGTCCACATCAATATGAACTTGAGGAAGTTGCTGAGTATGCACAATTGCAAGTGAGGATGGTGAGTCCTCAATGTCCATACTCCCTGAAGAACTCCCAGGTTTTGTGATTGTAATGACTTTCTCCCCCTTTTTGGTAGCATCACCCTCTTGCATTGGTGAGCTAGGAGTTAGGTCAATCACATTCACAGGTTGTTGTGTTCCTAGTTGAGCTCTCCTTAAAGGTCTCCCAGCTAGTTTTTCCCTGAGATAAGATATCTCAAGTTGCTGATCATTAACCCTGTTTTGCAGGGTAGTCACCTGAGATTCAAGGTGACTAACCTTAGAGACTAAATAGGTGCATGTTTTTGACAGTTTTTGCACCTTTAGTCTCAAGTTTCCCTCATCTTCATCAGAAGAATCATTGGGGGATGAGAAAAATGGACCAAAGACCTTATTCTCACCATCAGCTTCAGGTTCTTGGCTTCTAGATTTCCTCTTCTCACTGACAGCCTCAGTGGAAGTGTCAATGGGCTGAGTTGCCATGGTTGAGGTCTTAATGATGTAGTCACTTGCAGAAGTGAGAGCCTCTTCCATATGGAACTCCTAAACAGGTTCAGGTTGATCCACCTCAGTAATGGGTGACTGATGTGGGCTAGACATAGGGGACTCAGGAGCACTCATCTCTCTTTGAGTAGGGAAAGAGTAGAGAGACTCATGGTACTCACTGAAACCTAAGTCTTTATCAGTATAGAATTCAGGTTAGGAATGGGTTGATTTAGGTCTAAAGGCTGGGGATGGTAACTGTCCCCTGAAGGTTGTTCACTTGAGTGTTGAGACTCAGAGTGAAGGCTTAAGGAAGTTGGGCTTGTGAGCTCATTAGGCTGAGAATGAGGAACCTAAAACACTGATTCTTGAAGAGATGGGAGTGGTTTGCTCCTCAAGGGAAGTGGGAGCTCTAGTATCCACTTCCTCCTGTATGGGTGAGTGTATGGGGGCCTGCACAAACTCAATAGCTTGAGCAGGGGTTCGTTTGGATTTTCTTTGGTAGGTGAGGGTGATTTGTGGTCTTTTTGGTGGTTGGGAGGTAGAAGGTGTGGGTTCAACACTAGCTTGTGTTGCTAGGTTGTCACCTTGAGCAATGAGCTCTAACATTTTTGGGACAAGGGCTGTTTCTACCCCTGAGAAGCCTACAGTTGGCTTCTTCATGATTTTAAAGATGTCGGGCTTCATCTTTCCCAATATAAGAATATTACATGTTTCCCTCAACTATGAGCCCAGTTCACAGTTAAGAATGTATTGAACATATCTAGGAAACATGTAATACTCTAAGGAGTCCAAGTTAGCAAGAAAATTTGTGTAAACAAACTGAGAGTACCTAAACTTGACCCCTTGAACCATTCCATGCACTATGAAGGAGAGATCCTCAGGAATCTGGTCCCACCCTCCGTGCTTGTTTGACAAACTGTGGATAACCACATAGAGCAGGCATTTCCACTAGGATGAGAGCTTCCCTTTCCTGAAGGTCTTTACAGAGAAATCTCCCTCATAGCCCATCTGCACTAAAGAATGATTAAGCTTCCTTTGGGAAGGATAACTCACCTTCTTCATCATCCAGCTTAAGATGAGTGTTGATGATGGCCGGAGTGATGAAGATTGTCCTCCCCTGCACTGTGGCAGACAGTGCCTTCTCCCCATCCATGATGACCTCTTGGCGGGTCTTCCAAAATTCAAACAAATGATCCCATTGAGAGTAGGATCAATGGTTAAGGAGGTGAAGTAGTTGGATAAAGCCAGAAAATGGCAAACCTTTGAGAAACTAGCATCTTTCTCAGAGTTCAACAGAGCAACCTGGTTGTGTTGCCTGTGAAGTTGCATGGAGAAGTCAGGGTTGTTTCTGCGGTTTAGGTTGGCTATTTTGAGAAGCTTAAAGGTGAAGGAAGGTGAAAAACAAAGGCGGTTTGGGAGAATTTAGGTTTAAGGAATAGTGCAAATGAAGAAGATAGTGAAAGAGGGGGGAACCGTTGGGTATTTATGTGAAAAGGATTTAAGACAAATTTAATGAAAAAGGATAAACTTTAAAATCCGGATGTCGGTCCCACATCTGAAAAGTAGTTTACTTTTGCCCAAAGAGTAGTTTTCTTGGAAGTCGAGAAATCTTCCGAAGGTTATTTTGCTTCGGAAGTTCTGAAGAAAAGCTTCCGAAGGCAAATTGGCTTCGGAAGATATTTCAAAGGTTTTTGAGAATTTTGCTTCAGAAGAGATTTAATACTCAGAGTTTTTATTCTAAAATGAATGAAAACTTCCGAAGGTAAATTGCTTTCGGAAGAAAATTGTTCTTTTTAAACATAAAAGTACTTAAGTTGATTTTAAGCTTCGAAAGATATTTCAGAGATTTCTTCTGAAGGTAAAACCACTGAAGTAGTTATTTGTTTGCTAAGACATAAGTTTCTTCCGAAGGTAATTTTAAATCATCCAAAGGGTAAAGGGATCAAAATTTCAAAAAACTAAGGAATGTCTTTCAAAAAGATTTTTCTTCCAAAGAGAACAAGGGCTTATGAAGGTGATAAAATAGACAACTTAGGACACACAAGTTTTAGAAATAATATGATTAAGTTTTAAGAAAATCTATTCATAGTTAATCATCCCGATATCTGATACAAGATATTTAAATCTTTGTTCATCAAAAGCTTTGGTGAACAGATCAGCATATTGTTCATTTGTGTTAACTTTGACTATTTTGATTAATCCCTTTTCAAAGTTATCTCTAATCAAATGATACCTGATATTGATGTGCTTTGTCCTTGAGTGCTGCACAGGATTTTCTATGATTGAGATAGCACTGTTGTTTTCTATGTGGTTGGGAGTCTCCTTGAAGTTGAATCCATAGTACAACATCTGATTTTGTATCCAAAGCACTTGAGCACAGCAGCTTGCAGTAGCAATGTATTCATCCTCAACAGTTGATGCAGACACACAGGATTGTTTCTTACATTGCCAAGAAACTATCCTTCCACCAAGAAATGGACATCCCCCTGATGTAGACTTTGCAGTCATGTTGCAACCACCATAGTCATTATCTGTATAAGCATACAGATTGAAGTCAGAATTCTTTGGATACCAAAGGCCAAGTGATGGAGCACCTTTGAGATATCTTAAAATTCTTTTGATAGTGATTAGGTGTGACATCTTGGGGTTGGCTTGATATCTTGCACAAATACATGTAGCAAACATAATATCAGGCCTACTAGCTGTGAGGTACATAAGAGACCCAATCATTGCCCTGTAGAGATGCTCATCAACACACTCCCCCTCAAGATCAGGTCCAAGGGAGTGGTTTCTGGCTATGGATGTCTTAACAACCTTACAATCAGTCATGTTAAACCTTTTAAGTATGTCTTGTACATACTTTGACTGACTTATGAAGATGCCATTGTCAACTTGCTTCACTTGATCTCCTAGAAACAAATTGAGTTCCCCCATGGCACTCATTTCAAACCTGTCCTTCATCAGCTTCTCAAAGTCTTTAAAGAGCTTTGGATTAGTTGACCCAAAGATAATGTCATCTACATATACTTGAACTAGCATTATGTCATTTCCTGGTCCTTTGATGAAGATATTTCCATCAATAGTACCTCTTTTGTAGCCATGCTGACAGAGATAATGAGATAGAGTCTCCTACCACTTCTTTGGTGCTTGGTGCAGCCCATAAATAGCTTTATCAAGCCTGCAGACATAATCAGGATGATCAGGATCTGCAAACCCAGGTGGTTGTATGACATACACCTCTTCATCAATCACCCCATAGAGAAAAGCACACTTGACATCAAGTTGGTAGACCTTGAAGTTCTTGGATGCAGCAAAAGCTAGGAATATCCTGACAGCTTCAAGTCTTGCTACAGGAGCAAAAACATTTGTGTAGTCAATTTCTTCTTCTTGAGTATACCCTTGAATAACTAGTCTTGTCTTGTTTTTGATGACAAGTCCTCTATCATCCTTCTTATTCCTGAACACCCATTTAGTTCCTATGGTAGTCTTTCCTTGAGGAAGAGGACATAGCTTCAACCCCAACTTCCATCCTTTAGAGCCTCATCAATCTTCTTTGGCTCTATCTGGGATAAGAAACAAGAGTGAAGACAAACATTTGCATCATGGGTTTGTCCTCTTGTTCTTACCCCTGAATCAATATCTCCAATGATGTTTGTGGTAGGGTGAGACTTGTGGATCCTTAGCTGAGGGATCATAGCAAGTTGCTTAGACAGATCTAAATTTGAGAAATTTTGATCTGGAAAAGAGGATTTACCCTCCACAACAGCACACTTATCAAGATTGACTTGATCCAAAGAGTGTGTGATATCATTGATGTTGTCTTCAACGGAGTGGTTATCAGCATCAAGAAATTCCTGATAACTTTCACCACCACCATTTTCTCCAACATTTGAAGCTCCCTCATCTGAGTTTTGTGCCTCCAAGCTAGAATTTGAAGGCACCCAGAAGTATCAGGAGGATTTATCATTGATGTGCTGGTAGAAACTTCATTTGCAGGATTAGTTACCACTGGAACTGAAGATGTGTAGCTTAAATGTCTTCTTAACTCAAATCTTGGGTCAGGATCACCTGTAGGTAGTATATCTGTGAACCCTGAAACATGCTCACAAGACTTGTTAAAATAGTTGTTAACTAAATCAAGATCAAATAGCCAATCCGGACCAGAACCTTTCACACTGGGAGTGTGCTAATTGAAAGTCACATTGGTTGACTCCTCAACTACTCTAGTTCTGAGATTGTATACTCTATAAGCTTTAGCTTGAGAAGAGTATCCAATAAAATGTCCATCATCTGATTTCTCAGCAAACTTGGCAATTTGATCTTTGGTATTCAAGATGAGGTAAGGACATCCAAATAACCTGAGAAAACCGATAAAAGGTTTCCGCTTGTGCCAAAGTTCATAAGGAGTATTACCATGTGTTTTAACTACTAAAACTCTATTTTGCACATAGCAAGCAGTGTTCACTGCCTCTTCAGCTTCAATTAGTGTTCTGTTTCTCCTATTAGCAGCACCATTTTGCTGAGGAGTCCTGGGAGCACTATATTGTCTTGTAATACCTTTTTCTTCACAAAATGTATCAAGGATTTGATTCTTGAATTCAGTTCCTTGATCACATCTTATGATTTTGACCTTGTGATCACATTGATTCTCAATCTTTAAGATGAAATTCTTTAGAATCTCAGGGGTCTCATCCTTAGTTCTAAGAAAAAAGACCCAAGTGAATCTTGTAAAGTCATATGTGATCACTAAACAATAAGAGGTCCTTCCTAGACTCATTACATTGGTAGGGCCAAAGAGATCCATATGTAATAAGTGTAGGGGATTAGTGATGGAATTTCTTTCTTTTGGCTTGTGAGACACCTTGTGTTGCTTCCCCTTCAGGCATGCAACACATTGGTCATCACTTGTAAACTCTTTCTTTGGGTATCCCAATTACCAAATCATCCTTAATTAATTTATTCATATTTTTAAGTTTACATGGCATATTCTTTTATGTCAGAGGAAAGACTCATCACTATTTGCTTTAGATAGAAAGCATGAAACTTCTCCTGAGGGAGATGTTTCTTGCAAATCCATCTTGTACATGTTCCCTTTTCTAGGGGCTCTGAGCAGGATGTGCTCATGAGAAATGACCACCCCGGGCCTGAGAACAATGCACTCATGCTCAGTAAAGAGCATGTTATGACTCTGATCACAAAATTGGGAAACACTCAGAAGATTGTACCCAAGCTCCTTGACAAAGTTTACCTTCTCAATGCTGAGCTTACCATTTGTGACCTTGCCTCTTCCTGTAATGTAACCTCCTGCATCTCCTCCAAAAGCAACTGGTCCTCCATCAATTCTTTCAAAGTTTTGGAATAGTGACCTATTGCCTGTCATGTGCCTGGAACAACCACTGTCAATGATCCATACATTTATGTTTGTCTTGAGTTGTTCCTGCATAAAAGAGATGGTTAGTTACATTTGGAAACCCAAGCCTCATTGGTCTTGGGCTCATCAAAAGAAGTTGAATACAATGCAACAGTAATTGATCCTATAATCATGCTAGAAGGATCATTTGCTGAAGTTGATGAAGAATTTTGAGCCACTTGGTCTTTCTTTGTCTTCCACACCACCTTTGGAAGCTTAGACTTGACCTTTAATACTTCGGAAGTTTTGTTGACTTCGGAAGCTTTGATGACTGGACCTTCTGAAGATCTTGCTTTCACTGCAGCAGGCTTCAGTGCTTCGGAAGTATTCCTTTCTTCCGAGACCAAATTTTCTTCCGAAGACAATTTTACACTTGTCTTCTTCTTCATTTTGGAGCTTCCGAAGGAAAGAGATTTTCCTTCCAAAGCTTGCTTCTTCTTCTCCAAACTCTTAGAAGTTTCTTTCTTGGTCATGTGGAGAGTACTCTTTGGATTGTAAACACAATCCTTAGCAAGATGAGAGGTACTCCCACACATAACACAGTCCATTTTCTTCCTTCTAGGAGTTTTATTTTGTGAACAAGGCTGAACTTGATCACTTTCCTTTTCCAACTTTATCTTTGCAGATGTTGTGGCAATTCTTATGGGGATAGAACTACCTTTCGAGCTGGATGGTTCAGGTTGTACAGCAGTGGTGCACAACTGATCAGCCTTCTTCTTGATGATGGGATGATTTGGACATGAAGTAGAGCTCTTGTTGTTGGAGTTCAAGTTTGTGTCTTCAGCCTTAACCACTTCAAATCCTGCAGAAATGAAGACTTGTTTCTGTGCAGAGTTGAAGGTGGTCTTGATTTTGAGCCTTATTGGACTTTCTTTTGGCCTTCCTAATCAAGTTCTTTCTCTTGGACTTGGTTATCCCAACAACTTTACTCTCCTCAGAGGGATGGTGACCCTTCTTAGAATGATCTTCTTCACTCTTTTCTGAGCCATTCTTCACCATCTCCTCTTCATCCTCTTTAGTCAAGGGGTCTATGAGGGGAAGCTCATCTTCACAAGTTCCACACCTAGGAGATGTTACAGACAAGATTGTGTGTGGAGGAGCTATCTCACTAGATCCCAGTCCCTACTTATTTTGATAACAAACTTTTGCATGCAAGGATGAGGATATTATGTTCTTGAAGGCTTCTTCTTCAAGAACACATTTTTCTGCCTTGGCTTTGCTGATCACAAGCTCAGCCTGACATTCAGTTAACTTAGTAATGAGGTCTTTAATCTGAGTCCTGTAGTATGTGTGCTCATGTTTAAGAGTTGAAATGGTTTTCTCTAAGTCCTATATTTTTAGTTTATAATCATTTTCAGCTCTATTAAAATCAGCTTTTAAGATATTTAAGGACTCAAGATCAGATCTTATTTCTAAGTTATAGGACCTGTATCTATTAACTTTAGCAATACATCCAGGAGTACAAAGATGTTCCAATACCTTGGCTCCATCGTGGTCTGCCATGAGTGCTTGGTTTGGAGATGCATCTTCCACCTGGAAGATCCAGTCAAAGCCTCCTTCTTCAACAGCAACTACAACTTGCTTCTTTGGCTTCTCATTCTGGGAGCTCTCTCAGTGTAGTTTGGTCTGGCTTGTGTTTGGCCACCATTTGTTCTTGGTGCCTTACACTCCCTTGCAAAGTGTCCCATCAGGTTACAGTTGTAACACTCTACTTTGCTTTTGTCCAGCCCAAACTTTCCACTGGCTTCATTGCTTGGAATTTTCCTCCCTGTCCTCTTGTAGAACTTCTTGGCTTTGTGAGTGAGAAGAGCCATCTGCTGAACTATCTCCATGTACTCCAGATCATCTGGATGGATACAGTCCAAGTCTTTAAGGGTGAAGAGAAAGTTGCTTGTGGTTTCATTATAAGAGATAAAGGCATGAGAAGAACTTGTCTCTTGGAAGGACTTTCTTGAGTGTAGCTTTCTCTTGGAGTCTCTGAGAAGGTGATGAAAGGACCATTTTGTGAGTTGTCAGGATAACATATAAAATGATGTTGTGGTTCAATGCTTTCCCTTTCAACCACATGGAGGGCTGAACTCAGTTGATTGCTGGAGTTACCAAATGAGTTTTGCATATTCATCCCCATCTGGTAGCCACTAAGAATACCATACAACTCTGTGAGAGTAAGAGTCTTAAGGTTCTTAGTCCTCTTGATAACAACACAATAATGTGTCCATTGTCTAGGAAGAGAGGACATAAACTCCTTTACAATGTCACTGTTCTCAAGAGTTACTCCAACATCCATTAGAGTATCCACAATCTCAACATACCTGAAGTATTGTTGAGTCATGGTTTCACCAACCTTAAAGGTGAAGTTTTCAAACTGCTGCTTCAGGAGAAACTTCTTATTCTCCTTTGCTTCATTGGACCCCTCATACATAAGCTTTAGTGCTTCCCATAGTTGCTTGGCAGTTTTGCACTTCTTGAAGCCTCTGTAGGTGGAGTTTGGAAGATCAGTTTGAAGGGCTGTCATGGATTTCTGATCAATCTCTATTCTTTTCAAGTCTTCTTCAGAATAAGCAGCCACAACTTTTGGAATCATACCACCACCAGTAGCAGAAGTGGTGCTTGGTATGTAAGGTCCTTCAACAACAAAATCCCACATCCTGGAGTCTTGAGACTTGATGAAGCCTTCCATTCTTTGACACCAAGTATCAAACTCTTCAGGAGTGATCAGTGGAGACTTTGACATAGTCCCATTTTCCATATCAGCTTTGGTAATAACTGCCATTTGAGTTGTTAAGTATTTTGTGTTTGTGAGGGATCTTAAGATGGTGAGATCTTATATCAAGAGCCTGGAATGCTCTGATACCAAATGCAGGACCGGTGAAGGGTATGCACTTACAACACAACAACACAATTTGGAGAGTTCCTTAGAACACTTAACAGATCAAATAGGGAAATGGTAACTTATGTGAAAGATGCTAAGAACACAAGTAAAATATGAGAAAGAACAAGATAGCTAACAACACAAATATTTTGTTTTCAAGAATGCTGTATATTGCTTGTAACATCCGCCATTTTCCAAGTTAAAACCCAAACCCGAACCCATTTTGAACTTCCATTATTAAATTATTTTTATAAATTTAATGAACCAAATACGTTAAATGTGTAATTTAACCAATATTGACAATTGTTTTATTCAATTTCCATATATTAAATCATTTAAACAACTTGTAATAATTTTTATAATTTAAAAATAAATTATAAAAGGTTACTAATATTTTTAAGATTTTAAATATTCAATTAAAATAAATAATCAAATTACAAGTTCTTATGAGATTTATAAAGTCTACAAAGATTTAAATAAAAAAAAGAAGTTGTTAAATTAAAATTAGATTTTTAATAAATTTAGAGTTTAAATTGTAATTATTCTTTTATTTATTTAAATTATTTAATTTTTATTTATTTCAAATTCCAATAATAACCCCTTTTGAAAGACTTGTAACTCACCATTAACACCATTCATAACCCCCCCTAACCTCAACTATAAAAGCAAGCTTTAGGCCTCACTTTTCATTTGCTCATTCTCTAAAAATCTCTCTAACAAACATTTCTTTCATCCTTTGGTTTTGATAAAATTCAAGACTTTTCTTTTACAAGTAATTTCAAGAAGTTTCTAATACTAAGGTAACCTTATATTGCTTTTATATTATGCATTTCTATATTGTTTTTATCATCCTAACATCCAATTGTTCTCATGACTTTATGTCTTACTTTTATTATTTCTTCTACTAAATCTTTTTAAATTTCAATCATTAACCTTTTAATATTCACTAACCTTACAACAATCACTAACATTCCTAAATCAAGCTACAACACACTAACGTAAACAAAGAATCCCGTTTGCATATGGACGGCTATGCCGCCACATTCGGTTATTCCGAAAGATTATTTCTCTAAGTGATGGTTTTTCTGAAGTCTTGGAATATTTTTCTATAACTCAAATGAAGTCTAATACCACATATCGACGTAATGAATTTGTTCTAACCCGTTTCATGCTTTAGCAATTTTAAAAGTGCACATAAGTGCCTTACTACATATTTGGCAGAATATAGTCTGACTTCAACTGACCATAACTTGATCATAAAAAACTAAATTTGAGTAAACTCAGACTCCAATATTAAGTTCATTGAATTACCTTTTTAACGAAAGTTTATACGTCTTTAAACTCAATCAACGACTCAACAATAGCCTTCACAAGATAAGTGCGTATTTCAGCACCTTTTGTCTTGTGCTGCTGTTTTGACCTATTAAGACTTTTTTTATAAAAATGTTTATGAACAAAAGTTGTCCGGGAGACTCGGAACTAGTCAACTGTAAATGTTTATAATTTTATGAAACCCTTTTCTATTTTTAAACCTGTTCAAACACCTACCAAACATTCTGTCCAGAATCTAAAATTGGTACAATAATCCTTTTCCAATCTGCCTTTCCCTTTTTGGCATTCTTTAAACGTCCTAACTTCTTGTAATGAATTCCGACCTCAAGTTATTGTTTATTTTTATCCCTAAGGACATCTCCTTTGACTCTTGAACATCTAAGCTTCCTTATGTACTCTACAACCATCATTATACAATGTGAGTTTCTTCATGCCCCTTTTTACTTTATTTCACACCTTTTGGGGTGCAACATGTTAACCTTATAAACTTACACTTGTAAACATCTTGATACTTGTAAACACACATTTAATTCATCTTCACTATTTGTCATGGTTATTGGTATTATTGTGAGTGTTATATTAGATACATTATATGTTGACTATCATTAACTATTGCTAGCCTAACGACATCATAGATCTATGGGCCTGACAAGCCTATTTGGTGCTAAAGCCGATATATTGCCGGCTCCTGATAACGTATGCTTGTTCATCATGGGAACCAAGTACACTTAGCTAATCGTTATAAACTTGTAAACTTATTATTGGTCAAGGTTTGATTGTAGCTATATGTGTTCTATAAACTTGCATAATTCATAACCATTGACATGACTTGCTACTTGTAAATCTTTCTATATATATATATATATATATATATATATATATATATATATATATATATATATATATATATATATATATATATATATATATATATATATATATATATATATATATATATATATATATGCATTTATATATATATATATATGTATATATATATATGTATGTATATATATATATATGTATATATCTATCTATATCTCTGTATATATATATATATATGTCTATATCTATATATGTGTGTATATATCTATCTCTCTCTCTCTCTATCTCTCTCTCTATATCTCTCTCTCTCTATCTATATCTCTATCTATATATCTCTCTATATATATATAACCCATGGAAACTCACCAATTTGCAAAGTTAATCCTTTTTTTTAACATGTTTCAGGACTGCTATGAGGAACTCTTTTTGCTCATATAGGACTTGGACTTAGTTTAATTAAATATCTTATGTCGTTTATTATATCTTTGTTGTATTGTAATGACTTAATTATCTAGTATTATTCAATGAAAAATGGCAATTAATACTATTTCAACTTATTTAATTCCATAAACTATGAACAATCATTTCACATTTGTCCGCCCCGATGATTCCGCCGTCGGTCAGGGTGTGACAGATCGGTATCAGAGCCATGGTTATAGGGAATTAGGTTATTAGAAATGGAATGACCTAGACTATAACTAAGTACCCTTACACATGAGTCGTCTCATGTATTTTATATGCTTAGATATAATTATATGTGCCTTATATGTTTATACTTGATTATGTGATTATATGCCTTATGTGATCCTTCTTATACTTTGAATCTTATCAATGAACACACGAATCTTAAAACATATACTAAGGCATTGTGTGCCTAAATCAAATGGTTTCCAAAATGAGCTTTGAATCGTTATTTGTGGTTTTCAAGTCTCGTCAAAGTCTATGTCCTATAACTTGCATATGGACGGCTATACCACCGCATTCGGTTATTCCACAAGATTATTTCTCTAAGTGATGGTTTTGCTAAAGTCTTGGAATATTTTTCTATAACTCAAATGAAGTCTAATATACCACATATAAGTGCCTTACTACATATTTGGCAGAATATAGTCTAACTTCAACTTACCATAACTTGATCATAAAAAACTAAATTTGAGTAAACTCAGACTCCAATATTAAGTTCATTGAATTACCTTTTTTACGATAGTTTACACATCTTTAAACTCAATCGGACGACTCAACAATAGCCTTCACAAGATACGTGCGCATTTCAGCACCTTTTGTCTTGTGCTGCTGTTTTGACCTATTTAAGGATTTTTTTTATAAAAATGTTTCTGAACAAAAGTTGTCCGGGAGACTCTGAACTAGTCAACTGTAAATTTTTATAATTTTATGAAACCGTTTGCTATTTTTAAAAGCTGTTCAAACACCTACCAACACATTCTGTCCAGAATCTAAAATTGGTACAATCTACCTTTCTCTTTTTGGCATTCTCTAAACTTCCTAACTTCTTGTAATGAATTCCAACCTCAAGTTATTGTTTCTTTTTATCCTTTAGGACATCACCTTTGACTCTTGAACATCTAAGCTTCCTTGTGTACTTTACAACTATCATTATACAATGTGAGTTTCCTATGTGAGTTTCTTCATGCCCCTTTTTACTTTATTTCACACCTTTTGAGGTGAAACATGTTAACCTTATAAACTTACACTTGTAAATATCTTGATACTTGTAAATGCACATGCAATTCATCTTTACTTTTTCATGGTTATTGGCATTATTGTGAGTGTTATATGAGATACATTATATGTTGACAATCATTAACTATTGCTAGCCTGGCGAGGTCATAGATCTCTGGGCCTGACAAGACTATTGGTGCTAAAGCTGATGTATTGCCGGCTCCTGATAACGTATGCTTGTTCATCATGGGAACCAAGTACACTTAGCTAATCTTTATAAACTTGTAAACTTATTCTTGGTCAAGGTTTGATTGTAGCTATATGTGTTCTATAAACTTGTATAATTCATAACCATTGACATGATTTGCTACTTGTAAATCTTTCTATATATATATATATATATATATATATATATATATATATATATATATATATATATATATATATAAGTATGTTTAACCCATGGAAACTCACCAACTTTTAAAGCTGACCCTTTCTTTTTAACATGTTTCAGGTCTGCTACTTGAGGAACTCTTTTTGCTCATCTAGGACTTTGACTTAGTTTAATTAAATATCTTATGTTGTTGTTTATATCTTTGTTGTATTGTAATGACTTAATTGTATAGTATGATTCAATGAAAAATGGCAATTAATATTATTTCAACTTATTTAATTCCATGAGCTATGAACAATCGTTTCACATTCATCCGCCCCGATGATTCCGCCATCTGTCGGGGTGTTTCATTGCTTCTCAAGTTCTTTTACAAATGTTACAAAGCATAGATAGAAAGTTACAAGTACTTGAGATACTTTATACTACATCCTACAGCCGGCCATACTTTGAAGGCCAGCTGGATACATAAGACTAGACAACAATAAAATCAAATGTAAAGTCAAAAGGCATATTGCCTTTTGACTAGTGATTATGACATGCCATAGCTCACATCCTAATATATTAGAAAAGGATAAAAGTACATAAAGTAAAAAGCTCAGACTCAAGACCTCATAGTATAGTTACCAAAAGCATGGACCTTTTTACCAACTCATGTAGTTGGTGACTGAACAGAGTTGCAACGGAAAGATGGTCCAGCTTTATGGTAAAGTACATCAGATAAAAGCATGTACATAAAAGTCTTCTGAAGAAATTTGTCTTCACTCTTTGGTTTCGGAAGACTTTGTCTTTGAAGCTTCGAAGACTTCACTTTTGGCTTTGGAAGATGTTGGTCTTGGCTTCGGAAGATTTTACACTTATAATATTTCTAGTGCAAGGTGCAAAACTTCCGAAGCATTTCTACTTATGTTCAGTGCATGCATGTAGAGAGACTTTGGATGTTTTGGCTGCATCAGACTTATAGGAATCCTTACATATTTCATGGGACGCTCAAAATATGGCTCTAACTTTTTTAAAATGGTTTCTTATAAGTAGTGTTTCTCATCTGAACGTGTCACACACACGCACGTACACACGTGCGCGCGCACACACACACACACACATATATATATATAAATATATATATATATATATATATATATATATATATATATATATATATATATATATATATATATATAAATATATATATATGTATATACATATAATACATATATACATATATAGATACATATATATATACATATATACATGCATATATATATATATATATATATATAGATATATATATATATATATATATGTATATATATATATATGTATATGTATATATAATATATATATATATCTATATATATATATATTATATATTTATATATATATATATATATGTATCTATATATATATATATATATGTCTATATATATATGTATATATATATATGTATATCTATATATGTATCTATCTATATGTATATCTATATATCTATATATATGTCTATATCTATCTATATATATATGTATATATATGTATATATCTATGTATATATATATATATATATATATATATATATTATTACAAAAAAATTACCCAATTTTGCTCGTCTCAACTTGCTGGCAACTCATCCGACCATAGGAGCGCCGCCGTTGCTACTTGCGTTCTTCGACGACCTATTAGCTTCAGATCTACAGCTTGTGGTTCAGGTAACCCACCAAACGAACTCCTTATACCGATTCAAGTGTGTTGCATACGTTTATACATAGTAAATTTTTGATAACTAATAAATCTAAGTTATGCAAATTATTTGTGGACTTTGTTAGAAACTATAAGTAAGGTAGATGATAATGTTATCCATGGTCGAATATATCTGAAACTCATAATCATAACAAATTATTGTAATAATAATAATAATAAAATAGTTTCGCATGATAAGATCAAAAACCAAACAACTCACGTAACTATTCCACTTTCTGTTCTTTATTATTTTCTTGTTTAAATCAATGAAATACTTAGAAACAAGATCATGTGTTTATGTATATATATTTTATTGAATTAAGTCAATGCTTAGTGTGTGTGTGTATATATATATATATATATATATATATATATATATATATAATATATATATATATATATATATATATATATATATATATATATGGATATATATACATAAACCTATATGTTAGTTCATCTTATTATGTATACATAAAATAAATATACATCATTTAAAGAATACTATAAATACATCTTTTTATTATAATAAGTTGATGGGGTGACCACAAGCGTGTCATTGTGACATCGATGAAATGGCACCAACCGTGACTGTGAGAAAGATCACGACATCTCCTTCGGTACTTGAAAGGTGCATTGCGACATTATGTTGAGGAGGCATATGGACTGGTCCTAGGATATATGCATATGATTATGGTGGATGGTTGTTGTGTATGCCCACACTCCATTTCGCGTTCGGTACATAGGGTTTGCAGCTCTATGTGCATGTATGTTCTGATATAAGTTATTCGGCTCAATGGGTACATCCATATGATACGATTTATTTTATTGACTTGCCTTACTTCACGTCGTATCATTTTATGTTAATTTATATCTTGGTGTTATTGCAGTTATTATTATTGTTACTTGTGCCTTTATCCGTACTAGGCATTCGGCTCATTCCATAAATATTTGTTTCAACAGGTTCAAAGGTTGCTCCAAGTGGGGTGTGAAGAGAGATTAATTGAGCTCCAAGATTTTTGAAAAGAGAAATATAGCCATTTTTGTAGCATATGGCTAGTTATCTAGATTTGGCTGATTAAATAATATGTAACGAATACTTTACCCTAGAGCTCTCAAACGATGTTTTGATGATGTACTCCTAACGTTTCAATTATGGAATTATGTTTTATGTTATGATTACAATGATAGTAACACATCAGCTCTAATCGGGTTGGGGTGTTACACGGAGAGAGAGGAATGGTCATAATAAACCATTATCGCTTAAGAAAATAAAGAAAACTAAAATCAACTTATCACATTGTTAGGATTTGTGCCTATGCTTCAACTGATTCTGGTTTATATATAAATTAATTTGATTCAACATGAATGTGTAGTTTGTAGCGAAAGAACACAAAATCATATCAACTTAAATAATTTTAGATGAAAAACAATTAAATTTGAAATAAAATTGTGACATCCATTAACAAAACAGGTGTGTTGACGTTGACATTAACTTTGACTGTTTAACTTTGACTTGGACTAAATATGGACTTTGACTTGAAAATGAACCTAATTTTGACTTGAACTTAGAAAAGTACACTACACGTGTGTAGACATGTTAAGTTCTAGAACTGTGTATTATGGGCCTAATATGTGATAACAGACCTAGGATTGGTGATAGAGGGAGGCTCACTAAAATGAGATGTAGTATGACGATTATATGCTTTGGACTTGATTTATGATTAACAAAACCTAAAATACTAAAATTTACGTTAAAAACGAAACAAAAATCAGCATCAATGCACTTTACCTAAAGTCTACTAAATAGACTTTATTTAATTTAAAAATATAAATTAAATAATTTATATAGCATATAATAGTCCGTTGGAATCCTATTAACACGTAAAATTAAAAACGCAAATATTGAACAACACCCGATCAGGACAAGATGAAATTAGACTAGACGGGCCAAGGGCCTGAGAAGGACCCACCCCCTCCCTTTTGCGGCTGCAAACCCTAAAAAAGGAGGGTTCCCCTTTGATTTTCCCTTCATTCTTTTCATTCTATACTCTTGTTCTCCAAGTTTTCTCTTCATAGAAAACCCTAACCGTCGTTATGTTTCTTATTGTTCATCCATCATCATCGACATCTAGTTCATCATCAAAATTAATTTTAGTGTTGTTTCTTCATTCAAGATTGGATTTGAGTCAAGTATTGATCATCTACACTTTTACCAGTAAAAAACTCATTCATTTTGATGATTTTAGTTTCTATTGTTCATGTTCTTAATGATTTTCATCATCAAACATCTAAAACATCATCTAATATTCATCTTTTCTTAGTATTGTGCTTCGGATTGTGAAGGATTACTTGTTTTGGGACTTAGATCGTCACGTGCGGGTAAAATCCTAGTTTTACACTTTCTTTTATAATGGTATTCGTTTGTTTGAAATCCTAGTCCTTGTGCAAAATTTAGGTAAATCGTTTTCTTAAAAATATCTAATGATTCATAGCATAATGTTCAAACATGGATTAACTTGGAAAGGAATTAAAATTTTAGTGCTAATCAACAAGAAACACGAACCGAATCAATAAATCATAGCTACTCGAATTGGGACTGAAAACTATAATAACATAAGGGTCGAATACAATGGACAAGACAAATGGTCCATGGAATAAAATTCATTTAGGTCTTGGGTCAATAATGGTAAAAAAATGTGGTTTGCAATACAAATGACAAGGTTAGGATTTTGGACAACTTGTGTTAGAAAAATAAGACGTTTTGCACAGGTCGTAACTTGGTCTTACGGAGTTCAAATGGGACAAAATTTATGTCTTAAAATAATTTAAGAGAGTCCTCTAAGTAACTCAAATGGTCTCACGTCAATCCAGCATTGTTTGGTCATCCAAACGCGATAAACAAAATCAATGGGCAAAGCTGTTAATTTCAGGCACAATGTTTGTTTGTGTTCCTAATATCATATCTCTCTCATACTTTGTCCAATTGAGGTGATTATTTTCTTTAAATTTAATTTAAGGTCTTAGCTTTCAAATGTTGCCTTAAACACGACGTTTGATGATCGTTTTGATCTCCTAGCAGCCTACGCAAGATTGGTGCGCGATCAGCTCTACAAGCTAATTTTTTTAATAAACTTAAATGTTAAAATTTAGAATTAATTAACTAAAATAAGTTATGTAAGGCCCCGTTCCCGGGACGCTTACAGTTGGATCCTCATCGCACATAAAACATATAATTACATTTGTATTTCATAAAACGTCGCAGCGGAAACATTTAAAACTTTCTTCCATTTAAATATAATAGCTTTTGCCAAATAATACATCGTTATTCAATTACAAAATCCAAGTTGCATTACATCACAAAAGCATTATAAATGGAAGACATCCCAAAAGAGCCGAGTAGCCTCGCAGTTCCATCCTCAGCAACATTACCTGCCAACTGGAAACACATAAAAGTCAGCGTTACTGAGTGAGTTCTAGTTTTATAATAAAACATACTTTACTTTCATTAAAAACCATTCGTTACTTTTGCATGATCACACATCATACGTACACATAGATAATATCATTATTATCTTCGTTATTCGTTCTTTCTTTCACTTTTGATATCTTCCGTACCAATACCATATACTACACCCCAAACTATGTTAGGACCTGGTATTTGAACGAAATACCGAGTGATTGCGTGTTAAACCAACTCAAATAGTGCGGAATCCTATTTGATTGGCGATCCAATCAGTGAGAACACACGATGAATCAATCAAGAATTGAAATCAACGTCAGAAATCGATTAGGAACCGATCTGATGTGTTCTATGAACTTGGAGAACGATTTGGGAGGCTTCTGGACGGCTAGGGTACGTCTGGAATCGTAATGGGATGAATGCTTACGTTTTCCCACGAATTGGGTCTATTTATAGGTTAGTATTGTTCAATCGTGCGACTGGGCCATAAGTATGGTTCAGTCGTGCGATTGAACCATGCGGTTGATTCATCCGCACGACTGAGTGTTCAGTCGTGCGATTGAGTCAATCTTATGTGTCAATCATACGACTGATCCAGTCTCCTGGTTCAGTCGTGCGATTGAGTCAATCGTATGAAGTTATTCATGCGTGTGGTCCATTCGCATGGGCCATTCGCATGAGAACTTCATTAAGTTAAGTTTGAATGTTTTATTTAATATAACATAATGTGCACTCATTCAAACATTCATAAACCCAATCAATTCAATCACAACTCATTAATGAAATATTAAACATCACAAGTAACAACCAATTCATATCATTTCATTAATCGATACAATTACATCATAATCAGACAGACAAGTTCATTACATTACAAATCATGATCTAGGGACATACATGTATCAACAAACTCCCCCTTGGACCTAGATCTATCTATTCTCTTGTCTTCTGCATCACCTCCTTATACTTCTTTGTACTTCTCCTCTTTAGTGACTCCTGCGTGTATCTCAAAAGCAAAGCAGAGTCTTATGACATTTTGGAATTGGAGGGCTTGTACAATATCTTGCGTGTCATAGAATAGTGGCCACTTGTATAATGTGTAGACATCATTAGCAGACAAGTTGGTTAGCCACATTGGGTCGAATACCCTGATAGTATCCATTTGTCCCTCTTTATTCAACACTATGACAGCTTCAGCGGTTCTCCAATCATAGTACCACCACCATTTGAAGTGGGGAGTGAAGTCCTGTGGCATTTCCCTGAGAGGGATTCTCGACATTGTTCTCGGGGGACTCCACTTCAGCACTATCTTTGGCTTACCAGTTATGGATCAACTTCAGAACGTCTGATATACCTCGTAGGTTGTTGAGGTTTGAAGTTGACCCACCTGGTGTGGTACTCTTTCCTCAGGGCAGCCTCAAACCAGCCTGACATCTTTCTCGGGTCAGCATACAGCAGCTTTAGTTTAGCCAGCTGGTTGAGCTCAAAACCAGGTAGAGTCTTCAGATCATGTGGGAACCTGAAGTACTCTATGCCCTGCTCCCTCTTAACTGCATAAGCGTTAAGGTCTTCAAAATAAGCCCATGAGATAATCCTGCCTGACACCTTATGGTGTTTCTTGACTCTGTAGAGCTTGGTGTAGGCATCTCTCTTTGGTGCAGCACGCTGGGCTCTTACTTCTTCAAAACAGGCAGCCCATTCAGCCTTGCGAATATCTACGTCTGCATTGGAGGCTTGGGCTGTTCCTTCAGTCTTTTCTTTTCCTGCTCCATCTTGTTAGTACCTCAAAAGTATCACTGACTAGGGATTCACCCAGATTGGGGACCACATTTCCCTCGGCGTCAGCGTACTGAGGATACTCTTCTGCAGTAATGTCTTCAACCTCAACTTCATCAATGTCATTCAGTTCCTCATCACTGGTTGAATCAACTGTTGGAGCGTCCTTCACTATTTCATCGGGATTGAGTCTGAACATTTCTGCCAGTTGCTCATCAGACAGGTCATGAATTATCTCCCCTTCTTCAGGGGTATAACTCACAGACCGTCTCACTATCCCTTGTAGGTCAAGAATCATGGTTAATTGAGTCTTGACCATTTGAAGGGGAGCAAAGTCAAACTCATCCCTTTGAAAGTTTGGATCTGTTTGATATAAACATTCAACACATAAATCATTAGTAATTAATCAAACAGACTTATTATAACTTAATATATATAAACATTTAATACACTTGTTTTCCATTACATGATTCAAGTACAAAATAAATAAATACATAAAACATCTAATCAGTACTTTTGTCTTGAATCTGTGGCGTGTCGCTCGGAGGAGCAGAAGTAGTGGATGACTGGTCTTGTCGATGCTTAGATCTCCGCTCTTGACCTGAAGCAGAGGCCGATGCAGCCGCATCCCCTCCTTCTGCCTCGTCATCATCATCACGTCCTTCTGTCCTGTCTTCTTCAGTCTCCTCATCATCATCATCTTCCTCATCATCATCCTCATCTCATCATCATCATCTCCATCATCCCCGTCACCTTCCTTTAGCTTCAGGGGCTCATCCTTCGACCCCTTCACCTCAGCATAATAGTCTTGTTGGTCGTCTCCAACTCCTCTATACGTTTGACGGACTGAGCCTGCATGTCTTGGAGTTGGGACACCTCGACTCTCTGCTGGTCTATCACCCGAGCCTGCTCTGCCAGTTGCTGAGACTTGGCAGCAGTCAGGTCGGTCAGCTGGCGGATCTGCGCCGCCTTCTCCTCGTCCGCAGCAAGCAGACGCATCACCATACGGTTTAGGCGCTGAGAGCTGCTCCTCTACCCCGATGTGAGGTAGAGTGAATCCATGAGCATGTGAGGGCTGGGCTGAAGGTCCAGCATGATGTGGTGGTGGTGGCAGTGGCAGTGGTGGCAGTGGTGAATGGTCGGTGGGCTGATGCTGGTGAAGTAGGGTGAATGGTCTGGTGATGGATGGGATAGCTACAGTGGTGGTAGGTAAAGTGGTGGATGTGGTAGTGGGAGTAGTGGCTGTGGTGGCTGTGGTGATGGGTGGTATCTGTAGTGGTGGTAGTGGTGGCTGTGGTGCTGGAAGTGGTAGTCACGAAGGTCAAGCGACGCTTCTTCTTCTTCAATCCATGGGTTGAGCCATCCGCTTCCTCCTAGTCCCGGAGGAAGTAGATGCTCCCCCTGCAGCTCTGCTTACTGACCCCGGAACATAGTTCGGGTCAGTGTCTCTCTCCGAGGAGTCCCGGGTGTTCACCAACCACCCTAAGCCCGTGGTCTGTGGGAACTACTTTACTTCCCACAGTCCTGGTGAGGGGCTCCTCATCTGACTCCTCCTCCTCTATATCACCAGCAACAACTCTTGATGGAAACCGGCCATCTCTGCGACCTCTCCGGCAGTGGCTGACCCGGGGGAATAACGTCTGTATCTGCCTCTAGATGGGGCAGGCATATCATCCCCGGCGTCGCCGCTATCATCATCATCAGAGTCAGTATCTGGTATAGCAATATGCTCCACATCCGAGTCACTGTCCTCGTGGCGCCACTTTCTCTTGGCTGGCGCCACATAATCAGCACGGGCCAGATGCCCAAACAACCTCCTGACAGGGGGCTTCACCTGCTTCCCCCTGTATACCTTCATCCGCCAAGTGTAGTGTCGTCCATAACCTCAAGAATAACAGCGTCCTCCTTCTCCTTCGGCAGGGAGGGAAGCTTCTGGTCAATGATCATCTGTAGAAATCTGGGGTACATACAGAAGCCTTCCTTCCCTTTCCCCTCGAGGTTCTCCACCAAGTAGGTGAATATCATCTTGGAGAAGCTGAACGGGTGGTTCAGCACCAACGCAGCATATGCGTTCTGGATCTGGTCGGAGAGCTCGTCAAAACCTCCCTTCCTGGATGCTATACACTTCAGCAGCACGTGCGCAAGGTACTTAAACTGGGGACAGAGGTTACTCTTGTTGAGTACCCCGGCATTGATGTCCCCAGAGTACTTGGCTCTCATGAAACATCCTCTGACAGTGAGGGGGTGTAGACGAGTGGGACACTCAGCATCGTCTCCAAACTGTAGAACAATCCTCAGATCCTCCTCAGATACAGTGATAGCCTCACCAAAAATCGAGCTCCTGATGCAATGAGGCTCGGTGGATCTATCTACAGATGCGCCTTCCCAGAAGGCCTGCTGCACTGATCTGTATGGTGTGCAGGAGTGGATATAGCATGAGCGATCCTGGATCTCTGTAGAAATGTAATAATGCCTGTGAAGTCAGCTGCATTCCTGGATGTCAAGTCCAGGTGAGCACATATGTTGTGCTTGGTGCTCATATTCCATCGACTCGCCATCTGTAACACATAATAATATAAACGTTAGTTTCGTTGGCTAAGAGTATAATGCAACACTTAGACTTTGAATGAAAACTATCTGTCATGCGATTGAGGTTGTACGACTGAAGACAGTCGTGCGACTGAATCGTGCGATTGAGGTTCAGACGTGCGATTGACCTCATGCGCACGACTGAGTGTGCGACTGGACTCATGCGCATGTACTCTTGTGCGGTTACACCAGTCGTGCGACTGAGTCTCATTCGCATGGTTCAGTCGTGCGGTTAAGTGAATCGCTCCCTTCAGTCGTGCGACTGAAGTTCATCCGGACGACCAGTCGTCTGTCTCAGGTGTTCAGTCGTCCAACGTTCGAATCTACGCAAACTAAGTCTTATAACTCAATTAACCGGTTCTTTAGTGTCGCATTCTCTTTACTAACAACCTATTTTACTTAATTTTAACATATTGCTTAGTTTTAATAGGTTATTAGGGTTTGAAAGTCTCGGTTCGCATTTCACAGTCGGTTAACCCATTTAGGGTTCCATCTTTCTGATTTTGATGGAAGAAGACTTCAAAATACCTGTACGATGATTAGCGAACGTCAGTAACACACAATCAATGAAAAACTAAGGCAAATCAAATTTTGGCAGAGTAACGGTAGGATGTGCGATTTAGGGGCGATTTGAGGGTGATGAGTCTCTGCGACCGACTCCACCTCTATTTATATCAACCCTAGATCCAATCGTGCGACTGAGTTCATTCGCACCTTTCAGTCGTGCGAGTGGGACTCAGTCGTGCGATTGGGTCAGTCGCCCTTCTCCAGTCGTCCGACTGAAGTTCAGTCGTGCGACTGACTCACTCGTTCGCACTTAAGCCTCCGATTGGACTAATCGTATGATCCATTCGGTTGGATGGTCCATACTCATAGTTCATTCGTGCGAATGGACTTCATTCGTATGGTTAGTCCATACGTATGGTCCATTCGTGCGAATGGGTCATACTTAGTTAATTTTCTGCTATTTTACCAATTTACATTTAAACTCTTTTGATTAATTAAATTAACATTATGAACCTTTGATCATCTCAGACATGATCCTTTTATCTTGAAAACACTTTGATCACCTCAGACGTGATCCTTTTAACCACTTTGGTCACCTCAGACGTGACCCTTTTAAAACACTTTGTCACCTCAGACGTGACTGATTTAACCTTTCAAAGCACATATGGTCATCTCAGACATGACCCTTTTAGTGAGTTTATTCCTTCTGATTTTCCTGATGTAGCCCGACACTTGACTCAAATTAAAACTTAAAACGACTAACTAATTTAAGAATTTAAACTAATTACATAATCAGACATATTTTTGGCTTTTTGTGAGAGATAAATCCAGAGATTGATATCTACGGGATTTGGTTCGGGAGTAGATAGCTTCAACTTAGATTGATCACATCTGGACCAATTCAATTTTTGGAATCATACAGGCAATTCAAATCATTTGGGACTAGTTATTAAACCTTTTGATGCTCTCTTTTGTTCATCCAGAGTCGTTAGCAACATAAGGAAATCATACTGAAACTCTTAGATTTTCACATTGATTTGAACCTTTGAGAATGTAGCCACAATGATTGTCAGTATGTTTGTCCACTTAAATCCATACACAGACTTTTGACACAGACTGGTGACTTATTTAGGTTTAATTATTTCAACTAACACTTGTGGATCCCACACTTATATGGTAATCAACATTCCTCAGGAGCTTTTGAGCGGTCTACGGGTATTATTACAAGAAGAGACTATTCTTAGAGCTTTCAAAGAGAAGCCTGTCCTCAGGTCAGTGCCATCGCACAGCAGAGAGGCGGCAAACAACAATGAATTCTAGAATATCTAGGTTATGCTTATCCTCAGGTCAGTGCCATCGCACAGCAGAGAGGCACACAACCTATCTCCTTGTTAGAGCAGCTTATTTTATTTTGCACAAAATGCACCAACAACATAAGTCATTAGCTTTATTGCATTTGTCTTTCATTTTTTTTCTTGCTTTGCTCTAGTTATGGTCATCCGCACACATTTGTGGCGTTTACTTGCTCATTACCCCTTATTGGAATATTGTTGATTGTGTTAACCAGTGATAAGATGGAAGCCCACAGTCAGTTGAACACTTTAGTTTTATCTTGAAATCACCAATCCGGTCTATTTGTCTATTGTGTTGAATCTACCAACATATCATATATGGTCTAGCAGCCTCTAAGTCTACTTTCTTTGTGTCACCTTAGGAGTTGCCAGTTTTCTATCATCTTTCCTTTTAGTATTGCTTAGACTACACAGATTTATTACTTTGAACTTTTGCATCTTACTAAAACTTAAATTTTAAAGTCCCTCTTGATTTGTTCCTGTGTACTATCATTTTCCAAAGGTATTGAATCGGTATCACAGACACAATCTACCTTATTTCAGCTAGCTACTCCTTCTCCCTTTTTTTTTTTTTTTTTTTTAATGTTAACTTGCTGACATATTCTCCCCCTAAAATACTAAAATCATTTCTGGTTTAATTATTTTAGGATTTTAATAAACAGCAAAATAACATGAGTTTAAATAAAATTAAAATCAAATAGACAAATCAAATTAAATAAAATAAATTTAACTAAACGACATCGGACTACACATTTTCATCATCAGGAATTACCTCACTTTTCTTTTTAACGCCGTTGACCTCTAATAAATATTGAAAACGTGGTTTATCAAAGGCTTTAGTATAGAGGTCAGCGCGTTGAAAATCAGTATTAATTTTAACCACATCAATTAAGTTCTTTTCAAAACAATCTCTTATGAAATGGTATTTAATACCGATGTGTTTGGTCTTAGGATGTTGGACCGGATTTTTAGTTACTGCAATTGCAGCAGAGTTATCAACAAAAATAGGAGTAGATGAGAATTTTAAACCGTAATCCCGCATTTGCTGTTGAATCCAGATGATTTGAGAACAGCAACTTGCAGCAGCAACATATTCGGCTTCACAGGTTGACAATGCAACCGATGTCTGCTTCTTACACTGCCAGGTAACTAATCTTCTCCCAAAGAATTGACACCCTGCTGATGTAGACTTGTAGTTCATCTTGCAGCCCCCGTAATCCGAGTCACTATACGCGGTAAGCTCAAAGTCATCATCATGAGGGTACCACAATCCAAGTGTGGGTGTACCCTTCAGATAACGAAAAATCCTCTTGACCCCGATCAGATGGTTGACCTTTGGTTTAGCCTGATATCTTGAACATAGACATGTAGCATACATAATATCAGGTCTTGAGGCAGTGAGATACATGAGGGATCCGATCATTCCTCGGTACATAGTGGCATCTACTAGATCTCCATTCTCATCAGGTGCTATATCATGATTCGTAGCAAGTGGAGTCCCAGCAGCAGAAGCATTCTCCATGTCAAAGCGACTGAGAATGTCTCCTACATACTTGGTCTGATGTAGAAAGATTCCATTAGGTGTTGATCCACCTGTAACCCGAGAAAGAACTTCATCTCCCCCATGGCACTCATCTCAAATTCTTTCTTCATTACTGCTTCAAACTCTTTACATAACTCTTCGTTCTTTGACCCGAAGATTATGTCATCAACATATATCTGTACAAGCAGTAGGTCGCCATCCTTTTCCTTAATAAACAGTGTACAGTCAATTACTCCCCTGCGAAAGCCGTGTTTCACAAGATGAGTTGAGAGTTTCTCATACCAAGCTCGAGGAGCTTGATGAAGCCCATACAAAGCTTTGTCGAGCTTGTAAACTCTATCCCGATGGTAAGGATCTTCAAAACCCTCGGGTTGACTTACGTAGACTGTTTCTCTGATTTCCCCATGAAGGAATGCACTCTTTACATCTAATTGGTAGACTTTGATCTTCATGTACGATGCATAGGCAAGGAAGATACGAATAGCTTCCATCCTTGCCACGGGTGCAAACACCTCATTGTAGTCAATTCCCTCGACTTGGCGAAAACCTTGAACCACCAGTCGAGCTTTGTTCCTGATAATGACCCCTTGGTCATCCTTCTTGCATTTTAGTACCCATTTAGTGCCAATGACTTTAGCACCTTTAGGTTTATCAACCAGAGTCCATACACCTAACTTCTTAAACTGCAGAAGTTCTTCTTGCATGGCACTCACCCACGCCTCATCATTGAGTGCCTCACTGACATATTTTGGCTCAACCTGCGAGACAAAACATCGATAGGCACCATCATGAATGTAACCTTTCTCCATAACCGAGGCGTAATCAGCTGAGTATAACTGATTTCGGGTTTGTACTCCTGATCTGACATCCCCAATAACATTGTCAAGGGGATGATAGACGTTTAGTCGTGATCCTGGAGTAGTAGGAACAGCTACCTCAGAACCAAGATTATGAACATTTGGTTCTGCATCTGAGGTAGTTGGAGTTTGAGGTTCTGAAGTCGAAGGTGCATCACTCGTAGATGCTTGTGGACTTTCAGGAACTGGAACCTGTTCCTCCTGACTGTTCTGGTCATCTGCTTCAGCTTCATCTTCAGAGGAGGAGTCACTGTCGTCGACTACTCCCCCTGACTGAGTAGATGATTCTCCCTGTGTGCTAGATGGTGTATTCAGAATATCATACATCATCCTAGTAGCTAGCTCATCATCCGAGGGAGAGAGAGGTATGTTGAAGGATTTGAAGAATCCATCATAATCGAAGAAGTAGGCAGGTCCTTTGCCTGTAGGAGGCGTGGTATATCTCTGAACGTCGACATTACACCACACTTCTACAAGACCCGTTGAGTTATTGTAAACTCGCTTATTCGGTATGTTGTATCCTAGAAAGATTCCTTCATCTGCCTTCTCGCTGAATTTTCCTTCTTGCGTCTTCTTCAGAAGTGTACACGGCGCGCCAAAGGGTTCAAGATACTCCAAATTCGGTTTGCGTCTTTGTAGTAGCTCATAACATGTCTTTCCGTGGCGCTTGACTATTAGGACTCGATTCAGTGTATAACATGCATTTGCTACTGCCTCATTCCAGAATTGGATAGGCAGTTTCGAGTCAGCCAGCATAGTCCGTGCAGTCTCTATCAAGCTCCTATTTTTCCTCTCAGCAACACCATTCATCTGAGGCGTGTATGCTGAAGTGAATTGATGAACAATTCCCTTTTCCTTGCAGTATGCCTCCATCCATTGATTCTTGAATTCGGTCCCGTTGTCTGAGCGTACTTGTCTAACCTTTAGCTTGTAGAGAGATTCCAGAGTGGTGACTAATTCCTTGAATGACTCAAATGTTTCTGATTTGGATTTCAGAAACATTACCCAAGTGAACCTTGAGTAGTCATCAGTGACCACAAAACAGTACAAATCGCCTGCAATGCTCCTTGTACTGACTGGACCAAACAGATCCATGTGAAGAAGTTCAAGAGGAAGTTCTATTGAATGAACTTTCTTTTCCTTATGAGACTTCTTTGTCTGTTTGCCTTTCTTGCAAGCTACACAAAAGTCAGGAAGTTGGAAGTTCTTGACATTTACTCCTCTCACTAAGTCCTTCTGAATCAAGTGATTCATCTTCCTTTGACTAATGTGTCCCATTCTCCTATGCCAGGAGATTGAGTCCTTCTCAGTAGCTTTAGATAGAAAGCACTGCACCTCATGATCCGTTGGAGCAGCTGTTGACAGATCCAAGACATATAGGTCCTTATATCTTGAAGCAGTCATCAGAACTTGGTCCTCTGGAATCATATAGTCTTTCTTCAGCACGTAACACTTCTTGTTGTCGAAGATGACTTTAAATCCTTTATCGCAGATTTGGGAAACAGAAAGCAAGTTATTTTGAAGTTGTTGAACGTAGTTCACCTTATCAAACTTAACTTTCTGATTTCCCACTTCTCCCTGTGCTGTGATGTATCCTCCCTTGTTTCCTGCAAAGGAAACATGCCCTCCTTTTATTTGTTTGACATTTGATAAAAGGGCTCTATTTCCTGTCATGTGCCTGGATGCTCCGCTGTCTATAATCCACGTGTTAGTCTCAGCGCTATACCGAACACCCTGCACATATCAAGTAAATGTATTAGTTTAGGTTAGGAACCCAAGCCTTTACTGTCTTGGGTTTCCCAGAGGCATCACACATCATAAACTCTACCCATTGACCTTTAGAAGGTGAGGGTAACTCAGATTCCTTCTTGTCATCAGTATCAGACACACAGGTGACTTCTCTTTCCATAAGCCAGATTTGTGCAATGCCTGTTTATGATAAACAGTCGTCTGGCTTACAGGTTGGACTTTAGGTTCACTAGATCTTCTAGGTGGAGTTAGAGAACTCCTCTTAGAAGACCTAGGTCTAGAGTCCTGAAGATCAATCTTCTTCCTAGGTGTCTGATAGAAAGGACAATAGGAAGCAATATGTCCACATTCTCCACAGTTGTAGCACAATCTGCTATCAACTTTATAAGTAGACTTTCTTTGTGGAGAAATGCGTGACACTTTAGTAACATCAATCACTTTAGGTTTTGACTCTTGCATGTTTGATGTTTTCTCTGGTTTAACAAATTTAACTGTTTTAACCTGTTTAACTTGTTCCACCTTTTGGTTAACTGGTTTTTGACTTGTAGCATGTGAAAAATTAACGTTTGAAGTCTTTTTAGGTTCTGATTTGACTCTGTTTGACCCTGACTTTAAGTTAACTTTTTCAAATTCATTTTCCAGATTAACACAAGGCAATTTACCCTTTGCCTTTGAAGTGGCCTCCTTTTGTTTCTGTCCAGATTCAGTAGATGAACATGATGTGTCTGGATCAGTAACAAGAGGAGTGGTCACCACATGATCCTTGATTGGGTTGTTGTTTACTGGTTTAGACTTGGTGTTCATCAAGGTCTCAGGTGGTGGTGGAACCACTTTGTAGCCTAATCCCTCCCCATTATTCCTTTCTCTCACTAAGTGTTGAACTATGTGTGAAGAACTAGTCCAACTATGCAGTTTCTGTTTTAAGGAATTAACTTCTACTTCTAGAACTGCCTTTTGCTTCTTAGTGTCCTCTAGGGAGTTTAGATAGTACCTAATGTCATTTGCTTGATTAAAGGCAACTACTTCGGTTTCCCTAAGTTGTTTAGTCAATAGGTCTATCTTTTCTTTATAACTATGCTCATTTTGTTTTAGAACTCTATTGGCCTCAGTGCATAGTTGTAAATCCTTTACTAAGTTATCATTGTGATCTAATAACCTAGCAAATTTTTCATCAATGCTATTCCTAAACATATCACAATTAGAACAAGCATGATTATTAAACATTTGGTCAGTTGTACTTACCTGTGTTGTTTCAGAAGAGTTAGCCATCAACGCAGCATCAGACGTCTCTGGTTCTGGTGATTCTGATTTTTCTGTTTCTGACGTGGAAGTCTCCTCCTTTGGTATGTAACTGACCTCAGCTGCAGTTGTTTCTTCACTGTGTGACATCGCTATTTCAACTGCTAAATCACCTTCACTCGCAGAATCATCATCAATATCTTCAACACTGGCAATGTTAGATTCTGGTGAGACAAATCTAAAACTCCAGTCCTGTCCTTCATCATCATGAGCAGTCAAGGCTTTTGGGTCCTTGTTTGATGAAGTAGAACTGGAAGCTTGCTTGTCTTGGCGAGTAAAGGATGAGAACGGGTTCCCATTACCCGTCTTCTTTGGCTTGACACATTCCCTCTTGAAGTGCCCTTTTCTCCACAGTTGAAGCAGGTCACTTTGCTCTTGTCAAAACCAAATGTGGTATCCTTAGTAGCTATCAAATTTTGTCCTGTCTTCTTAACAAACTTCTTCGCCCTTCGAACAGCGCTAGCTAAGGCCCACATTATATCCATTCTTTCAAGCTCCATTTCATCTACCTGCTCGTAGTCTTCATCTGCCAAATGACAGTTTCCAATCTTCCCAGCCACAAGTCCATCATATGAATGAACTACTGCGGCGAGAAGATCCATATGCTCTCGTGCTACTTCTACGGTCACATTACCGAGGTTCTCGGTCTTCAATTTGGTAGCACTTGCTTCTGATCCAATATAATGGGTACATGACGACCCTGACGTGTCTGATCCAGAAGGAGAAGCATGTGAAGGACCTGACGAGCTAGACACAAATGCTGTCTGGAGAGGTGCTCCAGATGTCTTAGCTTGAGGCGTGGCATTGTATAAAGCTGGGTTTTGTGTATACGAAGACTTCTGTGCTCTATACTTCATCCTTAGTGCTTCTTCACGCAGCTTGAGAATAAAGTCATTTATATCCAGCTTTACAAGCATTCCATTCTGTCTAAGATTAGACACGAATGAAGCCCACTTATCAGGCAATCCATCTGCGAAGTTGCTTACTTTCTCTTCCATAGTCGTTTCCACTCCATGTGTATGCAACTCGCTCATCAAGTGGTAGAATCTGTCTATGACTTCATCTAAACTCTCGTTACCAATCGATGAGAAGTTATCGAATTCCTTCTTTAACTCCTTTGCCTTGATTGCCTTTAATGATGCATTCCCATCATATCTTTTCTCTAGCTCATCCCACAGTTTCTTGGACTGCTTGTTCTCTGAGTACTGGTGGAATATGTCTTTGGGGATCGACTGAGTTATCAACGCATAAACCCTTTTCTCTGCATTATACTTTACTTTCTGTGCGTCAGTCATCCCACTTAACGTTAATTTTACTCCATCTGCTCCCACCGGTGTACTATACCCAACCTCGATAGCTTCCCACAGATTAGGATCTACTCCATTGAGGTAGATCTCAAAACGTTGTTTCCAGTGGGGAAACTCATCTAAAGTCAAGAGCTTTGGTGGTTTATTGTGATTACCCACCTCACTCTCAAGCAGCAGCAGGTTCTGAATTCTTGAGTCCTTCCCAGCAGTAAAGGCTGACATCTGATCTTTCATGGTTAATAAACTTAGAATCTAATCAAATCAACTTTAACTGATGCGACTGAAGGATGCGAATGGTCTTATCGTGCGTATGAACTCTGCGATTGGTTCAACCGTGCGACTGAACAGGGCGAAAGATTCAGTCGTGCGAATGAATCTGGTGCGTATGAGCTATGCGAACGAACGGTTCAGTCGGCTGAATGAGGGTGCGACTAGGTCCAGTCGTGCGAATGAGCACTGCGAATGGAGTCCAGTCGTGCGAATGGGTCACTCGTGCGACTGAAGCTGCTGTTTTGCGAAAATTTCTAGGTTTGACGGGTTTCAGCCGTAAAAATTCGAAATTTTGCAAGTCCAAATCGTCTAAGTCCGTAGAAACTGAACTTCGATGAGTAGGGAACGTCCAAGATCACCTTTGATGCTAAAGATTGCGTTTTTCGTGCAAAAACACAAACTTTTATGCAATCTTGATTGAATCAACACGAAATCAAGAGCCAAGGCTCTGATACCACTTGTAAGGACCTGGTATTTGAACGAAATACCGAGTGATTGCGTGTTAAACCAACTCAAATAGTGCGGAATCCTATTTGATTGGCGATCCAATCAGTGAGAACACACGATGAATCAATCAAGAATTGAAATCAACGTCAGAAATCGATTAGGAACCGATCTGATGTGTTCTATGAACTTGGAGAACGATTTGGGAGGCTTCTGGACGGCTAGGGTACGTCTGGAATCGTAATGGGATGAATGCTTGCGTTTTCCCACGAATTGGGTCTATTTATAGGTTAGTATTGTTCAATCGTGCGACTGGGCCATAAGTATGGTTCAGTCGTGCGATTGAACCGTGCGGTTGATTCATCCGCACGACTGAGTGTTCAGTCGTGCGATTGAGTCAATCTTATGTGTCAATCATACGACTGATCCAGTCTCCTGGTTCAGTCGTGCGATTGAGTCAATCGTATGAAGTTATTCATGCGTGTGGTCCATTCGCATGGGCCATTCGCATGAGAACTTCATTAAGTTAAGTTTGAATGTTTTATTTAATATAACATAATGTGCACTCATTCAAACATTCATAAACCCAATCAATTCAATCACAACTCATTAATGAAATATTAAACATCACAAGTAACAACCAATTCATATCATTTCATTAATCGATACAATTACATCATAATCAGACAGACAAGTTCATTACATTACAAATCATGATCTAGGGACATACATGTATCAACAAACCTTAAGCCTTCACTCTGAGTCTCAACACTCAAGTGAACAACCTTTAGGGAGATGAGTACCATGAGTCTCTCTTCTCCTCCCCTACTCAAAGAGAGATGAGTACCTCTGACTCTCCTCAGTCTATCCCACATCAGTCACCTGTTACTGAGGTGGACACTCCTGAACATGTTCAGGATGTCCATATGGAAGAGGCTCTCACTTTTGAAAGTGATTACATCATTAAGACCTCAACCATGGCAACTCAGCCCACTGGCACCTCAACTGAGGTTGCTAGTGAGCAGAGGAAAACCAGCAGCCAAGAACCTCAAGCTGGTGGTGAGAGAGAGGACTTTGGTCCAATCATCTAATCCCCCAATGATTCTTCTGATGAAGAAGAGGGGAATTTGAGACTAAAGGTGCAGAAATTGTCAAAAACATGCTCCTATTTAGTCTCTAAGGTTAGTCACCTGGAATCTCAGGTGACTACCTTACAAAACAAGGTCAATGATCAGCAACTTCAGATTTCATATCTAAAGGAAAAACTAGCTGGGAGACCTTTGAGGAGAGCTCAACCAGGAACACAAGAACCTGTGGAAGTGATTGACTTATCCTCCAACTCACCTATGCAAGTGGATGATGCTACCAAAAAGGGGGAGAAAGTTATTACAACCACAGAACCTGGGAGTTCTTCACAGAGAATGGACATAGAGGACTCACCATCCTCACTTGCTGTTGTGCATTCTCAGCAACTTCCTCAGGTTCACATTAATGTGGACTCTATAGACTCTATCATCAGGAGTCTCTTTGAGGAAGGTATACCAAGGGCTGTCTCATCTCCACCACAAGGAACTGCCAACTACATCATAAGGTGGAGGTATGATGTTGACAGAAGAGCCCTTATCCTTCACAGAGTTCAAGGGCAACAAGAAGTGTTTGATTTCCAAAACCTGAACTTCTATGAAAGATTGGATCTAGTCAACATGCCACTTGTCAATCCAAGCAATTCAAGACAAGCTGACAGATTGGCTCAAAGAATCCAAGATAGGATCCTTGCAGAGTTCACTCTAAGAAGGAGACTTAGGCAATCAGGCAATGTCATCGGTCAACTGGATGTTGAGGTGGACCCTAAGATTAGTTTCATAGGGGAAACCTTGACTGAAGGCGCAGTGGCAGAACCTGAGACCCCTGTCTCATCATCAACAACTGCTGCAGAGGTCCAAACTCCTTCTGAGACACCTGCTGGTGAAGGTGTTTCTCAGCCTCTCTCTGGCCAGAGCATAAAAGCTACACCAAGCGATGAAGGCCAAGCCTCTATCCACCCTGAGTCACAAAGGTCTGTTGGTGACAAAGGGAAAAGGATAATGACTCCTGAGGAAATTGAGGAGGAAGAGAGAGAGAGGAAAAGGAAGCTAAGGGGAGAAAGTTCTTCTAGGTCATCTAGCTTTATGCAAGCTGCAATCAGGGCTGCCCCCAGACCAAATACTCAAGATGATGAGTTAAGGGCAGTCAGGATTACCTATTTACAGACCAGGAACTATGATATTGATGAAATCATCTCCCTCCCCTTAGAAGAGTTAAATGAACTGGCTGACATGGAAGTGTCAAGAGAGATGAAGGAGAAAGAGGATGCAAGGTTACTTCTCCAATTCAAAGAGGAGAAGAGACAGAAAAGACTCTACAAGCATGCTCCCACTCTCTCTCCAGTTCAAGAAAGTCCTGCACAGGAAGATGTGGCTCCACAAGAACCTCAGGTAGATAAAGAAGAAGATAGGATCAAGATGATCAACTACCTGAGTGCCACAGGCTTCTATCAGGCAGATGCACTTCTTCCCCTGTCCTATGACTTCATTGAGTTTGAGTACCTAAAGCAACTTAAGCTTGAGCTAGTCAAAGAAAGAAAGACAACCAAAAGGAAGCTAAGGGAAGAAGCTGCAAAGTCAAGAGCCATCATTCAAAAGAGTGTAAAGAAGTCTGCTGACAGACAAAGAATGATGAGCTCTTGAAGCTATATGGATTCTTCGGAAGGAGACTTGGCCCTATGTCTCTATCCACAATGGATGAGCATACAAGGGTGATCAAGCAGAAGATTAAGAGTGGTGAACTGATTGACTTGCACTCTCTTCCAAGTCAAGTCCCACCTGAAGTGGAGGTCAAGTTTGAACAACCTGAGACACATCAACCAGCACCTCCAGCTGAGCCTCAGCAAGCTTCATCTTCTGATCCAAGGCAGGGTCAAACTCCCTCTCCTTCTGAACCTGTGAGGGAGGAACACCCAACTGAGAAAGACAATGATGATCAACATGGTGCTGCAGTCCAGTCTTCTCAGTTAAAGTCATCTAAGAGGAAGAAAAGAATGGCTTCTAAACCAAAGACTAAGAAGAAGAAGCCTAAGTCATCTACCTCTACACCTCAGGCTGAATCAGATCAACCTGAGGAAGTGCATGATGAGGCAGCCCAATCAACTCCTATGCAAGTGGCTCCTCTAACAACTGAGACACCCATCTTGTCCTGGACTTACTTTACCAATCCAGAAAGATGGCATGTTATCAGAGATCAAGGTGTTGAGAATGTCCACTCCTGGCAAGACATAATCAACTTACCTCTGCATGATCTCTTTGAAATAAGAAGATACTATGAGAGTCTTGATGATCCTGACCATCTAATGAAGAAAGGAATGGTCATGATTGTACTGAAGACTACCAACATCTGAAGATCTTTTAAGTGTTTTGGTAGCATCAGCCTAGAGGGAGTTTGTAAGGATTCCTTAAGTCTGATGCAACCTAAAACATCCAAAGTGTCTCTGCAACATGCACTAAGTACTGAAGTATAGAATGCTTCGGAAGTTTTACACAATGCATTAGAAAATACTCTAAGTGTAAAATCTTCCGAAGCCAAGACCAATATCTTCCGAAGCCAAACATGAAGTCTTCCGAAGCCTCAGAGACAAAGTCTTCCGAAGCTTCAACCTATGAAGACAGATTTCTTCCGAAGACTTTTAGTATAAATGCTTTATCTGATGTACTGTTCCATAAAGCACCTTTTCCGCTGCATATCTGTAAAGTCACCAACTTACATGAGTTGGTGAAAAGGTCCATGCTTTTGGTAACTGTACATTGAGGTCTTGAGTCTGTAACTTTCTACTTTATGTACTTTATCCTTTTTGTAATGTATAAGGATGTGAGCTATGGCATGTCATAGTCACAAGGTCAAAAGGCAGATATGCCTTTTGATCCTACAATTGATTTTGTTAGTGTCTAGTCAATTGTATCCAACTGGCTTTCAAAGTATAGCCGGCTGTAGGTTGTAGTATAAGTATTTCAAGTTCTTGTATCTTTCTTTATGCTTTGTAACACTTGTAAAAGAACTTGAGAAAGCAATATACTGCCTCCTTGAAACCCATACTCTCTTGTTCTGTCTCTTTACTTTACTTGTGTTCTTTGTATCACCTTGGTTAAACCAGTTCACTGTTTGATTAAAGTTTAGTTGCTCTCCTCATTGTGTTGTTGTGTTGTAATTGTGTTCAAGCCCTTAAACGGTCCTGCAGAAACAAGTTAATTAAAAAAAACGATTGCAGTTAAACGAAATCAAACACAATTAAAACACAACTAACACTGATAGATCAATTGATCTAAATCAATGAGCACTTGGCTCTGATACCACCTGTGAATCCAAGGATCGTCAACAGGAATTATCAGTGTCAATCGATGTCAAGTCAACGTTTGCGGAATTAACGTTGATTTGGTTTAATTGTGTTAAACAACTTTAAATATCAATAAAAGATCAAGAACACAAGCAACAAAACACAATTAATGATTAATCGGTATTTTATTATAATGTGTTGATGATTACAAAAGAATTGAAAGAATGATATCAAAGAATGTTATGATGTTATGATTACTAAGGTTGATTGAAAGACTTTGGTGATTGTTGTATTGCTATTGCTGTTCTCAATCAATCAATCGTCTAACTCAATCGTGTTTGAATCGAAACCTAGAATCCATATTTATAGACAGAGGTGTTTCAGTTATAGGAAACACCGGATCTCTTGGGATTTGATTTGTTTCTGTTAAGGAATCATCGGATTTCTCGGGATTCGCATAACCGCCTTGTTGACTTGTTGACTTGTTGACTTGTACCACTTGTATAATACAAGTGTTTGGACTCCGCAGAATTATTGTCTTCAGTAGTAATTTGTTCTTCCGTAGATAATGTTCTTTCGAAGGTAACTTGTTCTTCCGAAGGTATCTTGTTCTTCCGTAGGTAACGTTCTTCCGAAGGTAACTTGTTCTTCCGAAGGTATCTTGTTCTTCCGTAGGTAACTTGTTCTTCCGAAGGTAACTTGTTCTTCCGAAGGTAACTTGTTCTTCCGAAGGTGACTTGTTGTTCATCCGCAGAAGATCTTTGGATGTATAATTACTTGTAAGAAATATATCTACGGAAGTTCATTAATGCATACACATATATAAATGGGTTAACCTATATATTTAATGCATACACAATAATGAAATACAAAAGTTTATTACAGATATTAATTCAAGTACTAAGCCTATACATAATGACTAGATCTACTGATTCTAGACCTAACAAATGTACATCAATGACACGACTATACATGATAGAACATGAAAATGAAAACTCTCACCTCTTTAAGTAAAGACAAATTTTGAGGATGAAATTTCTGTAAGGAGGCGAGGATGTAACACCCCAAATTTTAATGTAATAGTTATAAATATGTGAATTATGAAGTTTCCTTTCATATATTATTGAACGAGTAAGTAACGAGCAAAATAACTATTTAAAATTTTATGTTTTTAGACGGATTTTAGTATCGTAAGAGATCCTTTAAATATATTTAAATATAATAATATATTATATTTAAACGTACTCCGTTTTTAACGAAACTTAGGTTGACTCGTAAAGAAAAATAAGTTCATCTTAGCGACATATTTGAAATTTTATAAAGCACTATATTTTAAAGTTATAAGAAAAAAACGATGTAAGCAGCTTAATTATTTATGCTAATATAATATTAATAAAATTTAATAACTTATTAACTATATAAGAATATGTGGAATATGTGGTCGTTTGTGTAACATATAAGATAAGTGAACTTTTTAAATGAAAGTAGTGGACTCTTTAAAATGAAACTATTTACCAAATGTTTATACTAAATTTATAATTTCTAGAATTTAGGGACCAAACTTGCAATATGATCAAACCTTGGGAACTATATATGCAATTTTGTAACTCCAGGATGATCAAACTTGAATCAAATCATGAATAATTAGATCAAAATATGATGAACACAATGAAAACCCTTTGATCTTCAATTAGATTGAAAAATATGTGTTTACAAATAATCCCTCAATCTATTGGTCATGCAACCATTAACCTCATTCTAATTACAATTAGGCTATTTATAGTCTAGTTTAAGTTTCCATATTTACACATAACCCCCTAGACTATATATTTAGACTAAAAATGACTAAAAACAAGATAAAATATATTTTGTTCACACAAAATATATTTATTACAATATAACTCCTAGTCATCTAAATCTTCAACGTCTCGTCTCGGTTCCTCGTCTCGAACGTGTCGGGTTTGACTTTTGTTGACTTTGACCGTGATGTTGACTTTTGTTGACTTTCACTGTGTTGATAATATAGACTATCTTTTACAGCTCCAACAATACTCCCCCTTAGTCTATCATTATCAACGTCTTCAAACGAAATCAGCATCGAGAAGTCAACAGTAGAAAGATCTTCAATTTGAATCTTTTTGAATCTGATGAGAAAGATTTTTCATCTCATAAGCTCCCCCTATTTATATGCTCCCCCTTTTTGAGTGCAACCTTTGAGAAGATATTAGAACAGTTTTCCCCAATCTCTAATCTTGAGTGCTTCAGAAGATGTAGGAGGAGGATTTCTAGCTCGGTATCTTCTGCAAACTTGAGGAACAGGTTCTCTGATCAGGTACACTGCTCAACTGATGATCGGCCATCACTTAAAGCAAAAATCTGAAACACATTTACAAACACAATCTCGACATTTCTAATTCGATCATTTCATTTTAACAAAATAAACTCGTGTTTATCTGTGTGTGAAAACAAGCCAACCCGTGTTCGGTTGTACGCAATTTTCTGTGAAATCCATGAAAATGATAAAATTGTAACAGCATAATATGGAAGACCTAAAAAAAATTTGAAAAGAAATTTTATTATATTTTTCTATTTTTATTATATACATGTATTATAACATATTTTATATCTATTATATAGATTTTTGTGTTTTTTTTTTTAACTGAGAACTGAATCGATTATGAGATCATATCCTCAAGATATACTTTAGCACAAAGATGAATTTAATCATCGACAAGCAATGAGATCACACTGATAACTGAATCTAATCACAGTTTTTAAATGATTTTGAAATTCTCAAATAGATCAATAACGATTGCTGATATGTTTGTCCACTTAAACTCATGCCCTATCTTTTTCAACAAGCAGTAAATGATTCGTTAAGGTTCGATTAAATGCTTTAGAATGCTAGGACCCCACAATCATTTGGCAAAAACCCTCACCCAACCTCAGGATTTCTTGAATTTTGTAACGATCTTTACAGAGCAAGGCTTGTGCATTAGTGTGCAAGTGATTATCGACAGAATATTGCATTCTGTGTTGAATTTATTGTTTAGATGATTTGACACAACTTAGACCAAAATGGTGAGAGCTCCAGGTCTATACTCACGTATAACAAAGGAGATGACCATTTAATCATGTGCCGATGAGAGCTCCAGGTCAGTACTATCGTACAGCAGAGGAGATCATCACTCCAGGTCAGTACTTCCGTACAGCAGAGGAGATTAGCACAAACACAAGACACATAAATACACCAATCACGGCTCAAAGATATGGCTTATATGATTTGTATCATGGTGGGAGAAAGATCAATTCTCAATCCAATTTTTGTCAGGACTCAGTTTTTGTGCAGGCCAAAATGATTGCGTAAATCCAGACATTCTTAAGCATATTTTTTAATTTAAATCATCATACTGCTGTCTACTTTATTCTTCAGGCTGAGTCTACCAAGCATATCATTAAAGAATCTGATTGTTTTTCTTTTATTTACAATTAAAAATAAGATGTAAATCAGATAACAGCATCAGTTACTATCATTTCTCATTTTAAAAACACAAGTCATGCAAAAACAAGCATTGCAAGAAGATATACAATCATCTCAAATCAAGTTCCCAGTTCTTTTTTCATTTTTATTTACTTATACTCTCCCCCTAAATTTTTATTTTTGTAAAACTTTTTTTTTATTTTGTATTTATTTTTTTTTTTTTATTTTTTTTATTTTAATTATTTTTTTATTTTTTATTTTTTTAAATTTTTTTTTAAACTGTACAAAAATAAAAATTTATCAAAGAAGGTCTTCCAAACTACACTGATATGAAAATAAGAAATGAATTCTCAAAAAATATGCAGTGATTGTGAAGTGAGAATTGTGATAATGCAGTTAAAAATCCAGATTGTGAATATAATACCATGACCTTAACCTGTTTGTTCCGCCTCAAATTTGAATTAAGAACAATCCCTGTCAGTAAACCGGATTACTAACAGTCCTCCTGAATTGTTCCTGCACTCATAAACAGATTAGTTTGAAAGGGGAACCGAGGCCATCGTAGTCCTGGAGGTTCCTTTTTTATCAATATAAGAAACCTGCTTCGGCACACAACCGTTTAAACAATCAGGGATTGCTGTATCCTTCTTTTTAATTTGCCAAATTTGTTTCGGTTCAATTAATTTGGATTTGAATGAATTAAATTTGGAAATCATTTTCTGTTTAAGACCGGAAGGAAAAGAATTTGGTTTTGAACCTTTGGTCATTGTTATCTTTGAATCATGTGAAACCGGCTTCACATGAGAAGTTTTGGATGGAGGGTGATATCTTGATCTTTGATGAACTGACACGGTCCTTTGTGTTTGATTCATCATCTGAGCTTGACCAATCTCATATACACAGATCTGCTTCCAATGGATCTTGATTGATAGGAATAGGATGTGTTGTTGTTGGAACTTGATGATTAGGTGATTTCGGATTTATCTCTTCTTTCACAACCCTGACAGGCTCAAATGTAGGAATTTTCACCTGCTTTAAACTTATCAAAGAAGTTAGAAGAAATAGTAGATATAGATTTACAAACAACCGGGATTGAACAATCGTTAGCTTGGCTGTCAGCATTCAATTTATTGTATCCCATACCAGTTGTAGAATCATAATCATCTCGCACCTCTTTAAGATTCACACCGCTCAAACCTGCATGCAAACTACTATTAGATTGTTCAAACAAATCATTTTTAGGATGAAGTTTGGGAATTGGTGAATAACATAAAGTAGAAGGGGGTGGAACTGAATTAAATACAGTTTCACTATCAGATTTATATCCAATCCCATGTTTCACCCGCGCCCCTTGTTGTTTAGCAATAAGCTCATCCTTTTTCATGTGTGAAAGGGTCCATTTATCAAGCTTTGTTTGAAGCTTTGTCGTTTCAAATTGAGCTAAAACAGCCCTTTCTCTCAGAATATTAATTTCAACGTTACGCTCCAAAATGGTTCTTCTTAAAAGATCATTTTCAGCCAATGCTTCATTAAGTTTTCTTGAAAAAGCAATTTCATTTTTTTTTAATTCTTGATTGATTGTTTTTAATTCTTTTTCATTTTCCAATAACAATCTGTTTGCCTTATAAATCCCAAATAATCGGATTTTGCATGACGAAGAACACATATCCTGAACAGTCTCATAAGGAAGACCCATGATAGTTCGTTCTGCAGCTAAGCTCTTTTCACAGTTGCAAACACATGTGATTTCTTGTTGTTCCTCTTCTTTGACATTCAGCATCTTGTTAGCCTCAGACTCTTTCTCTCTTTTATCAGCTTTTCCAGCCTTATCATCATCTTTTCTCATAGACTCTGGTTTACTTTCATTGTCGACTCTTAAAACTTCACGATTCTCTTCAACAACTTCTCTGAATTTAGAGTTTAAATCCGAATCAGTTCTCAATAACTTCAACTTTTCAATCATCTCTGTTTTGTAATCAAATATGCTTGTTACATAAGAGACAAGATCAGTATTAAGCGCGTTAGTTTGATGTGGGAACACGGCTTGTTGAAATTCGTTTCTTTGGATATCCAGCTCGAGAGATTTTAGTCTGTTGATCATATCCATAAGTTTTGTGTCGACATAACCTCTTTCTTGCTTCAGCATTTTAACTTGATGATTCCATTCGGATGGAAGAGACTCGAGAAGCCTTTTTAATTTGTTCATGATTACTGAGATCAGGTACATGCTTCTTTAGATTATTTGCTATTTTTAAAAATCGATCAATTAAATCTGACAATTTTTCTTTCTTTGTACCTGCAAAAGAGTCAAACCGGCTTTGTGCCATTGTGAGATTATCTGATTTAAAGTCTTCTGAAGATGACATGATTGTAAAAATTTTGAACAATTAAACGCCCCAAAAATATTTTTCCCAAAAATTGTAAAATAATTCTCCCCCGGGAAAAATATTATTTTTAAATGTCACGCTAGAAAATCTTAGCAACTGGGGTCAATTATTTTTAAATGCCCACACCTTATTTTAAAAATTCAACTCAATTTACTTAACCAGATTGTAAACCCAGCCCAATGAGAATTAACCCAATACCAAAATTGTAAGCCCAAAAATCTTGTAACTAGCCTAATTGTTAAAAACCAAAAAATTGTTAGCCCAATTTGTTAGATCAATTTCTTTGATTTTTAATGAGCCCACATATTTGATTTTTTTTTAAAAAAATCAGCCCAATACTAACACTCAAAAACCCAACTAGGAAATACAAACCCTAACCCTAAATTTCATTCTCATCAACAACAACAACACACATCCATTCACTCCTCTCTAACTATCTCACATTCTTTCAGCTTAAACAAAGCTAACAGTTCAATCTCTGATCACCGGAAACCACCTCCTCCGGCCAAAATCCGGCCGCCGGCCACTGCAAACGATCAAACCCACCACCACTCACCACCATCAAAATCACTCAACAAACACCATCTTCAACCTTCAAATCACCATCAATGGCTCGTACAAAGCAAACCGCAAGAAAATCCACCGGAGGAATAGCCCCAAGGAAGCAACTCGCAACAAAGGCCGCACGCAAATCAGCTCCGGCGACCGGAGGAGTCAAAAAGCCCCACAGATTCTGGCCAGGAACGGTGGCGTTACGGGAGATCAGAAAGTAACAGAAGAGCACTGAGTTGTTGATCAGGAAACTCCCGTTTCAGAGACTCGTGAGAGAAATCGCTTAGGATTTTAAAACGGATCTGAGGTTTCAGAGCTCTGCTGTTGCTGCTTTACAGGAGGCTGCTGAAGCGTACCTTGTGGGGCTGTTTGAGGATACGAATCTGTGTGCGATTCATGCGAAGAGGGTGACGATTATGCCCAAGTATATCCAGCTTGCTCGTAGGATTAGGGATGTTGATTGAAGTTTCATTTCGTTGGTGAACAAATGAATGTCACTGTGTTGTTATTAAAAAAAATCTTGGTTTTTTTTTTTTTTTAGGGTTGGAGATCTAGGGTTTGGGTGCTCCAAATTTGCAGGTGTAGTATCATTTTTTTTTTAATTTCGCAGATTAGTTTTTAATTCGCTGAATTATCTTTAATTTTGCAGGTTGATAGTTTCGTCAGAAAAGATAGTTTCGCCGGAAAAGATAGTTTCGCCGGACGAAACTACACTTTCGCCGGAATCTCGCCGGAGTTTCGCCGGATAGTTTCGCCGGAATTACAGTTTCGCCGGAATTTCGCCGGAGTTTCGCACGAAACTGTAATTTCGCCGGAAATTTTGAACTTTCGTTCAGAAATGTGCTAAATTCGCTGGATGAAGATATTGAAGCTCCAAGAACACCAAGAACACACACACTAATGTGTGTGAGAGAAACGTCTTCAGATCTGAATTTTTCTTTCAATTTCTTGTATAAAATATGTTGTAGATCAGGAATTTCAGTTTTATATCTTCAAATTTGTAGTAAATTGTTGTAGATCTGCTGAATTGATTGTGCTTGGATGAGATTTAAATTTTCAGATCTACTTTCTCTCTCTAGAAACCCAGTTTCTCTCTCTAAAAATTGATGAACATCTTCAAAATCAGCAACAATTCTTCAATGCATTTGATCCAAAATGGCTCTGATACCAAATTGTAACTCCAGGATGATCAAACTTGAATCAAATCATGAAGAATTAGATCAAAATATGATGAACACAATGAAAACCCTTTGATCTTCAATTAGATTGCAAAATGTGTGTTTACAAATAATCCCTCAATCTATTGGTCATGCAACCATTAACCTCATTCTAATTACAATTAGGCTATTTATAGTCTAGTTTAAGTTTCCATATTTACACATAACCCCCTAGACTATATATTTAGACTAAAAATGACTAAAAACAAGAAAAAATATATTTTGTTCACACAAAATATATTTATTACAATATAACTCCTAGTCATCTAAATCTTCAACGTCTCGTCTCGGTTCCTCGTCTCGAACGTGTCGGGTTTGACTTTTGTTGACTTTGACCGTGATGTTGACTTTTATTGACTTTCACTGTGTTGATAATATAGACTATCTTTTACAGCTCCAACAAATTTTCTTTATAATAAATAAAAAACTTTTGATTATCACAATTTCAGTTGAAATTATATCGAAATAAGGGGATTATTATATTTATTTTTTCAAATAAATTAAAGATATGATTAAGATATATTACTTTATTATTATTAGAGATGACAAATGATTAGTAATGTGCAACTGTTTATCCTTCGTGTACTACTCTTTAATACAACTGCATCTTTAATAGTTAGATGTCAACCTAAATAGTGTTGCACAATTAGTTTAGCACATGGTACAAGTAATTTGTATTTGAGAAAGTTTCCTTTGCCTTCACTTCATCTTGGAATGAAGAGAACTTCTCTGTACCTTCTTTTGTCATTCCTTCGGTCGAAACGCGGAGGTAGACCATCGGCAAACTAGCAATCGTCGATAGTCATTTCCTCAATCATCATTGCCATCACCGTCTTGGAAGCATCGCTACTCTAATTAGGGTTTTATTCGCATTGGTCCTATAGTATTGCTCCAAAATTACAGGTTCGTTCACTGGCTCTTGGTAAGGGATTAAATATATTTTTTGATGCATCATACTTGATTGAAGTTATGTTCAAGATTTAATGTCTGTGGGTTGGCCTCACTGCTTCAACACACTTGATTTTGATTAATTTCTTTTGATTTAAGTTTACTGGGCTTTGATAGTGAATAGATTATTAATTGGTAATCTGTGACTGAGTTTCTAGCCTGTTACAACTGTTCTTCAATTGTTTTATTATGGGACATTGGTTTTTTTTGGTTGTTTGAATTATACGACCAACTCATATTTTGATTAGGGGTATGTTATATATACACCATATTTATTTTCATCCTCTCTATTTCTCTCTATACATCAATACAGATACATGGAGAGAGATAGAGACAATAGGGTGTTTAAATAACAAAAAAGATTGTTTGTATAACACAACCCTTTGATTATTGTAATTAGATCATTTCTTAATCAGAATTGATGTACATAGCCGTTGTTTTCTTTTGAACGACGACTTTAATTTTTAAGTCGCGATAGCTTCTCCGAGAAGTCGGGGAACCATCACCCTTTTATGTCGGACCACTATATTGTCTGAACCGAGCTCGCAGGTTCAGAGGAGGGGCTTGGCGTTCCTCGGAAAACCATAGAGTCTACTACCACTTGACAATAGTTGTGCCGCTACATGAACTGAAACCCACTAGCGTAACGCACTCCAGGACTAAAACCTGAGTTGGCCCGAGTTCGAACTCACAAAGTGAGATTTAAATCTTCATCCCCTTACCAACTCCACTAAGAGAGCTGGTTAAATACTTAATTTCAATATGTATTTTAGCACTCCCATATCATAGTACTCAATTTAAGCATGTCGTGAATTTCAGATGTAGTAGTTTGAAATAAGATTATCTTACGAATTGAGTGATTTTTAACTTTCGGTTTGAAATCGGAAAATATGGCATGTACTTGTTGAGTTGCTACAAATAAGATTATCTTACTAAGAATGATTTTTAACCCGCGGTTTGAAGTCTGCAACTGTGAACTGTATGTTTTGAGTTGCTAACAGGATGACAAATAGCCTCATACAAAACATTCTTTTATATTCCAGCATCAAGAGACCTTTATATGTTGTTGCTACGCGAATGACAACTACTGTTTTGTAGGGATATTCAAGTTATGTTGATTATTATATGCATGTTTAGATATTCTAGGGACGTGGTTTTGTTTTAGATTACATATGAATCAACATTCATGGGCAAACAATATAAGACCTCTTAAATTAGATACTTGCATACTAGAGCACTTATATAATACTAGTGGGCATGACCCTTGTTATGCACGGGTGTTGTAAAATTTAAAAGTGTTAATTCTGCTAAATCAATATTTCAGATTCACTGAGCTTGGATCTTAGGATTCATCTCGTTCAGATCTAGAAATCAAAATTAAGATGGCTGGACGTGTGTGAATCAAAGAACAAAGAGATGGATAATAATAATGTTATGATTTTATTGATGTTGATAAACAGGTTACAATGAGAATCATAGATGGCTGATGAAATCAAACCCACCCATAGGAGAGGATTTCTCCTTGGGTGGTGACTTACACCATGAGAAACACACACATAAGAGCCACACTTGCAAAAATGCACTAGTGGGTCTATTTATATTATTATTACAACATGACCTAATTTTGACTTTCTAATTGTCTTGATGTTGACTTTGTCATGTTGAATTGTCGTGTATTGTTGTTTTTGTTGTGATTAACTTGGTCTCTTGTAAGGCCCCGTTCCCGGGACGCTTACAGTTGGTCATTCATCGCACATAAAACATATAATTACATTTGCCTTAGGAAAACATTGCAGCGGAAACATTCAAAAATGACATCTCGTTTCATTATAAACACTTTTGCCAAATAATACATCATTATCAGATTACAAAATACATGTTTGCATTACATCACAAAAGCTTTATAAATGGATGCCATCCCAAAAGAGCCGAGTAGCCTTGTCGTGCCATTCTCAGCAATCATTTACCTGCCAACTGGAAAACGTATAAAAAGTCAGCGTTGCTGAGCAAGTTCTAGTTTTATAATAAAACATACTTTACTTTCATTAAAACTATTCCTTTTTATCATGCGATCATTCAACATACGTATACACAGATAATGTCATTATTATTTTCATCTCATTCATTATCTTTCGTTCCTTTCTTACATTCATTCTTCCGAGTCTTTTGCGACAACATAGTCGCTCACCTCAATAGCAATCTCAATGATTGCACGCTATCCGAGTCTTTTGCAGCCCTAGAGTTGCTCACCTCATTGCCCATATTAACGATAGCGAGCTATCCGAGTCTTTGCAACAACAAGGTTGCTCACCCCAAGGCAACATCACGATAGCACGTTACTCGAGTCTTTTGCAACGACAAGGTTGCTCACCCCATAGGCAATCTCAAGGACTGCACTTCATCCGAATCTTTTGCAACACAAAGTCGCTCACCCCATATATATATGCTTGCAAGCCTTTCTTTCGTTCATTCATCATTCATTAATGCATGCATTCTTACTTCAAGTTCCTCTTTCATTATCTTTCGCTTTACATTACATAATACTTCATTCATTCATTTAACATGACATGTAAAGCCACAAGAAAGATAAGCATACATCATAATAAGGAACATATCATACACATTCATCATCATCATACAGGGCAACATCATACATTCATAACATGCATAAACATGCAACATCATCATCATCATGCCCTACATGCTCTCTAAGGCCATAATAGTCATCTTACATGCTCTTACGGGAAACTTGACGTCAAAACTTACATCTGCACTTTCCCCGAAAGCCAGAAGGCAAACTACACTTTCCTTCGAGTGCAACAGCCCTATTCAGGCGTATGGACACCCTTCAGTCGCATGGCCTCCATGCGACTGAACATCATGCGACTGGACTCATGCGGATGAACATCTATGCGAATGAACATTCAATCGTGCGTATGGACCTTGTGCGAATGGGACTACTGCGAATGGGCACCTATGCGACTGACCTCATGCGAATGGACTCATGCGACTAAGCATCTATGCGACTGAACCCTCAGTCGTGCGATCCCCCATGCGACTGGACTCCTAGTCGTGCGACTGAAGCCTTAGTCGTGCGATTGAACCCTCAATCGTGCGAATGGATCCCAATCGTGCGAATGACCCTCAATCGCCTCTCATTCGGCCGTATGGCCTCCATTCGGTCGCCTAGCCCTAGCTGATGCAGAATGGAGTTCATCCCGAACCCAATCTGTCATTTTCGGCCTCCAAGCTCATCCAAACCCATTCTAAGCCTAAATTAACCCTCCTGGACCTTAGGAATGCATACCATAACACCATACAAGCACACACAAGCCCGGAAACATACACGAAACGCATCATACACATCACACCCAAATGGGTCAAACACATACACACACTAAAAACGGGTTTTTACATTCTCCAGCCCCAAAATCAGTTGAAAACTAGTAAAAGTGGGGTCCTAGAACTCACACAATCGAGCACAACGACAAGGGCTTTGATTTGGCTTGCTACTCGACGAGTTTGGACACCCGAATCACCCGAAACACCCCTTTTTCTCTTTTTCTCCTCTTTTCTCTCTTCTCTTCTCTTGTGAGCTGAAAATGTGGGGGTAATGGGGAGATTGGCTGCCCTCTCCCCACTAATATCACCTCATATCCCGACTTTTCTTCGTTGCCGAGTTTGGTCCCTCGACTTTAAACTTTATTTTCTTTTCTTTCTTCGCCGGCTTCAAAATAATAAATATCCGGGTGTTACAAGTCCACCCCCCTTAAATAGGTTTCGTCCCCGAAACCTGTTATTCTTCGAACAAACGTGGATAATGCTGTCTCATTTCTTCTTCCGTCTCCCACGTTGACTCGGATCCCTTCCTGTGCTTTCACTGTACACGCACAAGAGGAACCACTTTATTCCTTAGCCTTTTCTCCTTCCGATCGATGATTGCCACTGGTTGCTCTACATAATTGAGCCTCGTCTACTTCGATATCTTCCAGTGGAACAATCATATCTTCATCAGCTAAGCACTTCCTTAGATGAGATACATGGAATGTCGGGTGAATTCCACTTAACTCATCCTGTAATTCCAGTCTATAGGCCACCTCTCCTACTCGAGCAATGATTCGGAAAGGGCCTATATACCTGGGGCTGAACTTGCCCCGCTTTCGGAAGCGAATGATACCCTTCCAAGATGAGACTTTCAACATAACCCAGTCACACACCTGGAACTCAATCGGCCTGCGTCGTTTATCAGCATACGACTTCTGTCTGTCTTTAGCTGCCTTCATGAAGGCTTTAATCTTCTCAAGCTTCTCAGTCGTAGCCTCGATTACTTCGACGCTTCCCAATTCCTTTTGACCAATATCACCCCAACAAACGGGTGTTCTGCATCTCCTACCGTATAGCATCTCATATGGAGGCATGCCAATGCTGGCGTGATAGCTGTTGTTGTATGAGAATTCGGCTAACGGTAGGTGGTCATCCCAACTTCCACCAAAATCAATCACACATGCCCGAAGCATGTCTTCCAGTGTCTGAATGGTCCTTTCTGACTGACCATCAGTCTGGGGATGATAAGCCTGCTAATATGTAACCTTGTCCCCATAGCGTCGTGGAACTTCTTCCAAAATTTAGATGTAAACCGGGTGTCGCGATCCGACACAATAGACACCGGCACACCATGACGAGTTACAATTTCCTTGATGAACAGATCAGCCAACCTCTCTGATGAATATGTCTCGCGGATTGGTAGGAAGTGAGCACTCTTCGTCAAACGATCAACTATCACCCATATGGCATCATACCCTTTCGGGGTACGCGACAGCTTTGTAATGAAATCCATGGTGATGTGCTCCCACTTCCATTCCGGTATATCCAGAGGTTGTATCTTCCCATACGGCTTTTGATGCTCGGCCTTCACCTGTAAGCAAGTAAGACACTTACTCACATACTCCACCACATCGCGCTTCATACCCGGCCACCAATAATCTTTCTTCATATCATGGTACATCTTCGTGGCACCAGGATGAATGGAGTACCGAGTCTTGTGAGCTTCATCCATTATCTTCACCCGTAGATCCCCGAAACGAGGAATCCACACACGATCGAACCGGGTTCTAACACCGAGTGTGTTTTCACCCAATTCCCCAACCAGACCTCTCATTCTTTCAGAGTTAAGATGATCTTCTTTCAATGCCTCATCTTGAAACTCTTTGACTTGCTTCATTACGTCAGAGGTCATGATCAGTTGATACGCCTTCACCCGAATCGGCTCGAGCCTCTCCTTCCGGCTAAGGGCATCAGCCACCACATTGGCCTTGCCCGAATCTCGCAATCATAGTCTTTCATGAGCTCCAACCATCGTCTCTGCCTCATGTTCAGATCCTTCTGCTCAAAGAAGTACTTCAGACTCTTGTGGTCAGTGAATATGGTGCACTTCGTCCCGTAGAGGTAGTGCCTCCAAATCTTTAATGCAAAGACCATGGCTGCCAGCTCCAAGTCATGGGTAGGATAATTGACCTCATGAACCTTCAACTGTCGGGATGCATATGCTATAACCTTTCCTCTCTGCATTAACACACACCCCAACCCCGAGTAAGAAGCATCGGAATAAACCACCAGATCTTCACTTCCATCGGGTAACGACAGAACAGGAGCTTGAGTCAATCTCGCCTTCAATTCATCAAACGCCTTCTCTTGAGCCTGACCCCATATAAACTTTACATCTTTTCGGGTCAACTTAGTTAGTGGAGAAGCAATCTTAGAGAAGTCTTGGATAAATCTTCTATAGTAGCCCGCCAAACCCAAGAAGCTACGAATCTCGGATGACGTCTTTGGTGACTTCCATTGCATAACCGCCTCCACTTTCGCCGGGTCCACCATAATCCCATAAGGATTCACCACGTGACCCAAGAATTGAACCTCGCGCAACCAGAACGCGCACTTGGAGAATTTAGCATACAACTTCTCCCTTCTCAACGTCTCTAGAACTTCCCGAATGTGACCGGCATGCTCTGCTTCGCTCCTCGAGTAAATCAGGATATCATCAATAAACACGATCACCGATTTATCTAACATCGGCCGACACACTCGATTCATCAGATCCATAAAAGCAGCTGGCGCATTGGTCAAACCAAAAGACATGACGAGGAACTCGTAGTGACCATAGCGCGTACGGAAAGCTGTTTTAGGAATATCTTGCTCCTTCACCTTCAACTGATGGTAACTAGATCGGAGATCTATCCTTGAAAACCAACTGGCACCCTGAAGCTGATCGAACAAATCATCTATCCTCGGTAAGGGGTATCGGTTCTTCACTGTCAACTTGTTCAGCTCGCGGTAGTCGATACACATCCTCATACTACCGTCCTTCTTCTTTACAAACAGGACCGGAGCACCCCAAGGAGAGATACTCGGTCTAATGAACCCCTTATCAAGCAGCTCTTGCAACTGCTCCATCAACTCTTTCATCTCGGTCGGAGCCAACCGATACGGTGCTTTGGCAACAGGTTGGGCACCCGGTATTAGATCAATCTGAAATTCAATCTCTCTGTCAGGTGGCACTCCTGATAAGTCTTCTGGAAACACATCTGGAAAGTCACACACAACCGGTACATCGGCTAGTTGTGGTGTTGGCGTATCCACATCCTTTACATAAGCCAAGTAGGCACTACATCCACGCCTCATACACCTTCCCGCCACCGCCATCGAGATCACCTTCAGAATCGTAGTAACCCGATCACCTTCAGAATCGTAGTAACCCGATCACCATAAACCATTACTGAACTACCGTCAGGCGCCGACAACCGAATCATCTTCTTGCGACACACAATGTTCGCCTTGAAGTCCGCTAACCAATCCATCCCAAGGACCAAATCAAAACCACCTAAGGTCATCACAAACGGTCTAACAGGAAACTTATGACCCTCGAGTTCCACATCACAATTCTCTATCATCTCAGAAATCCTGGTAGACTTACCTATGGCAGTTTCTACATCAAAGGGCGCATCAACACGTCTACTGCTAACAGGCAGCTTAGCACAGAAAGCAGCAGAAATAAAACTTTTACTGGCACCTGAATCAAATAACACAGAAGCTAAAGTTTGGTTCACCAGAAACGTACCGGACACGACATCAGGGTCCGTTCTAGCTTCCTCTTGTGTCATGGTGAATGCCCTGGCGCTCGCCCTCGGTCCTTCACCTCCTGTCTTCTTCGCCCCAGAGCTCTCAGCTCTCGGCCTCTTGCAATCTTTGAACACGTGACCCTCTTCACCACAGTTAAAGCACCGGACCGTACGACAGTCCTTTGCCATGTGCCCCGCCTTTCCACACTTGAAGCACAAGTTTGACCCCAACCTGCACTCCCCACTATGCTCCCGTCCACACTTACTACACCTTCTCGATCCCGCACTTGACGTGACCACGCGGCGGTCGTCCACCCGTGCCTTCTTATTACCCGTCGAGGCATTACCCCGACCAAACCTCTTCCCCTGCCAGCTTCGATCACCACCGCTCTTCCTGCCACCATCAGTCACCACCACCGTTCTTTCATCATACAGTCTCCCCGCCAAATCCACTGCCGACCTGAACGTGCTCGGTCGGGCAGCGATCATGTGCCTGCGAATATACGCTGGCAAACCCTGTATATACCTCTTGTCTTTCGGGACAGAGGTGTCACCTGATCCGGCACCAGACGTGCCATCTCGTTGAATTTCGTGGTGTACTGTTGGTGTGTCATAGTTCCCGCCTCCAGTTGCAAGAACTCCCTCTCAACCTTGTCCATTTCCCGATGAGGACAAAACTCCTCGATCACCAACCTTTTCAGCTCAGACCATCTCATCCTTCCAATGGCCCTGCTACCCTCGGCTTGGACAATATTGTCCCACCAACATAGAGCCGAATCCACAAAAGAGTGGGTAGCGAACTTCACCTTCTGGTCTTCACGGCATTCGCTGATATCCAGAACGGCCTCCATTTCCCTCACCCACCGGTGAGCAGCAGCAGCAGTGCCGTTTCCATCAAAAGTTGGGGGCTTGCACCTCATAAACGCCCCATAGTTGCAGCCCGTACCACCCCTTGCACGGGCTCGTCTTCTTCCTCCTCCTCATTATCGGAGAAAATCGTTTCAGGCTCCGGTTGCTCCCCTGAGGCCCTATTTCTCTCCTTCCTTTCCCCCTCCTTCACAGCCTTGATGACTTCGGTCACTACAGACGGTAAGATTGTCTGCATGACCTGATGTACTTCCTCAACAACAGCCTCCTTTACCGAGGCCCTCAGGTTTGCACTCTCATCCCCAGCCTCCGGATGAGGGGTCTCAGGTTCTGCAGGAACCTCTTTCTCAGCTCTAGGCCTTCTTCTTTTAGGGCGTGGTTCTGCATCAGGGCCACCACGGCCTCCACCCCTAGAAGCTCTAGAAAATCTACCACCAGCCATTCTCTATCACACTGAAAGATTCAAACACCAACACGGTCATTCAAGGAAACAACTCAGTTTATGTCAAGTATAGTAAGTCCCTAATTACAGTGGCCAGTTGTGATTAGCCACTTACTTTACTCTCCATACCCCAAGTATTACCTGTCCTGACTACATCAGTATTCAAATCTACATACAACACATAACCACATACCATGCGCACATAAAACCGGTTAACTTTAAGAAAATACCTGATGACACGCAGCTACTCAGTTTGCCATCCCATTCCCCTTTCGTCCCATTTTCAGTTTAAGTTAAGGTTTATTTTGAAAATTTACCCATTTCACTTAAACTTTGGCTCTGATACCAACTTGTAAGGCCCCGTTCCCGGGACGCTTACAGTTGGTCATTCATCGCACATAAAACATATAATTACATTTGCCTTAGGAAAACATTGCAGCGGAAACATTCAAAAATGACATCTCTTTTCATTATAAACACTTTTGCCAAATAATACATCATTATCAGATTACAAAATACATGTTTGCATTACATCACAAAAGCTTTATAAATGGATGCCATCCCAAAAGAGGCGAGTAGCCTTGCCGTGCCATCCTCAGCAGTCATTTACCTGCCAACTGGAAAACGTATAAAAAGTCAGCGTTGCTGAGCAAGTTCTAGTTTTATAATAAAACATACTTTACTTTCATTAAAACTATTCCTTTTTATCATGTGATCATTCAACATACGTATACACAGATAATGTCATTATTATCTTTCATCTCATTCATTATCTTTCGTTCCTTTCCTACATTCATTCTTCCAAGTCTTTTGCGACAACATAGTCACTCACCTCAATAGCAATCTCAATGATTGCACGCTATCCGAGTCTTTTGCAGCCCTAGAGTTGCTCACCTCATTGCCCATATTAACGATAGCGAGCTATCCGAGTCTTTTGCAACAACAAGGTTGCTCACCCCAAGGCAACATCACGATAGCACGTTACTCGAGTCTTTTGCAACGACAAGGTTGCTCACCCCATAGGCAATCTCAAGGATTGCACTTCATCTGAGTCTTTTGCAACACAAAGTCGCTCACCCCATATATATATGCTTGCAAGCCTTTCTTTCGTTCATTCATCATTCATTAATGCATGCATTCTTACTTCATGTTCCTCTTTCATTATCTTTCGCTTTACATTACATAATACTTCATTCATTCATTTAACATGACATGTAAAGCCACAAGAAAGATAAGCATACATCATAATAAGGAACATATCATACACATTCATCATCATCATACAGGGCAACATCATACATCATAACATGCATAAACATGCAACATCATCATCATCATGTCCTACATGCTCTCTAAGGCCATAATAGTCATCTTACATGCTCTTACGGGAAACTTGACGTCAAAACTTACATCTGCACTTTCCCCCGAAAGCCAGAAGGCAAACTACACTTTCCTTCGAGTGCAACAGCCCTATTCGGGCGTATGGACACCCTTCAGTCGCATGGCCTCCATGCGACTGAACATCATGCGACTGGACTCATGCGGATGAACATCTATGCGAATGAACATTCAATCGTGCGTATGGACCTTGTGCGAATGGGACTATTGCGAATGGGCACCTATGCGACTGACCTCATGCGACTAAGCATCTATGCGACTGAACCCTCAGTCGTGCGATCCCCCATGCGACTGGACTCCCAGTCGTGCGACTGAAGCCTTAGTCGTGCGATTGAACCCTCAATCGTGCGAATGGATCCCAATCGTGCGAATGACCCTCAATCGCCTCTCATTTGGTCGTATGGCCTCCATTCGGTCGCCTAGCCCTAGCTGATGCAGAATGGAGTTCATCCCGAACCCAATCTGCCATTTTCGGCCTCCAAGCTCATCCAAACCCATTCTAAACCTAAATTAACCCTCCTGGACCTTAGGAATGCATACCATAACACCATACAAGCACACACAAGCCCGGAAAAATACACGAAAACATCATACACGAAACGCATCAACAATCACACCCAAATGGGTCAAACACATACACACACTAAAAACGGGTTTTTACATTCTCCAGCCCCAAAATCAGTTGAAAACTAGTAAAAGTGGGGTCCTAGAACTCACACAATCGAGCACAACGACAAGGGCTTCGATTTGGCTTGCTACTCGACGAGTTTGGACACCCGAAACACCTGAAACACCCCTTTTTCTCTTTTTCTCCTCTTTTCTCTCTTCTCTTCTCTTGTGAGCTGAAAATGTGGGGGTAATGGGGAGAGTTGGCTGCCCTCTCCCCACTAATATCACCTCATTTCCAAACTTTTCTTCGTTGGCGAGTTTGGTCCCTCGACTTTGAACTTTATTTCCATTTCTTTCTTCGCCGGCTTCAAAATAATAAATATCCGGGTGTTACATCTCTGAACTCGTACAATGAGATCTTCAGTCGGCTGTAATTATCATTTGGTAAGCTTCAGTTTATTACATTGTTGAACCCCAACAATACTCCCACTAAACTGATGCTTGCCAAACCTTGAACTTGAAGATCTTCTCTGTCACATGTCTTCATTGATCAACTGATGTTCTGACACAATTCAATGATGCTCTCCCCCTCAGATTAAGCTTCTCCTAATATATTTTTGACAAAGGTTAGAATCTCTTGAGAATACTTCTTGGTATTGGATATGGGTCGTATCACTTTTGGATTACAGTTCATATCACAACTCAAGGATTAGAATGTATTAAGCATATGGTGAGGCTTTGAACTTCAATAAACTGCATGAGGAACAAGAATCAATGTTGAACACACTTACACTCTTTTGAAATAACTTGATAAATGACATTATTCAGATAATGAGGATTCCCTTGAGTAAAGTCCGGCTAACGGTGCGCTCAATAGTCAGACACGAGTGCAAAACATCACCAAAAAAAATGTGAGCCCAAGTACTTCAAAAAGGGCATCTGATAGTTGTACAAGTCCCTGGTTGAATCTGTGAAAAAGTGACTAAATTTGATTTTTTTTTTTTTGCTTTCATGATCAAAATGGATGTGCTTGTTGGTTGCTATCATCCATATTCATGTTTTTCTTCTCTTTTTCAAGTCCTGTTCATCAGCTGTTTATAAGCGTTTCTTGCAACACATCCTCATTTCTTGGCTAACTCATCCGTCTTTGTTTGCAAAGCATCCGCATTTGTTTGCAAGGCATCCACATTTGATTTCAATGCACCCGCATTTGTGCTTAAAGTACCCGCATTTGTTTACAAGTCAACCGCATTTGGTGACAAGTCATCCGCATTTGTTGACAAGTCATCCGCATTTGTGTATAACACATCCGCATTTGATCAAGCTTCATTCGCATTTGTTTTGTTCATCCGCATTTGTTTTGATACTTGAACAAAATTTGATTTCACACTGTAGTGCAGGTCGAGAAATCAGCAGTAGCTTTTATTTCTTCATTTTTTCTTCGTTTTTAATGATAATCATGTTCAATTGCATCGAATTTTGAAGGAATAATCTAGGGAATGATTATATTTCATCAAATCGTACCATATTAGAACAGATCTAATGATTTTTCTTCTTGATTTTGAGATGAACAGATGGGTTTTCTTCTTTTTTGATGATAATCTTGTTCAATTGCATCGAATTTTGAAGGAATAATCATGAACATGTTCACGATTCTTCAAAGCGTACCATAGTTGAACAGATTTGTTGGTTTTTCTTCTTGAAAACGGGTATGAACATATAGGTTTTTGATGAACAGGGACTTTGTTCTTCATTTTTCTTCTTTTCTTCATTATTCTTGACATCATTAAAGATGAAATCAGATCTGAAACCTAGATTAATTTAGCAACCAACAGCTCTGATACCATTTTGCTAAATCAATATTTCAGATTCACTGAGCTTGGATCTTAGGATTCATCTTGTTTAGATCTAGAAATCAAAATTAAGATGGGTGGACGTGTGTGAATCAAAGAACAAAGAGATGGATAATAATAATGTAATGATTTCATTGATGTTGATAAACAAATTACAATGAGAATGATAGATGGTTGATGAAATCAAACCCACCTATAGAAGATGATTTCTCCTTGGGTGGTGACTTACACCATGAGAAACACACACATAAGAGCCACACTTGCAAAAATACACTTGTGGGTCTATTTATATTATTATTACAACATGACCTAATTTTGACTTTCTAATTGTCTTTATGTTGACTTTGTCATGTTGAATTGCCGTGTATTGTTGTTTTTGTTGTGATCAACTTGGTCTCTGAATCCGTACAATGAGATCTTCGATCGGATGTAATTATAATTTGGTAAGCTTCAGTTTATTACATTGTTGAACCCCAACAAATTTGACGATTTATACGTTAAAAATTTTCACAAGAAATACTGTTAAAAAATGAGCACTCGAGATAAGAAAAAAAACGTAAAAATGTATAAATGGTAACTTTATAATATTAATGGGCATAAAAAACAGAATAAAACTTTATTAAAGTTTAGAAAATTAATAATAAATTTGATATGACTCGAGCGGATAAGTGTAAATTTTAAATAAAAAACAAAATAAGCAGGTAATTAATTTGAAAAACTAAGTGTTGTGTTTAGTTTTAAAAGATGTTTATGGGTTTAAATGTAAAACTATAAGGAAAAAAAGTAGGTTTTTGATTACTCTGAGTGAAAAAAATTATTTTCGTACCATTGAGAAAAACTTATTATATTTGTGTTTTATTATTATTATAAATATTATTATTATTATTATTATATATTATTTATTATTATTATTATATTATTATTATTATTATTTATACATATTAATCCCTTTGGTCGGTGGCTACAGTGCCACCGTACCAGAGGGGATGCACAGTGTACAACTATCAAAAAAGCACAAATCTGCGATGGTTGCGCTGGTAGTGGTGCTGTGATGGTTTGTGGCGGTGGTGGTGCGGCTATGGTTGTGGCGGCGATGTTGCTGCAATGGTTGCGGTGGTGATTGCGGTGGTGGTGCTTCGGTGGTGGTGATGCGATGGTGGTGCTGCGATGCTTTTCGTGGTGCTACGATGGTTGTGGTGGTGGTGCTGCGATGCTTTTCGTGGTGCTACGATGGTTGTGGTGGTGGTGCTGTGATGGTCGCGTTAGTGGTGGTGCTGCGATGGTCGCGTTGGTGGTGGTGGTGTGATTGGTGCGGTGCTGGTGGTGTTGCGATGGTTGCGGTGCTGATGGTTCTGCGATGCGATGCCTGAGGTGGTGGTGGCTTTGCAATTGTTATGGTGGTGATGGTGGTGTTTAGGTGGTTGTGGTGATGATGGTGTAAAGTGAGAAGAAAAAAAGCAGATTTTGGCTTAAAAGAAAAGAGAATCAATTGGATTTCAACTCTTTCCTCAAACTGATTAATTGTAGAGTTGAAATCCATAAATATAATTCTTATATTTTTTTATTCTTATTTACATTTTATTACAAAAATGTTAAATATTCAATTTTTTTATTGTATAATTATTAGAATAAGACGCATTTGTTGTTTAAGTAAATATAACTTTTTTAGTGGTTGATTATTATATCACTTACGAATAAATTTACTTTAAATATTTTGCGTACTTACGTGGGTAACTTCAGGTTCGATCCGTAATGTGATACAGTTTCAAAAAGAAGCCCGCGGCAACGCGCGGTTTCATTTCTAGTATTATTATATTATTATATTATTATTATTATTATTATATTATTATTATTATTATTATTATTATGATTATTATTATTATTAGGATTATTATTAGGAGATTAGTACATATTATTATTATTATTAGATTAGGATTATTATTATTATTATTATTGGATTAGGATTATTATGATTATTAGATTAGGATTATTATTATATATTATATTATTAGGTTAGATTAATTATTATTATTAGGATTATTATTATTATTAATTTATTATTATTATTATTATTATTATTATTATATTAGATTATTATTATATTATTAGATTAGTTAGATTTTATTATATTATTTCTATCTTATTATTATTATTAGATATTATTATTAGTATATTATTATTATTATTATTATTATTATTATTATTATTATTATTATTATTATTATTATTATTATTATTATTATTTAAATAATTAGTAGTTATAAAGTTAAGTATTTAAATAAGTAGGAAAGCCACGTGATGCGACGGGTTACGACGGGTTGCGGCGTGTTAAACCTAATAAAAAAAGGTCTCGAATGTTAATTTAAGAAAACTAAAAGGTAATGCATGTATATTTAAATGACGATGTAAAATTCATGTTATTTAATCACACTAACCGATTTGTATCACTTATGTTAACCATGATTAATTAAAAGATGTGCTTGAGAACTTAATCAAGCCACAAGTTATACAAACTCATCATGTGTGCGTGTCTATATAATGTAGATGTTATAAGGGGACCTTTTTCTAATTGGCATGTTTTAGAACCACGTATTTTGCTTCACAAACACTTTCGGGACAAGGTCTATGAAAACCAGATATCCCTATTAGATATATAACATCACTAACTGAACATATAACACTCGTTTACCATCACATCCATCATATAACTGGATGTGTGTTTGAAATTGATGATGAATGAGCAAAACATGGGAACCGCGTTTCACTTTCTTAGCATAAATTACACTATTAAAACTAAGTCAAACAAATTTATCAAAGAATCTATTTATAAACTCTACAAAATAATAGTCTCACATCAAACAAAGTATATAGATAATTTCATATAAACCTTAACCTGCCTTCTCGCTGAAGACCATATGAAAAGCTTCCTTTGCAACCCATGTACAAATTAATCAAAAAATACATACAAAAATGACTAGTGAATAATATTGCAGTTTCTAAACCTCAAATTGAAGAATGTACTGACGGATTCTTATTCATTTATGTCTAATTCATTAAAGAGATGTTATGCATTAATCTATGAACGAGTCAAGTGGGTAAATCCATAAAAAAAAGTTACAAGTCAAATGGGTTTTACAAAGTGGCTTAAACATTTAAAACAAAAACTTAAAGAATATGAAAATTGCCACTGCGTAAATCAATACAAGTAAGTAATCTGGTTTTTTCACAACAATAAATCTCTACAAACAGACACAAATACATGTTTTGTATAAAAATGTAACATAGATTAGCTTTAGCTTCAATTAGCTTTTCAACATGGTGAAGAACAAATATTGTATATTAAATTATCCGCTAAGTGAAGAACAAATACCATATAGTAAAAGAATAAGGAATATTTTAAATTAAGTAGATTTTAAGGCACATTAAACACACCATTTCACGTAATGTAACATAGATTAGCTTTAGCTTCAATTAGCTTTTCAACATGGTGAAGAACAAATATTGTATATTAATTATCCGCTAAGTGAAGAACAAATACCATATAGTAAAAGAATAAGGAATATTTTAAATTAAGTAGATTTTAAGGCACATTAAACACACCATTTCACGTGTGTTTACACGTACAAAAGTTATATAAAGAAGGATTCATAGGCAAATATGATGAGGTACAATCAATCTTAAAGAAATTTGTCCCACATTATAAAAGTAGATTTAGAAAAACACAAACAAATGTAAAATTATATTGCAAAAGGTACCTTGAGCGATACAAGTTTGAAAAAGATTCATGGTGCTATGATGTGAAAATGCAACTCCACGAAACGTGCTTGCTCTAGCTCCTAATTTACATTGTATTAGAAAAGACACAAACACATTCACAACTTGTTATTGTTAATCAGTAGAAATAAAACATATCACAAAGCATCAAAAATAAAAGGTAGCAGGCACTTAACGGAAAAAGTCTTTGATTGAACCATATTACCTCGAGTCATCTCTTCTCCCTTCAGAAGCACGGTAAGTTTGTGGGACAGTTGGCATTATCCATCTTAATCTTATAACTGACATATTTTTATAACTGATAGGTTCAAATCATTAATAAATTTTGCTACAATTTTTAAAAGCAACAGCT
>CM046030.1:29687824-29880324 GCA_025215565.1 Flaveria ramosissima
AGGAGTGGTTTAATGGGTTGTGGTAGGGGTGATTTGAAGTGGTAGGTTTTGCAGGTTGTTCTAGCATTCTTGTAATGAGTGAGGCTTTGGAGTATTTTGCTAGTTCGTTTCTGTTTCCAGCACCTGCTTCATTTAGTGCTTCAATCACTAATCCCTTGTGTATATGCTTCAGACGTACAGATCTTGGTGGTTATTGCCAAGATACTGTCCCTGGTCCATGACTTAATCTCTATCAATGATCTTCCAAGATACTTTGCAATGAATCTGATCATGATCTCCAGTCTTTCTCTTTCTAACACATCATAACTTGCCCATCTTGAGTTAATTTCTTCAACTTCAAGTCTTCTAATCTCTGAGTCAAGCTGTGCAGTATCGAACCCTTGTCTGTATAGTTGATCAATAATGGAGTCCATAGATTTACTATGTGTAGCATCCGCATTTTGACCATCTCATCAAGTTGGAGTTCTTTTTCTTTTCTTTCAATCTTCCTCTTCTTATATGTGAATGAAAGTCTCTTGTGACTTTCACTCACTTGATCAGTGTCAGCTTCCTTCACATACTCTTTTCCTTCTCAGTCTCTTTTCACAACCTCTTCTTCCTCCTGTTCTCTCTCTATCAATATGCTCTTTCTTTGTCTTTCACTAACTGACTCTCCCCCTTTTTGGTTGCATTGGTTGCAAGGGTTGAGTAGTAGAAAGCCTTGTGCTCACAATCTCCTCCACCAGTGGCTGTATAATTGAGGGAAGTTTGTCATCCAAGGTTTTGATCACAATGTCTGTGATCATTGGGGTGATGAGAGGTAGGGATTTGTGGAAGATAGCAGCTGTTTGCTCAGAGGGGTTCTGTCCCTGAGAAGCAGTGCCAGAAGTAGAGGCTGGTGGATTGAATGTTTTTAGTGGCTGAGTGTTTAGGAGACCTTCAGGTGAAGGTGCCATCTGTGGGTGTATGGTGGTATCAGATGGACTTGCTTCTTGAGAGAATTGGTCAAGTAGTCTTTGTAGTCTACTGACTTCTTCCTCAAGAATTGTGTTCTGGGCTAGAACATCATAAAAGAAGCCCAGGTCATCATCAGCAGATGCTGAATCACCTGACCTCCTGCTAGTAGCAAGATGTACATGCTCTGGGTGTAGACCAGATGTAGCATGTGCCCCTTTTTCTTGGAACTGGGGACTTCCAGCCTCAGGACGATGTCCTTCATCAGCTGTTGCCTCTGATGAGGTCTTAGCCATGTTACCAGCCTCAGTCTGATCATGTGCTGATGCAGAAGAGGTGGCAGCCTCACCAGATATTCTATCTCCGTATCTACACTAGGAGACTGAACATTTAAACCCCTGTGCTGTGGGTTGTCAGAAGCATGTTGATCCTCTCCTCAATATCTGTGGTTTTCCCTTTAGGTGGTTGTTGGGGAGGAGGAGAGGCATGCAGCTGAGTCAGCACATTTGCAATTATAAGTGTTGGACTTTGGGGGGCATTTTCATGAGGAGATAGGGTATTATGCACCTGGGGAGAATGGTGTGTTTCAATGGCAATCTCCTCAAATGAGGAAGATTCCAGATTTGTGGGTACCCCTTCTTTGGTTGCTTCAGGTTCCTTTTGAGAGGAATCCTGAGCGGCTGTGGCTGGGTGAGTCTCTGATACTACTGGGGGGTTTACACCAGTAAGTATATCCTGTCTTGGTGGTACAGGAGCATCTTCAGGGGACTCATCTTCCTGAATAGCTGTTTTGGTTCGTTTTGTTTTTGGTTTGGTGGGGACTTTGGATTTTGTGGTGGTGGCTGTGGGTTCCAGCTGCGTGGGTTTGCGCAGCTTGGCAGCCATTTTGAGTGATTGGTCAGAGTTGTGCCGGGAGTATACTTCAGGCAATACAGCCATAGCAGGGACTCCCAGGCCAACAAGTCCCTCAGCTTGAAGCTGGTTTTCAATTATGGCCATTATAAAACCGGATATAATATCCAACGGTTAGAAAGTTGTTTTGGGCCATATCCTTGAGCTCTAAAAATAGTATTTCAGAAAAATTTAAAGGTTGTTGCTCAAGGATAGAGTACAATACCTGTTGCCACCTTGTGGACATTTGATCCATGATGAAGTCTTGGGGGCCAGGCAGACATTGACCATATGAAAGATAAGCCGTTCAGCATCCTGGAAATGTTTCTTCAATATGGTAGAGGCACTCAGGTTGCCTTCGTATCCATGGTGGGCAAATGATAGATCAGTGGTGCCCTTTGGATAGCTAGTCGGGAAGTGGCATCATCCAGATTGAGGGTTTGGCGAAGAATCTCTGGATTGATGACCACCTTTTGGCTATGGACAAACGAATGAAGGACTCTGTGTCATCTCCTCAGAGACAAGAGTGACGTTTGTCCAGAATTGGCTAGGGATTCGGCATATATGGTGGGGTTTATCAGAAAGGCTGTTTGGTAAGGTGACTGGACCATTAAATCAATGGCGTTGTGAAACTTGGTCCAGTATGGTGATTTGGTAAGGTGAGCGACACAGTTGTGTCGTGGTTTTAGTTGCATGGTCGCCATGGATGAAGAGAGGGTACAGAGTTTTTGAACGTTAGGTTTGAGAGGAAAGTGAGAGAAAAACTCTGGTGAGATAAGGGTATTATAGGGTAGGGTTATGAACCGACTGAAGGTTTTGGTGTTAGTCATCATTTGGTGAAACTAGTGATGACGTGGCATTAACTTTCAGAGGTTTGAAATGACTGACCGTATTGGTGTGATCATCAGTTGTTATAAACAACTGAAGACTTGGGTTTAACCGTCAGACATTGAAACAGCTGAAGTCTTTGATTTAGTCTTCAGTAGTTATAAAACTACTGAGGACAATTCCGACTTCAGGTGTGATGAAACAACTGAGGACATGGTGTTTGTCATCAGTAGTTATGAAACTACTGAAGACAGTGGTTTGTCATCAGTTGTTGTAAACAGCTGAAGACTTAGTGGTAGTCTTCAGTAGTTGTAAACTACTGAAGACATAGCTGTGGCTTCAGTTGTTTAGAAACAGCAGTTGTAGAAAAAACTGAAGAGAAATTACTCATCAGCTGTTGTCGTCAATTCATAGCTTTTCAGCTGTTTCAGTCTGACCTCCACATTTAAATCCGAGTTTGATGTTTCATTGGTCATCAGTACTTATCTGCATTTCTGACATCAGCAGTTGTAGTTACATCAGCTGTTGTGATTTCATCAGCTGTTATAACTACATCAGCTGTTTTAACAAATGAAGTACTTATATATGACATGGTTACCAATGATCATCAGTATTTATTACTGAGATTATCGGTAGTTGTCACTTATTCTAGCTGCAGCATACCAAGCCTTAACACCAGGTTGTGGAAAGTTGAACTATCCCAAAGGCTTAGTAAAAATGTCTGCAAGCTCATCAGCACTAGGAACAAATTTTGGATCAATCAGACCTTTTTCAAAACAATCTCTAATAAAATGGTGTCTGATTTCAATATGCTTAGTCCTAGAGTGCTGGACAGGATTCTTGACAATACAAAGAGCTGAAGAGCTGTCCATTAACAATGGAGTCTTAGTCTCAGTTATGCCATAATCCAATAATTGGTTTTGAAGCCATAATACCTGAGATGTACAACTTGCAGCAGCAATGTACTCGGCTTCAGCAGTTGATGTAGCAACTGAGGTTTGTTTCTTACTCTGCCAAGAAATCAAACAGTTGCCTAGGAATTGGCATCCACCAGAAGTTGATTTCCTGGTCAACTTACACCCTGCATAATCACTGTCAGAAAAAGCAACTAATTTACCAGAATGTCTAGTAGAATACCATAAACCTAGAGATGGAGTGCCTTGCAAATATCTAAAGATCCTCTTGACTGCAATCAAATGAGACTCCTTAGGTGCAGCCTGAAATCTAGCACAAACACATGTAGCAAACATAATATCTGGTCTAGAAGCTGTTAAGTACATCAAGGACCCAATCATACATCTGTAAAGTGTTTCATCAACCACTTTACCTTTCTGATCTGTATCCAGTTGTGTGGTGTTGCACATGGGAGTAGAACAAGGTTTACAATTTTGTAAATCAAATTTTCCAAAAGATTTTTTGTATATTTGGACTGATGAATGAAAATTCCATCAGCCTTTTGTTTGATTTGCAAACCCAGAAAGAATTGTAATTCCCCCATTGCACTCATTTCAAACTTTTGTTGCATCAACTTTGTAAAGCCATCACACAACTGTGGATCAGAAGATGCAAAAATAAATCATCTACATAAATTTGAACAAGTAATTATGCTGCCCTGCTTTCTTAATGAATAAAGTTTTATCTATGGTGCCTCTAGTAAAATTATTTTCAAGAAGAAAGTTTGATAATGTCTCATACCAGGCTCTAGGAGCTTGTTTCAACCCATAAAGAGCCTTATCAAGCTTATACACCCAATTAGGATGTTTGTTGTCCTCAAACCTGGTGGTTGACATACATAAACCTCTTCTTTAATTTTCCCATACAGAAAAGCACTTTTGACATCCATTTGAAAAACTTTAAGATTTTGATAAGCAGCATAAGCTAAAAACAATCGAATTGCTTCCAGTCTGGCTACAGGAGCAAAGGTTTCATCATAATCAATACCTTCTTCTTGTGCAAACCCCTGAACAACCAGTCTGGCCTTGTTCTTAACAATAAGCCCATTTTCATCAGTCTTATTCCTAAACACCCATTTAGTGCCTATTGCACACTTACCTGGAGGTAGAGGAACCAGTTCCCACACTTGTTGTTTCTTGAACTGAAGAAGCTCAAGCTGCATGGCATCAACCCATCCATTGTCCTTTAAAGCAATGTGATAATTCTTTGGCTCTTGCTGACTAATGAAGAGAGCATAGAAGCAGAAATTTGACAATTGACTTCTTGTTGATACTCCAGCAGTGATATCACCAATGATTTGAGACATAGGGTGATTCTTCAGATCTGGTACACAATGAGATCAGTGCAAGTGTTTGTAGCAGGCTCAGCAGCAGCAAGATGGTGATGGTGAAGTATTTCCTTGAAACCAATCAGTAGATGGTAGTTCAAAGGAAGTTGAAGTTGTAGAAATCTCATCAGCATTTGTTGTGGATTGGCTGCTGGAGCTACAGGAACATCAGGTCTAGCTGAATCAGGCAGTTGATCAGTAAAGCTGAAGAGGTGAGTACTACTATCATCATCATCAGCACCAGCAGTACCACCAGGTGGAGAACTGTTGACAGGAGCAACAGCAGGAGTTTGATGAGGAGCATATTGTAGTATGTCCAAATCAAATATCTCCACAGGGTTTTGTGGAATCTTGTCCTTTGGAGATTCATTAAACTTAACATGTAGAGTCTCTTCAACCATCTTTGTTCTACAGTTGAAGACTCTGTATGCTTTGCAAGTTGATGAATAACCAACAAAATATCCTGCATCCACCTTAGAATCAAATTTTTGGAGTTGATCCCTTGTGTTGAGAATGAAACAAGGACATCCAAAAGCTCTAAAGAATGAAATTAGAGGGGCCAAATGATGAAGAACTTCATATGGAGTTTTCATCAACCTCTTATTCACTAGAGCTCTATTTTGTACATAGCAAGCTGTATTGATAGCTTCAGCCCAAAAAGTCATTGGCAATCCAGAGTCAGCCAACATGGACCTTGCAGCTTCAATAAGGGTCCTGTTCTTTCTCTCCACTACTCCATTTTGTTCAGGAGTTCTTGGAATGCTAAAATGCCTCTTGATTCCCTTTGAGAGGTAGAACTCATCAAGTGTATTGTTTCTAAATTCTGTTCCATTATCACTTCTAATACACTTGACTGAGAGGGAATACTGCTTCTCAACATACAACACAAAGTTGATAATCTTCTGAGGTGCTTCATCCTTTGAATGCAAGAAGAAAGTCCATACAAATCTGGAGTAATCATCCACAATTACTAGACAGTATTTCTTCTTAGCCATACTCATCACTCTCACAGGACCAAAGAGATCCATGTGAAGAAGCTGTAAGCAGGCTGTGGACTTAGGTTCTTCTATGGAGGGAAATGAAACTTTGTGCTGTTTTCCTTTTAGACAAGCAGTGCAGTCATCTTCACATTTAAACTCCTTCATAGGCAATCCCCTTACTAAACCATGGTTGATCAGCTGATTTATGTTTTTGAGATTAACATGACCCAGCCTTCTATGCCATAGTGTAGATTCTTGAGGGGAAGCCTTGGAAAATAGGCAAGGATGGCCTTTGAGATCTATTTTCTTAGAAAGATCTAAGGCATACACTCTTCCTGTCCTGTTGGCCTTAAGGAGAGTGTGTTTATCCAACACCTTGTCAATCAAACTCAGAACTTTGGATGACAGAATCCGGCAGTTCTGACTTGTGAAAAGAGCAACATGGCCTTTGTCACACATTTGACTGACACTCAAGAGGTTGTACTTGAGATTTTCCACATGGTTAACATCATCAAACTTTATTTCCCCATTGGAAACAAAGCCTTTGCCGATGATGTAACCCTTTGCATCATTGCCAAAAGATACAAATCCCTTCCTTCCTTGAGAGTAGTCATTAAGAAGTGATCTGTTTCCTGTCATATGCATGGATCCTCCACTGTCTACATACCAGATGCCTTTGTGGCATGTTGAAGAACCCTGAGTTACCTGTGAAGATGATGCAGTTGAGCAGGAACCCTCAGTTGATTCCAGAGCCATAAGTGCCAGATTCCCAAAAGGACTATCACCACCATGTTGATCAGCACTTGTGAACAGTTGTTCATGACCAGACATGTCATCTGGCAAGCTGCTCCAATCAACAACTTCTGGGGTGAAGAAGCTATGTTGTTGAGGTTGAGGGGGTTGATGAGATGGTTGAGGTTCTGGGAGTGCATGAGGTTGTGGTATCATAGGAGCTTGAACTTGACTGGTTTGTGGCATGTAATAACACGGGTAAGGGTAAGGCATTTGACCCTGAGGAACAAAATATGCAGGAGATTGTAGTTGAGACTGATGACTAGAATTGACAGGATGTTGCCCTTTGTTTTGTTGACTATTGCTAGGAAAAGTCACAAAAGGTGCAGAGGAATTAGATCCAGATGATCTACATTCTCTAGCAAAGTGTCCAAGCCTTTGGCATCTGTGACACCTCAACTTACTCTTGTCAAAACCAACTTTGGTTTTGCCAGAGAGTCCTGGGAACTTTCTTCCAGTTCTTTTGTAGAACTTCTGAGATCTGATATTTATCAAGGCCATTTGGCTCAAAATATCCATCTCTTCTAAGTCATCATCAGCAATCCCCTTGAGATCATCCATGATGAAGCATAGATTGTCATTATTGCACCCAGAAAATTGACTATCAACACTCACAAATGCTGAATCAGAAATGTTTGAAGAGAAATCAATATGCTCATCATACTGGCATTCAGATGAAGCATATTCTGACTCATGACTAACCAGAGCAGTGTTGCCAGGTACAAAGTCCTCAGTGAGCTTACCAGATGAAGACAGTTTTCTCTTTTGTTCTATCTCTCTCTCAAATGTGAGCAATTTCCCATGAAGTTGGGTGAGAGATAGTTTGTCCAAATTTGCACTCGAGCGTAGGACAATGGTATATGTATCCCATCTCTCAGGCAGTGATCTGAGAAATCTGTTATTCATCTGAATATTAGTATACTCATGTTTGACCATTTTCAATTCAGAGATCAAACAAGAGAACCGCTCAAACTGTTGAGTCAGTGTCTCACCCTTCCTATGAGAGAATGTCTCATATTGTTGGGCAAGGATCTCTCTATTATTTGCCAAGACCTCATCTGTTCCTCCAAATTGTTCTTTCAAGGCATTCCAGAGGTCATGGGCAGATTCATAATGCATTAGCCCAGAATAAATTTCATTGGGTAGTGCCATGGCCAGAATTCCATGAGCTTTTGCATCTATTTCAAACAATTTCTTATCCTCATCTGAGTATTGATCCTTCCTCTTCGGAACCATTTGATTGGTTTCCGGGTTATTCACCATAGGCTTGTGTGGACCATGTACCACTGATGTCCAACAACCTGAGCTGTTAACAGACAGGTGATGGAGCATACGACGTTGCCATATGTTATACTCATTCCTAACCAGCATTGGAGGCTTGGTTGAGGAACCAGTATTGTGAGGATCATTGGAAGGAGTAGTCATTTTGGATCCAAAAACAATTTTATTCAAGCAAAAAAAATATTTAGACACACCACAACAAACTCAGTAAAAACCAAGAATAAGTCTCAGGATGAATGATTAAAAGCACAGAAAATTCAATCTCTATAACAGTTTCTTGCAAAAATGCTAATTCAATCAAACTTGGATCTTGAAGAGCAGTTTCAATGATCAATTATTAGATCGATCAATGATTAACAGGCTCTGATACCATTTGTCAGGATCAGCGATCACAAGTTTGAAGTATTAGATTGTAATGCAGCGGAATGAAATCAAGAATTAGTCAAATTATAGCAAGAGTTTGTTACTTGAAAACAAATGCGAGAGAATATTTTTCTGTGATTTGGAATGTTTCAATAATGCCCAATATTATTGCTAAATCATTCACAGTTACAATAAGGTTGGCACTCCTTATATAGAGTGCAATCACTGCTGTAATCACGGGATGGTGATTACTAGCAGATCTAGTACAAAAATAACTAATACTTATAAACTACTGAAATGTTCACAACTACTGAGAACATGTCAGAGTGCTAAGTATAAAACATAAAACAACTGAAAAGAAACTACTGATACTACAACGACTGAAGAACAAGCTCTTCAGTCGTTTTACAAAACTACTGAAAAGAGAAAACATAAAACTACTGAAAGTAAACCATCACAACTACTGAAGAAGTCCTCTTCAGCTGTTGTGACAACGTCTGATACTTTGTCTTCAGCACTTGTCTTCAGACTTTGTCTTCAGCACTTGTCTTCAGACTTTGTCTTCAGCACTTGTCTTCAGACTTTGTCTTCAGCACTTGTGTCTTTAGACTTTGTAATCAGTTGTTGTCTTCAGCTGTTGTGGACTTCAGTAGTTGTTGTGACGTCTGTGGGACTTAAAGGTTTTTCTGATCCGGCTCATTGGTTCTTTTGGTCCAACATATCAACTCTTGAACTCACTAACCATTGTGTTGACATTTTAGTATGCTATTCTCAGGTCATTAGCTTGCTTGCCTTTAGGAGCACTACATGGTTCACTTGCATTCTAAGACTCGGTCTTCAAGACATTTTTATCATTTAATGGTTAATGTTTACTCTTTTGGGTTGGCGCATGTTTTGCCATAGTATACACTTTTATTTCTTTGGGTTGTTTTACAAAACGCTTCCGCACAGTTTAAAGTTTGTACTTTGGTTGATTTTATTTTAATTATGGCATATAGAGTCGTTCTTAGTAACTATTGACTGTGATCCTGGTTTGTTCACACGCCTCGCTGTAAAACTCCGCACGTGGATTTTGAGGGTGTGACAACTTTCATCGCGCATAATATTTAAAACACGTTGAGATTCGTTAGAATAATAAAAATATTGCAGCGGAATAATTTAACAAAAACCACTTCATGCACTAATAATTACTTTTGCCAAATGATACATCGTTGTTAAAGTTATAGAATGATGTTTAGTTTCATTACAAAACAAAAATGTTATTTATGCATAAAATGAATGCCATTATTTATTTGCCAAGTAGCTTCACCCTCGTGCCATTCCAGCAACAAGTTACCTGCCAACTAAAAATGCAAAAAAGTCAGCGTTGCTGCGCGAGTTCTAGTTTTATAGAAAATACCTTCCATTCGTTTAAAACTTCTTCTTTACTTTCGTACATGGTCATTCATCGTGCATACATCAAGGTAATATCATTATTATCTTTTATTATCGCATGTATTTGTTCATTTGTTTCATATTTTTTCATTATCTTTCACTTCTATCTATATCATGTCATAAGCTATACCCCCATCGTTGGGCACAAAACCCCTGTAGTTTTGGGGTTAAGCGACAAGGATCCCGTTTCGCACATATGGATCAGTCACCAAGACTGACTCCCCATGTGTGTGAACCCTTATGGGTTACCAAGATCGCACACTATATAACACACAGTTGAGCTAACTAACTCTTAATGAGTTGTGAATCTCCTTAATTTTCGCTTGCAATACTTTCATTCATTCATCATGTTCCACTTTTCATTATCTTTGATCTTTCGCTTCATTAAGATAATAATTTACGTATAAGCATTAATACACCAAGTAAAGACACGTAATAATATGTAATAAGGAACATAAAAGAAAACAGGTCACAACATGTATAACACCAACAAACATCAACACCAAGACATTCCAAGTCTTAGTCTCTAAATTCCATTTTCTAAAAATTTAAAAAAACATTCCTAAGGCACTAGGTGCATGGGGAACTTAGGCGCATGGGCAGTTGTGCGCATGGGCACTATTTGGGCGCATAAACCTTACTTAGGCGCATGGGCAGTTAGCGCATGGGCACTTAGGCGAATGGGGAACCTAGGCACATGGGGAACTTGGGCACATGGGGAACTTGGGCGCATGAGTAGTTGGGGGGATGAGCAAATGTTCTATTCGACTTACACTATTTTCAAACCCATTCATCATTCTAACATGTTCTTAACTCGTTTATAACATTCTAAGCACCTAAAACAGGCATATAAACATGAAACATAACCAAAGCATACCCAAACATACACCACACTTGTAAACAGGGGTAAAAGCATACTATTCACGTACCGAAAGTTATAAAAAGTTAGTTGTATACATTTTCAGCCACAAAACAAGTTTAAAATAGTAAAATAGGGGATCTTGAACTCACATGTTGCAGCCTTAGAGCAAAACTCCTTCAAACCAGAGAGCACATGGAGTTCAAACACCTAAATACACCAAATACACACAACCACACACACACAAACATGTAAGCTCGGTCCAAAGGCTAAAAACCCAGCTGAAGCCGAACAAAACACATGAAAAACTCACCTTCAAGCTGATCTTCTTCTTCTCTCTAAAACCGATGGAAACTCTGTTTCTCTCTCAAAAATATCGAATGAAGTGATGGAGCAGAGGATTGGGCGGCCATGCCCTCCTTTTTAAACATAATAATATTAAAGTTTGCCTCTTGCACAACTTTAACCCCTTAACTTGGGTTATTTTATTTTTTTTCTTTTTACTCTTCTTTTCTTTTCTTTAATAAATTTCCGGGTGTTACAATCCCTGCCTTGGGACAAAACTCATCATCGAGGTTTAGATGAACAAATATGAATATTTCTTTGACATTTCACATCTAGTTCCCAAGTATATTCATTGCCTCATTTAAAATTCTACTTAAACCTTTACTAGTGCTATTTTCTTACTTTTCAATTTCATAATTTGTCGATCTTCAATCTACTTTGGTTTTTCTAAAAGAATTAATTTTTCATTTACTTCTATGTTTTTCAAAGGTCGAGCTGTAAACGAGCCAATCCAACCCGAGTTAAGATGGGTTCAAACTCGAGCTCAAAGCTTAACGAGCAAGCGAAGCTCGGGCTTGAAAAGTTTAACGAGGTGAAAATACCGGCTCAAGTTTGACTCGTGAAAAGCTCAAGCCAGCTCACTTTTAAAAAACAACATTATTTTTTCACATTTTAAGATACTAAAATTCAATGTCTGCCAGTTCATTTAATTCTCTAAGGGGAGAGAAATAATTTCATCGACTTCATAGTTCTTGGTCCCCAGATAGTTTATTCTAGCTGCCCTCAACTCATCATTTTGAGTGTTTGGCCTGGGGGCAGCCTTCCTTAATCTCCTCAGGAGTCTTTTTCCATAAAGTCTGAGGGCCTAGTTGAACTTTCTTCCCTTAGGTTCCTCTTCCTCTCTCTCTCTATCCTCCTCTTTAATCTCCTTAGGAGTCATTTTCCTTTTCCTTTTGTCACTCACCAGGACTTTATGACTCAGGTTGGAGAGAGCTTTGGCCTTCATTGCTTGATGTAGTAGTCAAACTCTGGCCAGAGAAAGGCTGTGAAGCACCTTCACCAGCTGGTGCCTCACTGAGGGTACTGGATGCTAAAGAGGTATCTGTCTCAAGGTTCATAGGTTCAACTACTAGGCCTTTAGTCAAGGTTTCCCCTTTAAAGCTAGTCTTAGGGTCTACCTTAACATCCAGTTGACCAATAGCGTTACCTGCTACCCTCTGTCTGTATAGTCTTGATCTTTACTTGAACTCTTCAAGCACCATCTCTTGAATCTTATCTGCTAACGTTGTAGCTTGTTTGTGTTGGCTTAGGTTGACAAGTGGAAGTTTAATCAAATATGTACTCTCATAAAACCTCAGGTTGGAGAAGTTGAAGATTTCTTGTTGCCCCTAAGTTCTTGAGATGACCAGAGCTCTCATATCAATGTCATACCTCCAACCCATGATTGGATTCTCAGTGTGATAAGATGGAGTAGGAATAGCTCTAGGAATGCCCTCCTCAAACAAGCTCTACATGAGTGAGTCCACATCAATGTGAACTTGAGGAGGTTGCTGAGCATGGATAGTTGCAAGTGAGGTTGGTGAAGCCTCAATGTTCATACCCTGTGAAGAACTTTCAGGTTCTGTGATTGCTTGGACTTTATCCCCCTTTTTGGTAGCATCACCATCTTGCATAGGTGAGCTAGGGGTTAGGTCAATTACATCCATATGTTCTTGTGTTCCTGGTTGAGCTCTTCTTAAATGTCTCCCAGGTAGTTTCTCCTTGAGATAAGAAATCTCATGTTTCTAATCATTGACCCTATTTTGCAAGGTAGTCACATGAGATTCCAAGTGACTGACCTTAGAGACTAAATAGTTGCATGTTTATGTCCGCTTTTCCACATTTATCCTCATGTTCCCCTCATCTTTATGAGAAGAATCATGGGGGGAGTGTTGAGAGAATAGGACCATAGTCTTCTTTCTCATCACCAGCATAATGTTCTTGGCTACTGGATTTCCCCTGCACAATGACAACTTCAAGTGAACTGTCAATGGGCTAGGTTGTCATGGTTGAGCTCTTAATGATGTAATCACTTACATAATTAAGAGCCTCTTCTATATGTATCTCACGAACATGTTCCAGGAGATCCACCTCAGTAAGGGGTGAGTGATATGGGCTAGACAAAGAGAGGCAGGAGTACTCATCTTTGTTTGAGTGGGGGAGAAGAGGAGAGACTCATAGTACTTACTGAATTCCATGTTTTCATCATCATAGAATTCAAGGTTGTGTATTGGTTGGTTCAGATCAAGAGGCTTGGCATGATAACTTTCCCCTGAAGGTTGTTCACTAGAGTTTTGAGACTATGAGTGAAGGCTTAAGGTTGGTGGGCTTATGATCAGGCTGAGGATGAGGAACCTCAACACTGATCATTGTTGAGATGGGAGTGGCTTGCTCCTTAGGAGAAGTGGGAGCTCTGGTGTCCACTTCCTCCTGTATAATTGGTGATATGGGGGCATGCACAAGGTGAGTAGCTTATGTAGGGGTTTGTTTGGATTTTCTATGGTAGGTGATGCTTATTTGTGGTTGTGTGAGTGGTTGGAAAGTAGAAGGCGTGGGTTCAACACTAGCTGGTGCTACTAAGTTGTCACCTTGAGCAATAAGCTCTATCATTTTGGGACAAGGGTTGTTTCTATCCCTGAGAAGACAACAGTTGGCTTCCTTATTGTTTTGAAGATACCAGGATTCATCTTTCCCAATTTTAGAAATTCACATGTTCCCCTCAATTATGATCCCATTTCACAGTTGAGAATGTGCTGGACATATCTAGGGAACATGTAATATTCTGAGAAGTCTAAGTTTGCAAGCAAGTTAGTATACACAAATTATGAGTACCTGAACTTGACCCCATGAACCATTCCATGAACTATGAAGGAGACATCGTTAGGCATCTTGACCCATCCTCCATACTTGTTGGACAAGCTGTGTATTACTACATAGAGGAGGTACTTCTATTGAGAAGAGACCTTCCTTTTTCTGAAGGTCTTGACAGAGAAATCTCCTTCATAGCCCAGCTGCTCAAAAGAGTGGTTAACAATAGTGTTAGGATAGGACAAATCACTTTCTACATCATCCAGCTGAAGATGAGTGTTTATGATGGCCAGAGTGATGAAAATTGTCCTCCCATGCACTGTGGCAGACAGTGCATTCTCCCCATCTATGGTGACCTCTTGGCAGGTCTTCTAAAACTCCAAAGGATGATCCTCATAGAGTGAAGGATCAATGGTGAGGGAGGTGAAGTAATTAGACAGAGAAAGAAAGTGACAAACCTCTAAAAAACTAGGAGCTTTCTCAGTATTCAATAGGGCAACTTGATTGTGTTGCCTGTGAAGTTACATGGAAAAATCTGTGTTGTTTTTGCGATCAAGTTTGGCCATTTGAGAAAGCTTAGGTAACAAGGATGATAAGAACAAGGCCGGTTGTGGGTGAATTTAGGTTACAGAAGATTGTAGATGAAGAGGAAAGTGAAAGAAGAGGGAACCATTAAGTATATAGATGAAATGGATTTGATACAAACTTAATGGAAAAGGATAAACTTTGAAATCCGAATGTTGATCCACCTCTAAAAAAGTGCCTAAAAAGGTAGTTTTCTTGGAAGTCAAAAATATTTCGAAGGTATTTTCTCTTTGGAAATTTTGATAAAAGCTTCTGAAGCCAAAATGACTTCGCAAGATATTTCAAAGAGTTTTGTAAATTTTGCTTCGGATGGAAAACACGTAAAAAGAAGTTTCACTTCTGGGACATTTTTGATTTCAAAAGAGATCAAGACTTGTTAGTTAATTTTAAAGAGAATAAATCTTTTGAGACTTAATTGCTTTCGTATAAAGTTATGCTTTAGAAGATATTTTCAAAATTTCTTCCGAATGTAAATTTACATAAGTAGTTATTTGATTTGAAGACATAATTTTCTTCCGAAGGCAACATGATATCTTCCGAAATAAAAGATGTTCAATATTTCAAAAATCTAAGTAATATTATTTAAAAGATTTTCTTCCAAAGTGAACATGGGCTTATGAAGGTGATAGTACAGAAAATTTTAGACCCACAGGTTTTAGAAATAATATTAAGTTAAGGTTAAGAAAACTATCAAAGGTTAATCATCCCAATAGCTGATACAAGATATTTAAATATTTGTTAATCAAAGGCTTTAGTGAACAAATCAGCATAGTGTTCATTTGTGTTAACCTTGACAAAGATTGATTAAGTCCTTCTAAAAGTTGTCTCTAATCAAATGAAAGCTGATGTTGATGTGTTTTGTCCTTGAGTGTTGCACATGGTTCTCTATAATAAAGATAGCACTTTTATTGTCTATTTGGATGGGAGTCCCTTTAAAGTTGAATTCATAGTCTCGCATCTAATTTTGAATCCAAAGAACTTAAGCACAACAACTAGTAGCAGCAATAAATTCAGCTTCAGCAATTGATGCTGACACACATGATTGTTTCTTGCATTACCACGAGACTATCCTTCCAATAAGGAATTGACATCCCCCAGATGTAGACTTTGTAGTCATGTTGTATCCACAATAGTCACTATCTGTATATGCATACAGATTAAATTCAGAATTGTTTGGATTCCAAAGGCCTAGTGTTTGAGCACCTTTGAGACATCTTAAAATCCTCTTGACAGCAAGCAGGTGTAAAATCTTGGGGGTTGGCTTGATATCTTGCAAAAATGCATGTGGCAAACATGATATCAGGCCTGCTCTCTATGGGGTACATAAGAGACCCGATCATAGCCCTATAGAGATGTTCATCCACACACTTCCCCTCAATGTTAGGGCCAAGGGAGTGGTTTCTGGATATGGGTATCTTTGCAACCTTACATTCAATCATGTTGAATCTAGTAAGTATGTCTTGTACATACATTGATTGGCTTATGAAGATGCCACTATCAACTTGCTTCACTTGAATCCCTAAAGAGAAATTAAGTTCCCCCATGGCACTAATTTCAAATCTATTCTTCATCAGCTTCTCAAAGTCTTTGCCAAGCTTTGGATTAGTTGACCCGAAGATAATGTCATCTATATACACTTGAACCAACATTAAGTCATTTCCTGTTCCTTTGATGAAGAGAGTTCTATCTATAGTAACCCTCTTGTAGCCATGCTGACAAATATATACTGAGATAGAGTCTCATACCACTTCCTTGGGGCTTGGTGCAGTCTATAAGAGCTATATAAAGCCTGTAGACATAATCATGATAATTAGGGTCTGTAAAACCAGGTGGTTGTTTGACATACACCTCTTCATCATTCACCCCATATAGAAGTAATCCTTAGCAAGATGAGAAGTGCTACCACACATGATACAGTCCATTTGATTCTTTTGAAAATCTTCTTTTGAGAGGAAGGCTGAACTTGATCAGTTTCCATTTCTATCTTCATTTTCACAAATGATGTAGCAATTCTGTTAGGATCGTGTATTGGATGAAATACTAACTGATTAACGTGTATACCGAATCAAATAGTGCGGAATCCTATTTGATTGGCGATCCAATCAGTGAGAACGCACGTAGAATCAAATATGGACTGAATCTAAACGTTAAGAACGATAAGGAATCGATATAGTGCGATCTATGAACTTGGAACATGTTCTTAGAGGTCTCTGGATGGCTAGGGTACGTCTGGAGCCGAAGTGATCTAAATTGTTGCGTTTTTCCACGAATTAAGTGGTATTTATAGGTTAGGGTTTCTCATTTGGGCGACTGAACCATTAGTATGGTTCAGTCGTGCGATTGAGCCATGCGGTTGATCCATTCGCACGACTGAGTGTTCAGTCGTGCGACTAAGCCAATCTCATGTTACAATCATACGACTGATCCAGTCTCCTGGTTCAGTCATGCGACTGAATCATTCGCATGAAGTTGTTCATGCGTATGGTCCATTCACATGGGCTATTCGCATGATAACTTCATATTACTAAGTTTGAATGTAAATTGTCATTACATTATTTATATTTATTCAAACAACCACAAACCTATATGATCAAGTCAATATGTGTTAAACAACTCATTAATGAAATATTAAAAATTATAAACACAACCAAACATTTACATTTCATTAAGTACCCAACTATTACATAAGTGTAAGACACTAAAAACATATTACATTGAGTTCATAACTAGGGACACATGTACCTACAAATTCTTTTAAGTGAGAACTACCTTTAGAACTGGATGGTTCAGGTTGTGTATGTCACACCCTCAAAATCCACGTGCGGGGTTTTACCGCGAGGCGTGTGAACAAACTGGGATCACAGTCAATAATTACTCAGAACGACTCTATATGCCATATTTAAGATAAAACAAACCAATGTTCAAACTTTAAAACCATGCGGAAGCGTTTTGCAAAAACAAGACAAACCCAAGGTAAATGAATGCATAATATGGCAAACACGCGCCATCCCAATGTTTAAAACCCATATATAAAAGATAAACAATTTGTCTATGAAATAAAGCCTTAGGATGCATGCTGGATCCGAGTTGTGCTCCTATTGGCAAGCTGAGTTAACGACCTGAGAATAGCATACTAAAAATGTCAACACAATGGTTGGTGAGTTAAGAGTTGACATTCAAATATAAACAATTTAACAGTTGTGATATATAAGTAGTGTATTGTAACAGATAGCTAATCTATTAACAATAAATATTAATTCATAGTGATTTCGCAATTGAAGCTGACTGTGATAAGTTGTTGCCTCTTGTCACGACTTATTAGGTCGTGACAATGTTAATTAGGACAAACTGCACCCGGTTGACCTCGAGTCACACAGGCGGGGCTCGTCAGACCCAGTTGTACTACCCAAGTTTCCTCGATATTCAATATTAACAATTCGAAAGTGTGAAGACTTTTCCATTATAAACAACACTATATTAATATTATACACAACTTAAATATATAAAGCGTTTGTAAATTACCAGTATGCTATCTCCCCCAAAAGAGATTAAGTAAAGAGTGGGGCATGAACTCACCTGATATGCGTAACAAATACTTAGGGTTTACTTGGAAGAAAGAGTGGACAGACAACCTTTAGAGGTTACCTAGATCATGCAAGTACATAAGTACGTGTAAACAGAGAACGTGTGGAACCCTAAGCACACCACAACCAAAGACTGAAGGTTTCAAAAAACAGACACGTTTGACCCAGTTGACCCGTTTGACCCGTTGGTGACATCATGAGTTTTAATTCAATTAAGCAAACGTGAACATATAACATACATGGTTAACATTCAAATGGATCACATGAGGTACTACATTACCCAATGCATTACTTAGATCATCATACCACTAAGTATCATACAAGTCATGCGAATCTAAAACATTAACATGCCCACCAGTTATAACATAACTAACACGACACACAAAGATCAAGTCACGCACTACATGCCATGTGAAGCCACTCACGACTTCACATCTAAACCCTGCCAATCCAACTAAGTAGGGGCCTCAGATTCACACACGTGTATGATGATCACAATCATATTCATTACATTCAACACACACCACAATGATCAATTTCAATACAAAATAACACGTTCTATCACATTAGACAACCACAATAAACACTCTAGCCTGATCTTCACACCAAAAACATGTCCAACTCATAATATCCAACGTACATTGAAAATAAAGTTTCCCTTTTGGAAAGTAATACTCAAAAGTGATCTACCATCCATAACAATCACAAATTCATCAATTACATACCTAATAAAGTTCATAACATAACTAGGCATGATCAACAACAACAAACTAATATAATTCATCAATTCATATCCCAAAAAGTTGCTATCTTTAGTAATGTATGGATTCTAACATGTCTTTTGAACTCCCATAGTTCACAACAACAATCTAGTATCTAAACATCATCATAAACATATCCATAACATCCATTTATCCCTAATTCAACATTCTTGACAAAATAAAGTTACTATTATTAGTAACCTATGAAAACAACCTTCAATTCATCAATTTCTTGCAAGATCAATGTAATCTAGCACTCACCCAACCAAAATAACACCATATAATCATCTAACAATCATCAACTTCATATAATCAACATCAATTTTCGAATTAGGGTTCATCTTGAATCAAAGTTCATGAACAATTCATCGAAAACGTATCATTCTTGCATAATCAATGTTAAACAACATTTATACTATCTAACTAACATACTAGCATCATCAAACAACAACTTCAACATTTTTGAACCCAAATCCGAATTAGGGTTCGGCCATATCAAGAAAACCCCTTTTCACGTGTATTATCTTGCAATTGATGATTCTAACGTGTTCTATAGCTTGAGATCGACCAAAACCGTAGCAAAATGATTGTTGAAGGCTGAAATTCGAAGGTGAGGGGGCTTGGAATGGATGTTGCGGCCGAAATGGGGTTTGGGGGGGGAATTAGGGTTGTTAATTTTGTTAAGTCTTAGTTTTAGGTAATTACACTTAACCCCCTTTATTTATATTTTATAAAAACTATTCTTTTAAACACTTTTTAAAAGGTTTTAACTTAATAATACCAACATTATTAATCAACAATAATAATATTTACATTATTTCCACTAGTCACAAGATAGGCAATTTAAATATACGCGTTTCCATGTTACGCGATAAAATTCACCGTTAACATTTAAATCGCGTAAACACATAAGCATAACACAATAATCATCTAATCAATTAGATTATCATTAATGTAACATTATTAATTATTATTAGGTCACCAACGTTAAACGACAACTAGTGTGTGCTCATGACACGTGTATGCAAGACGTAACGGAACTAACGGAGTTTGGTAACGTAAAATTACCGGATGTCACATTATCCCCATGTTGAAAGAATTTTCGTCCCGAAAATTGTGTTACATGGTGAGTGTTCCATCACTGGTCTACTGCATTGGCACACAGAAATCAAAATCGAGTGAGTTTTGGATGAGTTGTCACATCATCCCATGTTGAAAGAAATTTAGTCCCGAAATTTTAATCAACACCTTCGTCTGCTGGCATCGTCTTTCCGAACAGTTGAGGGTACTTAAGCTTCATTTGATCTTCTCGATCCCACATGAATTCCGGTCCAAGTCGCGAATTCCAACAGATTTTGACTATGGGTATCTTGCTTTGCTTAAGTGTTTTCACCTCACGGTCCATCACCTCGACTGGTTCTACAATAAAGCGTAATTGTTCATCCACTTGAACTTATTCTAGTGGTATGACCATTGTTTCATCAGTTAGACACTTCTTTAGGTTCGACATGTGAAATACATCGTGGATTCCACTTAGCGAATCAGGTAGGGCTAGTTGATAGGCCACTGGACCTATTCTTTCCACTATTTCAAATGGTCCAACGTACCTCGGATTTAGCTTTCCTCGCTTTCCAAACCGAACTACGCCTTTCCATGGTGAGACCTTCAATAAAACCTTGTCACCAACCTAAAACTCTAAAGGTTTCCGTCTCCTGTCAGCATAACTCTTCTGTCTGTCTCGTGCTGCAGCCATACGGTTTCGTATCTGCACAATCTTCTCGGTTGTCTCATGAATTAACTCGGGACCCGTCAGTTGACTATCACCAATTTTCGCACAGAAAAATGGTGATCTACATTTTCTCCCATACAACGCCTCGAAAGGTGCTGCCTGTATGCTAGTATGATAACTATTGTTATAGGAAAACTCAACCAATGGCAGGTGAATTTCCCAGTTATTCTCGAAGTCAATCACACAAGCACGTAGCATATCTTCAAACGTCTGTATGGTACGCTCACTCTGGCCATTCGTTTGTGGATGATAAGCAGTACTCATATCCAATCGTGTACCCAAAGATTTCTGTAGTGATTGCCAGAAATACGACGTGAAACGAGCGTCGCGGTCAGAAATAATTGAGATCGGTACACCGTGTCTCAAAACGATCTCTTTAAGGTACAGTAGGGTTAATTTCTCCATCTTGTCAGTTTCCTTAATTGCAAGAAAATAAGCAGACTTTGTCAATCGATCCATGATAACCTATATCGTGTCATAACTAGTATTAGTCCGGGGTAACTTGGTAATAAAATCCATGGAGATTTGTTCCCATTTCCACATTGGTATCTCGGGTTGTTGCAACAGTCCGGATGGTTTTTGGTATTCCACCTTTACTTTCGAGCAGGTCAAACACTTGCTCACATACGTAGCTACATCCGCCTTCATGTTAGGCCACCAGTAGTGCGCCTTTAGGTCATGGTACATCTTGTCGGATCCAGGATGTATAGAATACTTAGATTTGTGTGGCTAACTCATAACTAAATCCCTTATATTTCCATAGACAGGCACCCAAAGTCTATCCATGAAGTACCGAATTCCATCCTCTTTCACCACTAGTTGTTTATCCATTCCCCTTAACGACTCGGAACCAACATTTTCCGCTTTTAAGGCTTCTATCTGTGCCTCCTTAACTTGTTAGGCAGTTGAGTACTGATAGTAAGCTGTAAAGCTCGCACCCGTCTGTGTTTAGCTGTTTTCTTCCGGCTTAAGGCATCGGCAACCACGTTCGCCTTTCCCGGATGATACTTGATAGCGCAATCATAGTCGTTTAGTAGCTCCACCCAACGTGGTTGCCTCATATTCAACTCCTTTTGCTCAAAGATATATTGAAGACTCTTGTGATCGGTGTAGATAGTGCACTTGGTACCGTACAAGTAATGTCTCAAAATCTTTAGGGCAAAAACCACTGCACCCAATTCTAAGTCATGGGTAGTATAGTTCTTCTCGTGAACCTTTAGTTGTCTCGAGGCGTAGGCTATCACCTTTTCTCGTTGCATCAAGACACAACCCAATCCTTGAATGGATGCATCACAATACACCACAAAATCATCCGTTCCCTCTAGTAGTGCCAATATCGGTGCACTACAGAGTTTCTATTTTAACAATTTAAAAGCCGATTCTTGACTCTCACCCCATTTGTATGTCGTTCCTTTGTGAGTCAAGGCTGTGAGAGGTTGTGCGATCTTAGTGAATCCCTCTATGAATCGTTGGTAATATCCTGCTAATCCCAGAAATTGCCTTATCTCGCTCGGCGTTTTGGGTATAGTCCAATTCTTTATCGCCTCCATCTTGGTAGGATCAACATGTATCCCCTTCTCATTAACAATATGACCTAGAAATTGCACTTCTCGTATCCAAAAGTCACACTTAGAGAATTAGGCATACAACTGCTCATTCTTGAATAGTTCTAAGATCATTCATAAGTGCTCTTCATGATCCTCCTTGGTCCTAGAATATATCAGCATATCATCGATATACACTATGACGAACTGATCGAGATAGGGTTTGCACACACGGTTCACGAGGTCCATGAACACAGCAGGTGTATTACTCAACCTAAAAGGCATGACCAAGAACTCATAATGACCATAACTAGTACGAAACGCAGTTTTGGGGATGTCTTCTTCTCGGACTCTAAGTTGATGATAACCGGATCTCAAGTCAATCTTATAATAATAGCTTGATCCCTGAAGATAATCAAACAAGTGTCGATACGAGGTAAAGGGTATCGGTTCTTGACTGTTACTTTGTTTAACTCCCTATAATCAATGCACATCCGGAATGTGCCATCCTTCTTCTTAACAAAAAGAACAGGGCCTCCCCAAGGTGATGTGCTAGGTCGAATAAAGCCCTTATCTAAAAGCTCCTGAAGTTGTGATGACAACTCTTGTAGTTCATTCGGTGCTAATCGATAAGGTGCCCTAGCAATTAGGGCTGCGCCGGGAGTCAACTCGATTTGAAATTCCACTTGGCGGTGAGGTGGTAATCCAGAAAGATCCTCTGGAAACACCTCCGGAAAGTCACGCACTATGGGAATGTCCTCCATTCTCCTTTCTTCCGCTTGCTTATCGGTGACAAGTGCTAGAATAGCCAAACGACATTTTCGCAACAACTTTTGGGCTTTCATGTATGAGATGAAGCCTATCACAGCCCCACTCCTATCACCTTTGACTGTAAGGTTTTCGTCACCAACAGGAATTCGTATGATCTTCTCATGAAATATGACTTCCGCTTGCTTACTAGAGAGCCAATCCATGCCTATCACTACATCAAAACTCCCCAGCGTAACAGGCATAAGATCTATAGCGAAAATATGACCAGCAAGCTTTATCGTACAATCTCTAAGGATATGAGTTACATGGATCTTTTTACCGTCGGCCAAGTCTACGGTGTATTTAGATTCTAAGGCGGAGGGTATATCACTTAAAAGACTACAGAACTTTAAGGACACGAAGCTCCTATCGGCTCTAGTATCGAATAGTAACGTAGCAAAACACCCACTAACACAAAACCTACCAGTAACAGTTGTGGGGTCATTGAGAGCCTCACCTGAGCCAATGACGAAGGCTCTCCCTTTGGCTCCATCGTTGTTGCCATCATTACCAGTACCATTGCCATCATTGTTGTCGTTACTGTGGTTGTTGTTGTTGTGGCCATTGCCGTTATTGCCATTACCTTTTTTCCTCAATTGTGGGCAGTTTCGCCTGTAATGCCCTTCCTTCCCACATTCAAAACAACCTTTGGGAGTCTCCTGAGGTTGTTGTGGCTTCCTTAACAGTTCACCATGACAATTCTTAGCAGCGTGTCCAATCTTACCACAGCGTTGACTCTTGAAATTATCACACCTTCCCACATGATGATAGTTACATCGAGTGCAGTTCGGATGTTTACCACCATAACCACTGGGTCCTTGACTGTTTGAAGCCGTCTGGTTGAAGTTGCGGTTATTATCGAACCTCCGTTGTTGTTGCTGAACTGACTGTTGTTGTTGAGATTGGGGTTGACCGCTGGATGATGATGATTTGTTGTTGTTGGAAGTATCCCACTTCCTTTTGTTGTCGGGCACGCTCGCCACAGCGCCCCGCTTAGGTAAACGTCCTTGCTCCACTGCTTGATCAGTTAGCTTATGAGCTAACTGGATGGCTTGCTGAATCGTGGCCGGGTTGGAAGCAGTCACGATGCTTTGAATTTTGGGTACTAATCCCCGTATGTAATGCTCAACCCTATTGTGCACTTTGTTCACCATCCCGGGCATAGGGTGGCTAGTTCATTGGTTCGGGTGGTGTAGGCCTCGAGTTCCGAGCCCTGCATCTTAAGTTGCCAGAACTCCATCTCCAGCTTTTGTACTTCATTTCGAGGACAGTACTCCTTAGTCATCATCTCCTTGAATTCAGTCCAGGGAAGCCCATTCTCCATCGCTTGTCCTAGCATTTGAACTTGCGCGTTCCACCAGGATAGAGCGGCACCTTCCAGAGTCCCGGTGGCATATTTCACCTGATCAATAGGTGGGCAGTTGCATTTGGAGAAAACAGACTCTGTCTTCTCAAACCATCGTACCAGTCATACAACCCCTTCAGTACCGTTGTAGGTGTGTGGTTTACAGTCCATAAAGGACTTATAGGTACACACCGATGGTCCTGTTTTATCACAACAAACATTGATCAGATATCCTATACGGTCATTCAGGATATTTGATTTAGCTTTCTATCATCGTTTACCTGCTGGCTGTTCCGTCTGGGCAGCAACCACCGCTGCCTGAACATGCTCGTTTATCGAGGCAACTAATTCAGCAGGGGTCATGTTTATAGCACCACCGCCATGGTCTCCGGCGCCACGTCCACGTCCGCGCCCACACCCACGTCCACGTCCATGGGCGTCCATTTTTAACTTTACATTCACAAATGCAATAATGAGTAACATCGAGCATATTTATCCCATTGAAGTACAGTAAACAGTAAGGAATAATGAATCATCACGACCACAACATTCATAAACAAATGATAACCAGGATAAATAAATTGTAAATGAGTCACAATGTATTCACCAATGTCATAATTTAAGTTTGTCGTTCGGGTGGGGAAACAACCCTTCCCACATAGGTTTCAAAATAGAGAAACACTACATAGTCCAAGTCATATAAAGGAAATCAATTGACGACATCCGACCAGTCACTGTCATCTTCCGTCTCCACCGGTTCCTCCTCCCCGGGTTCCTTCTCGTGATCCTCATCCCCAGGGTCCTCTGCAGGAGCAGGAGCTATGGCAATCTGAAGCGCTGCCAATTGGGCTTCTAAGGTAGCAATTCTGTTATCGGCTAAGTGCTATAAAACCGTCTTCCATGTGGTGACACCCATTTAGGATCTTCCCGTGTCGCTCCTCGAGTTCATCCATTTGATGTCGTAGTTTGTACACCTCGTGCTGCAGTGTACAAACATCACCCGTGAGTCGCCTGACTCGTTGCTGCTCAGTATCCAGTGCAGCCACCAGTGTAGCAATCATTTGCTCATTGGACTGCACCGTCCGTGGGAGTGAAGGCATTGGCTGATCAGCGTTCCTCCTAGTCCTGGGCCTCGGGACAGGTACGCGATCCCTATACATTATGTGATCAATGAACTTGGGGTAGAAACTCCAGTCTCGTGGGGGGTCACGCTCCATCAATGCAAAAGGTTGATCCCAATCAATCTTCCCTCGAGGATAAGCTAGACGGGGTCAGTCGGGTCCATTGTCGAGTACAGGTGCGGGAGGTAAGGACTCAGATTGTGTAGGTGATGCCGGTCGCTTACCCGGAGTTCTCGATGACGATGCCATGCTGCAGAGGGTGTGATGTGTATGCCAAAGAGTACGCAGTAGAGGAAATAAGGAACAGGTAACTAACTAACTGTGTGCAGTTATAGTCTCATGTGTATGTAACCTAGTTCCCTATAACCAATGGCTCTGATACCAATCTATCACACCCTCAAAATCCATGTGCGGGGTTTTACAACGAGGCGTGTGAACAAACCAGGATCACAGTCAATAGTTACTCAGAACGACTCTATATGCCACATTTAAGATAAAACCAACCAAAGTTCAAACTATAAAACCATGCGGAAGCGTTTTGCAAAAAACAAGACAAACCCAAGGTAAATGAAGGCATAATATGGCAAACACGCGTCATCCCAATGTTTAAAACCCATATATAAAAGATAAACAATTTGTCTATGAAATAAAGCCTTAGGATGCATGTCGGACCCGTGCTGTGCTCCTATTGGCAGAAAGCTGAGTTAACGACCTAAGAATAGCATACTAAAAATGTCAACATAATGGTTTGTGAGTTCAAGAGTTGACGTTCAAATATAAACAATTTAACAATTATGATATATAAGTAGTGTATTGTAACAGATAGCTCATCTATTAACAATAAATATTAATTCATAGTGATTTTGAAATTGAAGCTGACTATGATAAGTTGTTGCCTCCTGTCACGACTTATCAGGTCGTGACAATGTTCATTAGGACAAATTGCACCCGGTTGACCTCAAGTCACACAGGTGGGGCTCGTCAGACCCAGTAATACTACCCAAGTTTCCCTGCTATTCAATATTAACAATTCGAAAGTGTGAAGACTTTTCCATTATAAACAACACTATATTAATATTATACACAACTTAAATATATAAAGCGTTTGTAAATTACCAGTATGCTATCTCCCCCAAAAGAGATTAAGTAAAGAGTGAGGCATGAACTCATCTGATATGCGTAACAAATACTTAGGGTTTACTTGGAAGAAAGAGTGGACAGACAACCTTTAGAGGTTACCTAGATCATGTAAGTAGATAAGTACGTGTAAACAGAGAACATGTGGAACCCTAAGCACATCACAACCAAAGACTCAAGGTTTCAGAAAACAGACACGTTAGACCCAGTTGACCCGTTTGACCCGTTGGTGACATCATGAGTTTTAATTCAATTAAGCAAACATGAACATATAACATACATGGTTAACATTCAAATGGATCACATGAGGTACGACATTACCCAATGCATTACTTAGATCATCATACCACTAAGTATCATACAAGTCATGCGAATCTAAAACATTAACATGCCCACCAGTTATAACATAACTAACACGCCACACAAAGATCAAATCACGCACTACATGCCATGTGAAGTCACTCACGACTTCACATCCTAAACCCTGCTAATTCTACTAAGTAGGGGCCTCAGATTCGCACGCGTGTATGATGATCACAGTCATATTCATTACATTCAACACACACCAAAATAATCAATTTCCATACAACTCAAATAACACGTTCTATCACATTAGACAACCACAATAAACACTCTAGCCTGATCTTAACACCAAAAACATGTCTAACTCATAATATCCAACGTAAATCGAAAAAAAAGTTTCCCTTTTGTGAAAGTAATACTCCAAAGTGATCTACCATCCATAACAATCACAAATTCATCAATTACATACCTAATCAAGTTCATAACATAACTAGGCATGATCAACAACACCAAACTAATATAATTCATCAATTCATATCCTAAAAAGTTACTATCTTTGGTAATGTATGGATTCTAACATGTGTTCTTGAAATCCCATAGTTCACAACAACAATCTAGTATCTAAACATCATCATAAACATATCCATAACATCCATTCATCCCTAATTCAACATTCTTGACAAAATAAAGTTACTTTTATTAGTAACCTATGAACACAACCTTCAATTCATCAATTTCTTGCAAGATCAATATAATCTAGCACTCACCCAACCAAAATAACACCATATAATCATCTAACAATCATCAACTTCATATAATCAACATCAATTTTGAATTAGGGTTCATCTTGAATCAAAGTTCATGAACAATTCATCAAAAATGTATCATTCTTGCATAATCGACGTTAAACAACATGTATACTATCTAACTAACATACTAGCATCATCAAACAACAACAACTTCAACATTTTTGAACCCAAATCCGAATTAGGGTTCGGGCATATCAAGAAAACCCATAAAACTTGTAAAATTCTAACCTTTTCACGTGTATTATCTTGCAATTGATGATTCTAACGTGTTTTATAGCTTGAGATCGACCAAAACTGTAGCAAAATGATTGTTGAAGGCTTAAATTTGAAGGTGAGGGGGCTTGGAATGGATGTTGCGGCTGAAATGGGGTTTGGGGGGGGGGAGGGAATTAGGGTTGTTAATTTTGTTTTGTCTTAGTTTTAGGTAATTACACTTAACCCCCTTTATTTATATTTTATATAAACTATTCTTTTAAACACTTTTTAAAAGGTTTTAACTTAATAATACCAACATTATTAATCAACAATAATAATATTTACATTATTTCCACTAGTCACAAGATAGGCAATTTAAATATACGCGTTTCCATGTTACGCGATAAAATTCACCGTTAACATTTAAATCGCGTAAACACATAAGCATAACACAATAATCATCTAATCAATTAGATTATCATTAATGTAACATTATTAATTATTATTAGGTCACCAACATTAAACGACAACTAGTGTGTGCTCATGACACGTGTATGCAAGACGTAACGAAACTAACAGAGTTTGGTAACGTAAAATTACCGGATGTCACAGTGTAGCAGTGGTACACAACTGATCAGCCTTCTTCTTGTTGTTGGGATTATGAGAACAAGAACTAGAAGTCCTGGTACTTGAGTTCATTGTTGAGTCCTCAGCCAAACCTTGCAGAAATAAACACTTGTTTCTGCTTAGAGTTAAAAGTGGCCTTGATATCTTAATCCTTCTTTGACTTCCTCTTGGCTTTTTTGATGAAGTTCTTCCTCTTAGACTTGGTCATCCCAATTTCTTTTCTCTCCATTGGAGAATAGTGACCCTTCTTAAGATGATCTTCTTTACTCTTCTCAGAGTCATCTTGTTGGATCTAGAAAGGCTGTTGCAACCAAAACCAAGTCACTTAGAAGATTTTGGTACAACAAACAAAGGACTTCCGAAGCTAAGTATGGAACTTCCGAAGGAAGAAGGAGCTCTTCCGAAGACTAAGTGTAAAACACACTTCCGAAGGAAAACTCCAACTTCCGAAGACAAAGAACCTACTTCCGAAGATCAAGACTTAGAGAGACAGATCTGAAGTCAACTTCCAAAGTACAAGAAGTCCTCAAAGCCTTGGAAGCATAGAAGCCTCTTCCGAAGTATAAGTGGCTTCGGAAGAACAAGTTCTTCCGAAGCCAGTTAACCTTCGGAAGACACTTCTATTATCCAGTGGACATAAGTATGGCCTCTCTGACACTCCACTTCAAATCTCTAAGATACTGCATGGTGTTTTCTCAAAAGCCATGTAGTTGACCATACTTTAATCCACTGTTTACCTTTTTATGTTAGTACAGTTGCCATCTTTAGTTGGTGACAAAATGTAAGTCATGGACATGTCATGACTACCATATCTTAGATAATACTTTATCTAAGATACGTTAACTTTAGCATTGTAGTATATGCTTTAGTCTTAGGTTTCCAGCTGGTATCAAAGTATATCCGGCTGTAGGATCTAGTATATATAGTTTCTCATTGTAACTCTTGTGTCATGGTTGTAAGAGTCTTGTAATCTTGAGTTGAGAAGTAATATATACAAGTACCTTGAAAATATACCTCTGCTTGTTTCTTTGTTACTTATTATATTATTATCAACTCTTGTAAAAGACATTGCTTCATCTGATTTGAGTGTTTCCATAAGTGAGTTTGAGAGAAATACAAGTGTTTAAGTGACAAACCCGATCCTGCAATTGGTATCAGAGCTTTTTAGGCTCTTGATTGTGAGATCTTACCATCCTAATCAACCAGTTTTTCACTCCTCCTTATACCTCACTCAAAATGGCCCTCAACAAATCTGAAGTAGAGATGGGAACGATGACCAAAGCTCCCATCATCGCACCTGAAAACTTCAGGTCTTGGAGCAGAAGAATGGAAGGCTTCATCAGGTATCAAGACAGCAAGATGTGGCAATCCATTGTCAATGACCCGTATAAGCCAAAAGTAGCTGGTGGAAACGGTGCCATGATTGAGAAAGCCGTTGAAGATTATTCTGATGAAGATAGGAAGAAGCTTGACATAGACAGCAATGCTATGACTGTTCTTATGACTACAATCCCAAACTCTATCATGGTGGGGTTTGAGCATTGTAAGTCTACCAAAGAACTCTTTGATGCTCTTGCTCAAATGTACTCAAGCTCGAATGATTCCAAGAAGGACTCACTAAAGCAGCAGTTTGAGAACTTCACCTATGTTGCTGGAGAGACTCTTAGCCAGCAATATTTCAGGTACATGGATCTCATTTCTTCCCTTCAATCTGTGGGAATCACTCATGAACTCAGAGACCTTACTAGAAAGTTTATGAGTGCTCTACCCAATGAGTGGACATTCTATTGTGTCTATATCAAGAGAACAGAGAATCTGAATACACTCACCATGACCGAACGCTATGGGATCCTTGATGGATACCATTTGGAAATGGAAAGCAAGAGGGGACATCAGACAAGCAGACCCTTGAGTCTTCCTGCTAGCAACGCTTTAATGGTTGCTGAAGGCTCAAGAATCTCCCAGTCTCAGCAATACCTAACCTACACCCAGCAGCCATCTTGTTCCTCTGGGCCTTACATCACATTTCCTCAGACTCTAAGGTCTCAACAATCTCAGCAAAGCTCCTTTCAGGAAGGCTGTGCATTTGTTTCAGGAAGTGGGCACTCAAATGACTATCAATACTGCTTTGATGATCTAGAGTGTTTTAGCCCGAATGACATAGAGTATGTGGACATAGTCCACCAAATGGCTCTTCTAACCTATAGTGCAAAGAAGTTCTTTAAGAGAACTGGAAGGCAATTCCCTCAGAACCTAATCAAAAGCAAATTTGGGTTTGACAAAACCAAGGCCAAATGTTACAACTGTAACCAACTTGGTCATTTTGCAAAGGAATGCAAGACTCCCAAGTCCAACCCGGGAACCCCACAGGCCTCCACACATCCCTCTACACCAAAGCCCACCGGAAAGTCAACTGAGAATGCTGCAATGGCTCAAGAAGTTGACTGGAGCTTCACGGTTCAGGATGTGACTCCTGCTCAAGCACTTATGGCCGGAACAGATGAAAACAAGGTATATGAACATCTCTGTACCCCTGCCTGTATTGCTAAGGTTAAACTGTATTAGGACTACAATATGGAAGTTAAATCTAATATTGAGTCTTTAAATGTTTTAAAATCTGACTTTAAAAGGGCTGAATCTGACTACCAAAGAAAAATTAAGGAGTTAGAGAAAATTGTGTCCCTCTTAAAACATGAACATACAAACTAAAGACTCAAATCAAGGATTTAATATCCAAATTGACTGAGGCTCAAGCCCAGCTTGTCACTGCTGAGGCTCAAGCCACGAAGTATGCTATTTCTGAGCAAAACTTCCAAGCCATTCTTGCATCATCCTCTCACTCAAAGCTTTGTTATCAAAACAAAGGTGGGTTGGGAACCAATGAAATTGCTCCATCACACTCTTATGAGTCTATAAGACAACCAAGGTGTGGTACTGAAGAGCAAGAGGTTCCATCTGCTGACCCACCTTCTCATGAGTCAAAGAATGATGCAACTATAAAGACTATCACAGGTAAGGAACAGGTAATTATGCCCTCCCCAGCCAATGATGATCAAACCCAGACCACCAAAGCCAGAAGAAGCAGAGCTAAGGCAGCCAGAAAAACTACAAAAGAAAGTGGCTGAGTCCAAGCTTAAGATAGACCCAAAACAAAAGGGTGTATTCATCTCAGCTGGATTCCAGGTGGTTGGAAATTCTGATTCAGGAAAGGATTGCAGTACCAGTACTCCTATCCTACCAAAGGATCAGAAATTAAAGGGAAAGGTTGCTGATGAAGAGAAAAAGAACAAGAAATAGCAATCCTCTCATTCCCAGAAAGTTAACATTGCATGCATAATATGTGGTCTGCAAAACCATATGGCTAAAGATTGTTACTACAATCCTGCTAGCACACATTATGCAAATAATATTAAAAGAGAAGGAGTCAGGGAAGGTTTCTCATTTGGACCATATCAAATGGTTCAAGTGATGAAAAAGGGAAAGCTTGTTTCCGAAGCAAGGCTTCTCTCGGAAGAAAATTCTTCTTCCGAAAGGAAAAAGGCTTCGGAAGTTAAGGCTGTAAAGACTCAGAAAAGAAAAAGAGTCCCCTTGAAACTATCCCAGAAGAAGACTGATTCGGAAGAAAAGGTGGTGAAGGTCTCTTCCGAAAAGAAAGAAGCTTCGGAAGAATGCCAAGCTACAATAGCTTCAACAAGCTCATCCTCTATGATCAACCAAGGGATGGAATGGAAGATCAAGGAAGATGCTGTAGCCCAAACCTCTTCTTCAAAGACATCCATTGAACCCCCATGCATAAATTTTGGTTCAATTATGTCATTATCATTAGAAGAACCCAAGACCAATAAGGCTTGGGTTTCCAATCAAAACTAATTATCTCACCTTATGTTCAGGGACATCCATATGACAAGAATAACAACATTTGGATTGTAGATAGTGGATGCTCCAGGCACATGACAGGGAACAGATCTCTCCTTCAACAATTTCAACATTATGATGGAGGTCTTGTCCAGTTTAGAGGTGAGGCCGGAGGATATATTTCTGGCAGAGGAAGTATATCCAATGGAAAGTTAAAAGTTGACAAAGTTAATTTTGTCAAACAGCTTGAACACAATCTATTAAGTGTTTCTCAATTCTGTGATCAAAAGCATCAAATGCTTTTCACAGAACATGAGTGCATTATCCTCAAACCCGGGATGACAATTCCTCAGGAATTGGTTCTTCTTAGATCTCCCAGGAAAGGGGATATGTACAAGCTTGATATGAACAATGCTTCCCCAATGGGAGAAGTATCATGCTTTCTTTCCAAAGCTGATGGTGATGAGTCAACACTATGGCATATTGCTTGTTCAAGTCTATGTTGATGACATCATATTTGGTTCCTCCAATAACCAAATTTGCAAAGACTTTGAGAGTATTATGAAGAAGAAGTTCGAGATGAGTTCCATGGGAAAAATGGACTTTTTCTTTGGAGTTCAGGTAAAGCAAATGAAGGAAGGGTTCTTCATCAATCAATCTAAGTATGTCAATGATATCTTAGAGAGATTTGATATGAAGGATTGTAAAGCAGCAAAGACACCTATACCTAGAAACCATGATCTATGCCCTGATTATGAGGGGGAGGATACTGATCAACATCAGTATAGAGCAATCATTGGTTCTCTGATGTATCTCACAACAAGTAGACCTGATATCATGTTTGCAACTTGCATCTGTGCAAGATATCAGGCTGCTCCAAAGGTGTCACACCTAATTGCTGCCAAGAGAATCCTCAGATACCTTAAAGGAGCACCTAAATTAGGTCTCTGGTATCCAAGAAATAGTGATTTTAATCTCTATGGTTACTCTGATAGCGATTATGGTGGCTGCAACATCAACAAGAAATCAATATCAGGTGGATGTCAATTTCTTGGTGGAAGGATCATCTCATGGCAATGCAAAAAGCAATCATGTGTCTCTACATCAACTACTGAAGCTGAATACATTGCTGCTGCTAGTTGCTGTGCTCAGCTGCTGTGGATTCAAAACCAGATGATAGACTATGGATTCAACTTCATGAGCACTCCTATCCACATTGACAACAATAGTGCTATATCCATTACTGAAAATCCAGTGAAGCATTCCAAGACAAAGCACATTGATATCAGGTTTCATTTCATTAGAGATATTCATGAGAAAAATCTTATCAAACTAATCAAAGTTGATTCAAATGACCAATATGCTGATTTGTTCACCAAAGCCTTTGATGAACAAAGATTCAAATATCTCATTACAACTATTGGGATGATAAAAATTGATTAGTTAATCTCATTTGAAAACCTTTTAATGTGTAAAGTCTTATGTCAAAACAATCTAAGCCCTGTTACAAAAGATCTTTTTCTAAATTTTATCTAAGTATAAATTCTTCCGAAGAGAAATTAACCCTCGGAAGATATCTTGCATATCTTCCTAAGCAAATTTCTCCCAGGATAATTTTCTTCTCGGAAGAGTGTTAAGTCTCGGAAGAAGCGATTGATTTCATATCAGATCTACTTCCAAAGTATTTAACACACTCCACCTGAAAAGCAACATATACTCTCTGAAGTAATCAATTTACCTTCGGAAGTAAATTTGCCTTTGGAAGAATATTACCTTCGGAAATGCTTTATACTCGGAAGAAAGATTTTACTGTGTAACGGAAATCTTTTGGGCCCCACACTGTAAAAAGTAAAGATTTTGTTAATGATGTAGGATTATTTAAATGGTCTAACCTTACAGCCCATGTCACATCATCCACTGAACCCTCACATCATTTTATCCAAAACCCCCTTTAAACCACCATTTGACCCATTTAAATACTTGCGGTTAATCACTTACATCCTTTTTACCCAAATTACTGCCCTAAAAGCTTTCTTCTTCTCCAATTTACCTTATTCCGAACTATCTTTCTGTCATCTTCTTCAATGGCACTAAACCCTCAGCACAACCAAGTCACACTCCTTGATTCTTCAAGGGATGTTGACTTCTCAGATATCATTTCTTTCCTGACCCAATCCTCATACTACACTGCTCTGACTGTAAACCGTACGATTTATTCAAACCAAATGTCTGAATTTTGGGCAAATGGTCGGATTGAAACCCTAAATGGGGTTCGTGTTATAAGGTCGAGCATTTGTGGCCAAGAGTTGGTCATCTCTGAACAGATCATCAGGGAGCATCTCCAGCTCCATGATGAGGGCTCTCCAACGGAATTCCCCAAAACAGATTTGGACAGTTCTTATCTCCAAATGGGATACGGTGGAGATGTTAGCAGGTCAACGGTTTACAAATTCAATTTCTCCTACAAATGGAAGTTCCTGCTGCATGTGGTTCTTCACTGCCTGTCTATAAATCTGGGGGATAAGATCAAATCCCATATGAACTTGGGTGCTTAGTTCATGGGTTGGTACAAAGCCTCCGCTTCAACTATTCAAGGTTTGTGCTGACTAACCTAATGGGAAATCTTCAAAGGGACACATTCTTCACTGTGAGCTGGATCAAGGCACGCTTGTCTGTGCAGCTGCTCTGACTGCTCCTCAAATGAGGCCGACCATCTTCAAGACCCTGAAGAGAGTGTCTACCAACTTCACTTGAAGAGATACTGCACTACTTCCAGGTATGATTGAGCCAATGGCTCCTAGTGACATCCCTGTTAACCCCACAGGTGATGAACCCACACCAGCAACTACCCTCACTCTGCCGATTCTACCTTCTCCACCCATCACAGTTACCTATCAGAGACATCCCAAACGAACCCTTGTTCAATCTACTCTGATTGAACAAGCTCCTCCTGTTCAATCCAAAAAGGCTAGAGTGGAACAAAGGGCTCCCACTTAGCCTGAGGTCCAACCATCCTTCACGATTGACCTCAATATGGTTCTTGAGTCTCCTCAGTCTCAGACCCATGAGCCCGAAACCCAAGCTGATAGCCCTCAGGGAGAGTCTCTATACTCCCCTGAGCAGCCACAGAGGGACAGCTTAATGCCTCTAGACATTGATCAAAGTCCCAGGTCATTAGGTTTTAATTCCCTATCCTTCACTGACCTTTTGACCGGAGCTGATGAAGAGATTATGTCTCTTAAAGGCAATGAAGTTGATCCACAACACCCTCTCAAGGATCAACAGAGCCTAGAGAGACCTCTTATCTCTAGCCCCCATCAGCAAAGCCTTACTGAGGTGAGTCCCACTAATGTGGAGGGGACTCATGTAGATTCAGCTGCCACTACTGAAGGAGCCTCAATGGATCCTCAGGACAGTGGTAACGAAACTGAGACTGAATCTACGGCAACCGTGCCCTTTGATGACTCTTAAAGAGACATCATTGTGCAAGGGAAGCCAGGGCGCCAAGAACCACATCTGTTGGTGAGGATGAACATACCAGGTATGTTACCTCATCTCCCCATGATTCTTCAAAAGAAGACAAGGGAAGTATGCAACTCACCATTCAAGACCTACTTTTTAAAGTCTCAAACCTTGAATCAAAGGTTAGGACTTTAGAGGATAGGTCTGCCACTCAACAACTTGAGATTGAAACTCTCAAGGCCAAACTAGCTGAGAAACAGATTGAGAGGTCTGTTAGGCATGTACCAATTCAGGTCTCCTTGACCTCTTCCTCTAGCTCATCAAGCTCTCAGGATGATGCTACCAAAAAGGGGGAGAGTGTTCAGAGACAAAGTCAAAGACATGAGGAAACCCAAAGTCAAGCTCTCACTTCTTTGAGCTCAAAGTATCCTATGCAACAAGCTGCTATTTTCCCTGAGCCTCCTCCAGTTGTTTTTCAAGTGGATCAAAGGATGCTCCAAGATCTCAACAGGTTCTTTAACAAGTTCCTACTGGAATCCCTCATAGAACAGCCCAGCCCTGATATGTCTGTGATTTACTTCAGAGCTCAAGAGCTTCAGAGGTTGAATGCACCTTCTACCACTATTGAGGAAGTTGGTCAACCTAAGGTCCAAGTGGAACCTGAGATTAACTTTGAAGGGGAAACAAGGACTGATGGCCCAGCAACTGAAACAGTTGAGACAGAAAGTGTATTTTCACAGGCTTCCGAAGCACAATTCAAAGCCTTGGAAGAACAAACTCAAACTTCCGAAGCTGAGATTGCTGCTGCGGAAGGACTATTCTCATTATCCGATGATCTAATAGTCACAGATGCAATTCTGGAACTTGCATCTGAGGTTAATAGGGAGGATTTTCTCACCCAACCATTAGCTCTGACATCTGCATTGACTCCAGCTCCCACCTCTACTACCCATCCTGGATCTTCCATCCAAGAACCCCCAAAGTCTAGTACTTCCGAAGACATCAAAGGAAAGAGGAAGATGACTTCGAAAGAGCTTGAGGAGGAAGAAAGGTTGGAGAAGCTTAAAAGGAAAGGTAGGCTTCCAACTGGGAAACTGTTAGCTGCAAGTACCAAAGCAGCTGCAGCCAACCAGGAGGCAGTCAACAACCGAAGAAGAGTAGAGGTCATAGATAGACTTGTTGGTCTAGGGGCTGCAACTGAAGATGTACTCCTGCTACCATTAGAGGAGTTGATAGAGCTGGAAAAGGCAACCTTGCTGCTAAAACAACAAAAAGAAGAAGCTGCAAGGTTGGCCTTAGAAGAGGAAAGGGAGAGAAAGGAAAGAGAGGCTGATCTGCAGCTTATGAGAGAAAGGATAACCTCCCTACTCTCCAGAGGTTTCTCTCAAGAAGAGTTGTCTCCACATAACAATGATACGATCTTGTGGCTCTTCAACAAAGAGCAAGATCAAATGGAGAAAGAGAGAAAGAGAGCTGCAAGGGAGAAACTTATGCAGAAGAAGAAGAAGGAAGAGGAAGCTGGACTGACTGCTGCCAAGAAGATAGGTGAGAAAGCCTGGATGAAGAGTTATCTCAAAGCTCATGGCTTCTATGGCAGGCAGGTGGGTCTCATGTCGGAAAAGACTCTCCAGCGACATGTCAGTGACATCAAGGCTGACATTTGCGCGGGGAAAAGGAAGGAGATGTATAGAAGGGGACAGGGGATGACCTTCAAAGCAACCACTCAACCCAAACTCCAAACTCCAAACCCAACCTCAACCTGAACCTATTCCCTTTTCCTTCCCAATCAAAACCGAACCAACTTCTGAACCATTCACCCCTGAACCCACACCATCACACCTACCAACCTCCTCACCTCAACCACCTAAACTACCTATCCACCAACCCAAAACCTTAGCCAGAACCCAAACACCTCAACCTACCCATCAACCAATCAAACCATCCCCTCAGCCTTCTAAACATATCTCCATGGAAGAATTCAAGGCAGTCAAGACAAAGCTCATAAATTGCACTACTCTGAGCGACATCTCCTGTGAGGAGGATTCAGTCAACTTGACTTATGTTGACGGATCCTCAAGTTCCCTCACAAGAGATCAATTTCTTGATCTGCCCAGAGGAACTTTGGACCAAGCTGCAAACCTCCTCGGCCTCAATTCAGACACGTTAAATGAGGAAGAAAAGAAGCTAAGGAGAAAGCTGGTGACTCTACTGGATACAAAGAAAGGAGACAGGGTACCAAGACAACCTCTTGCACCCAGAAAAAAGATCATCCAGTGGAGGTTCGAAGAATCTTCTCACAACTTTGTTGTTGAAAGAGAGAATGGAGAGCTCAACAGGATGAGTGCCTCATCTCTGCTACACTTGAGCAGGTTTGACATTGTTGAGTTAGCAGAGAAGCCATTCTCCAACCCTTCAAACTCTAATGTAGCTGCCCACATCTGAAATCATCTAGGCAGCCTTAATATGGCCGAGCTTACTACTAGAAGCAAGGTTGAATAGGAGTTGAAACTGAGAGAGGAGGAGGAAAGGAAAGGATTAGCAACCAAAGGCAAATCCTTTCTACAAATGGTTGAAGGTCCTGAACTTGAGTCCATAGTTAGATGGGAGTATGACTATAACTCCTGTCAACTAACTCTCTTCAGGGGGACACAACAGAGGGTACATGTCATTCAAAGCGATAGACTGGATCTCCTATCCACCAATGACTTGTACAAGCTTCTCAGCACTACTTCAGGGAAGAACAAAGAGACAGACAAATACCTTTTGTCCCTGGTGCTGAAGGCTTTGAGAAGCAAAAATAAGTGAAGTTTTGGTAGCATCAGCCTAGGGGGAGTTTGTTGGATCTAGAAAGGCTATTGCAACCAAAACCAAGTCACTTAGAAGATTCTGGTACAACAAACAAAGGTCTTCCGAAGCTAAGTATGGAACTTCCGAAGGAAGAAGGATCTCTTGCGAAGACTAAGTGTAAAACACACTTCCGAAGGAAAACTCCAACTTCCGAAGACAAAGAACCTACTTCCGAAGATCAAGACTTAGAGAGAAAGATCTGAAGTCAACTTCCGAAGTACAAGAAGTCCTCAAAGCCTCGGAAGCATAGAAGCCTCTTCCGAGGTATAAGTGGCTACGGAAGAACAAGTTCTTCCGAAGCCAGTTAACCTTCAGAAGACACTCCTATTATCCAGTGGACATAAGTATGGCCTCTCTGACACTGCACTGCAAATCTCTGAGATACTGCATGGTGTTTTCTCAAAAGCCATGTAGTTGACCATACTTTAATCCACTGTTTACCTTTTTATGTTAGTACAGTTGCCATCTTTAGTTGGTGACAAAATATAAGTCATGGACATGTCATGACTACCATATCTTAGATAATACTTTATCTAAGATACCTTAACTTTAGCATTGTAGTATATGCTTTAGTCTTAGGTTTCTAGCTGGTATCAAAGTATATCCGGCTGTAGGATCTAGTATATATAGTTTCTCATTGTAACTCTTGTTTCATGCTTGTAAGAGTCTTGTAATCTTGAGTTGAGAAGTAATATATACAAGTACCTTGAAAATAGACCTCTGCTTGTTCCTTTGTTACTTATTATATTATTATCAACTCTTGTAAAAGACACTGCTTCATCTGATTTGAGTGTTTCCATAAGGGAGTTTGAGCGAAATACAAGTGTTTAAGTGACAAACCCGATCCTGCAATTGGTATCAGAGCTTTTTAGGCTCTTGATTGTGAGAGCTTACCATCCTAATCAACCATTTTTTCACTCCTCCTTATAATAATTAATTGATTGAATTCTGCTAGTTTTTTATTGTGGAAGATCTTCTAATCATCAGATCTCAAATTCATTGAGTATTTGATGATTTCAGATTGATTTTGGGTTGAAAAAGGGTTTTGGGATCGATCAGCGAAACTATAGTTCTTACAGCGAAACTGTCAATCTTCTTCCAGCGAAACTATGGGTTATATTGCTATTGAAATCGTTCTCTAGTGGTTCTGCGAAACTAGTCTTTTTGAACGAAAGTTCATCAGTGATTGTGAACGGTTAACAAGCGAAATTGTTGCTGAAATTGTTTTTGAACGAAAGTTCAAGCTTGTTCGTGCGAATTTACCAGCAAAACTAAGCCTGTTGTGACATTTGGCTAGCGATAGTGCTGCCGAAATTGTCAGCGAAATTAGCTTCCACTGCGAAAGTATCAGCGAAAGTAGTTTTTCAGCGAAATTGTCTGCGAAGTTACCTTGTTCTGCGAAAGTGTCAGCGAAATTATCTTCTCTCTTGCCGAAACTACATCAATCTCTGCGAAACTACCATGTCTAAGTTAACATCACTCACACTTGCTGATCTTGAAAGTGTTGCTCCCAATAGGCCTCCGAGACTCATTAATGGAGACAATTTTGAAGATTGGAAGAGATGTCTCAAAGTGCAGGATCGGGTTTTGTCACTTAACACTTGTATTTCTCTCAAACTCACTTATAATAGTCACTCAAACAAGATGAAGCAATGCCTTTGACAAGAGTTGATAATAATATAATAAGTAATCAAAGCAACAAGCAGAAATATTTTCAAGGTACTTGTATATATTACTTCTCAACTCAAGATTACAAGACACTTACAAGCCTGGAACATGAGTTACAATGAGAAACTATATATACTAGATCCTACAGCCGGTTATACTTGATACCAGCTGGAAACCTAAGACTAAAGCATATACTACAATGCTATAGTTAAGGTATCTTAGATAAAGTATTATCTAAGATATGGTAGTCATGACATGTCCATGACTTACCTTTTGTCACCAACTAAAGATGGCAACTGTACTTAACATAAAAAGGTAAACAGTAGATTAAAGTATGGTCAACTACATGGCTTTTGAGAAAACGCCATGTAGTATCTCAGAGATTTGCAGCGGACTGTCAGACAGACCATACTTATGTCTACTGGATAATAGAAGTGTCTTCCGAAGGTTAACTGGCTTCGGAAGAACAAGTTCTTCCGAAGCCACTTATACTTCGGAAGATGCTTCTATGCTTCCGAGGCTTTAAGGACTTCTTTATCTTCGGAAGTTGACTTCAGATCTTTGTCTTCAAGTCTTGAACCTTCGGAAGTAGCTTCTTTACCTTCGGAAGTTGGAGTTCTCCTTCGGAAGTGTATTTTACACTTAGACTTCGGAAGAGCTCTTTCTTCCTTCGGAAGTCCCACACTTGGCTTCGGAAGTCCTTTGTATGTAGTACTCAAAATCTTCTAAGTGATATGGTTTTGGTTGCAACAGCCTCTATGATCCAACAAACTCCCCCTAGGCTGATGCTACCAAAACTTCACTTATCTCTACTTCTCAAAGTTTTCAGCACCAGGGACAAAAGATATTTGTCTGTCTCTCTGTTCTTCCGGAAGTGGTGCTGAGAAGCTTGTACAAGTCATTCGTGGATAGGAGATCCAGTCTATCACTTTGAATGACATGCACCCTTTGTTGTGACCCCTGAAGAGAGTTAGTTGACGGGAGTTGTAGTCATACTCCCATCTAACTATGGACTCAAGTTCAGGACCTTCAACCATTTGAAGAAAGGCTTTGCCTTTGGTTGCTGATCCTTTCCTTTCCTCCTCCTCTCTCAGTTTTGACTCCTCTTCGACCTTGCTTCTTGCAGTGAGCTCGGCCATGTGAAGGCTGCCTAGATGATTTCTGATGTGAGCAGCTACTTCGGAGTTTGAGGGGTTGGAGAATGGTTTCTCTGCTAACTCAGCAATATCAAATCTGCTTAAGTGTAGCAGAGATGAGGCATTCAGCCTGTTAATCTCACCATTCTCTCTCTCAACAACAAAGTTGTGAGAAGAGTCTTCGAACCTCCACTGGACTATCTTCTTTCTGGGTACAAGAGATTGTCTTGGTACCCTATCTCCTTTCTTTGTGTCCAGCAGAGTCACCAGCCTTCTCCTCAGCTTTTCTTCCTCATTCAATGTATCTGAATTGAGGCCAAAGAGTCTTGCGGCTTGGTCCAAAGTTCCTCTTGGCAGATCAAGAAACTCATCTCTTGTGAGGGAACTTGAGGATCCATCAACATAAGTCAGGTTGACTGTATCCTCCTCACATGAGATGTCGCTCAGAGTAGTGCAGTTGATGAGCTTGGTTTTGATCTCCTTGAATTCCTCCATTGAGAGATGTTTGGAAGGCTGAGGGGATGGTTTGATTGGTTGTTGGGTAGGTTTAGGAGGTTGGGTTCTGGGTAAGGTTTAGGTTGGATGATGGGTAGTTTAGGTGGTTGAGGTGAGGGAGTTGGTAGATGTGAAGGTGTAGGTTCAGGGGTGAAAGTTCAGGTTCAGTTTTGATTGGGAAGGGAAAGGGTATTGGTTCAGGTTGATGTGGGTTTGGATATTTGGCTGAGGGGTGGCTTTGAAGGTCATCCCCTGTCCCCTTCTATACATCTCCTTTCTTCTCCCTGCACGAATGTCAGCCTTGATGTCACTGACATGTCGTTGGAGAGTCTTCTCAGACATTGGACCCACTTGCCTGCCAGAGAAGCCGTGAGCTTTAAGATAGTTCTTCATCCAAGCTTTGTCACCTATCTTCTTGGCGGCAGACAGTCCAGCCTCTTCTTCCTTCTTCTTCTTCTCTACCAGCTTCTCCCTTGCAGCTCTCTTTCTCTCCTTCTCCATTTGATCTTGCTCTTTGTTAAAGAGCCACAAGATCGTGTCACTGTTGTGTGGAGACAACTCCTCTTGAGAGAATCCTCTGGAGAGTAGGAAAGTGATCCTTTCTCTCCTGAGCTGCAGATCAGCTTCTCTTTCTTTTCTCAGCCTTTCTTCTTCCAAGGCCAACCTTGCAGCTTCTTCTTTTTGCTGTTTTTGCAGCAAGGTTGCCTTTTCAAGCTCTATCAGCTCCTCTAATGGTAGCAGGAGTACATCTTCCGAGGCAGCCCCTAGACTGACAAGTCTATCAATACCTCCACCCTTCTTCTATTGTTGATTGCCTCTTGGTTGGCTGCAGCTGCTTTTGAACTTGCAGCTAACAGTTTCCCAGTTGGCAGTCTTCCTTTCCTTTAAGTTTCTCCAGCCTTTCTTCTTCCTGAAGCTCTTCCGAAGTCATCTTCCTTTTGCCTTTAATGTCTTCGGAAGTGCTAGACTTTGGTGGTTCTTGGGTAGAAGATTCAGGTTGGATGGTGGAGGTAGGAGCTGAGGTCAATGCAGATGTAATGGCTAGTGGTTGGCTGAGAAAGTCCTCCCTATTAACCTCAGATGCAAGTTCCAGAATTGCATCTGTGACTATTAGATCATCGGAAAGAGAGAACAGTCCTTCCGCAGCAGCAATTTCAGCTTCGGAAGTTTGAGTTGGTTCTTCCGAGGCTTCGAATTGTGCTTCGGAAGCCTGTGAAAACACACCTTCTGTCCCAACTATTTCAGTTGCTGGGCCATCAGTCCTAGTTTCCCCTTCGAAATCAATCTCAGGTTCCACTTGGGCCTTAGGTTGACCAACTTCCTCAACAGTGGTAGGAGGTGCATTCAACCTCTGAAGCTCTTGAGCTCCAAAGTATATCACAGACATATCCGGACTAGGTTGATCAATGAGGGACTCTAAAAGGAACTTGTTGAAGATCCTATTTAGATCCTGAAGCATCCTTTGATCCACTTGAAACACAACTGGAGGAGGCTCAGGGAAGATGGCAGCTTGTTGTCTTGAGCTCAAAGAAGTGAGAGCTTGACTGATGGAATCCTGTCTTTGACTTGTTCCTCAACATTCTCCCCCTTTTTGGTAGCATCATCTTGAGAGGTAGATGAGCTAGAGGAAGAGGTCAAGGAGACTTGAACTGGTACATGCCTAACAGATCTCTCAATCTGTTTCTCAGCTAGTTTGACCTTGAGACTTTCAATCTCAAGTTGCTGAGTGGCAGACCTATCCTCTAAAGTCTTAACCTTTGATTCAAGGTTTGAGACTTTAGAAAGTAGGTCTCTTATTGTGAGTTGCATTCTTCCCTCATCTTCTTTGGAAGAATCACGGGGAGATGAGGTAACATACCTAGTATGTTCATCCTCACCACCAGATGTGGTTTCTTGGCACCCTGGTTTCCCTTGCACAATGATGTCTCTTTCAGAGGCATCATAGGGCATGGTTGCCGTAGATTCAGTCTGACTATTGTTACCACTGTCCTGAGGATCCAATGAGGCTCCTTCAGTAGTGGCAGCTGAATCTACATGAGTCCCCTCCACATCAGTGGGACTCACCTCAGTAGGGCTTTGCTGGTGTGGGCTAGAGACAAGAGGTTTCTCTAGGCTCTGTTGATCCTTAATGGGGTGTTGTGGATCAACTTCATTGCCTTGGAGAGACATAGTCTCTTCACCAGCTCCGGTCAATAGGTCAGTAAAAGAGAAGGAATGAAGACCTAAGACCCGGGACTTTGATCAATGTCAAAAGGCATTGAGCTGTCCCTTGGTGGCTGCTCAGGGGAGTATAGAGACTCACCCTGAGGGCTATCAGCTGGGGTTATGGGCTCATGGGTCTGAGACTGAGGAGACTCAAGACCCATATTGAGGTCAATAGTGAAGGATTGGGGGACCTCTGGCTGAGTGGGAGCCCCTTGTTCCACTCTAGCCTTTTTGGTTTGAAGAGGAGGGGCTTGTTCAATCAGAGTAGATTGAACAAGGGTTCGTTTGGTACGTCTCTGATAGGTGACTTTTATTGGAGGAGAAGGTAGATTTGGAATGGTGAGGGTAGTTGCTGGTGTGGGTTCATCACCTGTGGGGATAACAGGGATGTCACCAGGAGCCATTGGCTCAATCATACCTGGAAGTAGTGCGGTATCCCTTCCAGTGTAGTTGGTAGACACTCTCTTCAAAACTTTGAAGATGGTCGGCCTCATTTGAGGAGCAGACAGAGCAGCTGCACAGACAAGCTTACTCTGATCTAGCTCGCAGTTGATTATGTGCTGTAGAAATCTGGGATACATAAAGAATGTGTCCCTTTGCAGATTTCCCATGAGGTTAGTCAGCACAAACCTGGAGTAGTTGAAGCGCAAGGCTTGTACCAACCCATGAACTAGGCACCCGAGTTCATAGGGAATTTGATCCCATCCCCCGGATTTGTTAGATAAGCAGTGAGAACCACATGTAGCAGGAACTTCCACTTGTAGGAGAAGTTGAATTTGTAGACTGTAGACCTGCTTACATCTCCACCGTATCCCATTTGGAGATAAGAGTTATCTAACTCAGACTTGGGGAATTCCGTCGGTGCGCCTTCATCATGGAGCTCAAGATGCTCCCTGATGATTTGTTCAGTAACGACCAACTCTTGGCCACATACACTTGACCTGATAGCACGAACCCCATTTAGGGTTTCAACCCGACTATTTGCCCAGAATTCGGACATTTGGTTGGTGTAAATGGTAGGGTTTACAGTCAGTGCTGTGTAGTATGAAGATTGGGCTAAGAAAGAGATAATATCAGAGAAGTCAGCATCCCTTGAAGAGTCAAGGAGTGCGACTTGGTTGTGCTGAGGGTTTAGAGCCATTTAGAAAGATAGCAGAGGAAAAGTTCTTGAGAGAGAGGTAAATTGGAGAAGAAGAAAGCTTTTAGGGCAGTGAATTTGGTAAAAAGAGTGTAAGTGATTAACCGGAAGTATTTAAATGGGTGAAATGGCGGTTTAAAGGGTGGTTTGGATAAGATGATGTGAGGGTTCAGAGGATGATGTGACAGGGGCGGGGTAAGGTTAAGCCATTTAAATAATCCGACATCATTAACAAAATCTTTACTTTTTACAGAGTGGGGCCCAAAAGATTTCCGTTACACAGTAAAATCCTCTTCCGAGTATAAGGTATTTCCGAAGGTAAAGTTCTTCCGAAGGCAAATGTACTTCCGAAGGTAAATAAATTGCTTCCGAAGATACATGTTGCTTTCAAGTGGAGAGTATTAAGTGCTTCGGAAGTAGATCTGAGATTACCTCAATCGCTTCTTCCGAGACTTAGTACACTTCCGAGAAGAAAATTATCCTATGAGAAATTTGCTTCGGAAGTTATGCTAGATATCTTCCGAAGGCAAGTTTCTCTTCGGAAGAACTTATACTTAGTTAAATAAGAAAGGATCTTTTGTAACAGGGCTTAGATTGTATTGACATAAGACTTTACATATTGAAAAGGTTTTCAATTGAGATTAACTAGTCAATGTTTATCATCCCAATAGCTGTAATAAGATACTTAAATCTTTGTTCATCAAATGCTTTGGTGAACAAATCAGCATATTGTTCATTTGAATCAACTTTGATTAGTTTGATAAGATTTTTCTCATGAATATCTCTAATGAAATGATACCTGATGTCAATGTGCTTTGTCTTTGAGTGCTTTACTGGATTTTCAGTGATGGATATAGCACTGTTGTTGTCAATGTGGATAGGAGTGCTCATGAAGTTGAATCCATAGTCAATCATCTGGTTTTGAATCCACAGCAGCTGAGCACAGCAACTTGCAGCAGCAATGTATTCAGCTTCAGCAGTTGATGTAGAGACACAGGATTGCTTTTTGCATTGCCATGAGATGATCCTTCCACCAAGAAATTGACATCCACCTGATGTTGATTTCTTGTTGATGTTGCAGCCACCATAATCACTGTCAGAGTACCATAGAGATTAAAATCACTATTTCTTGGATACCAGAGACCTAACTTAGGTGCTCCTTTGAGGTATCTGAGGATTCTCTTGACAGCAATTAGGTGAGACACCTTTGGAGCAGCCTGATATCTTGCACAAATGCAGGTTGCAAACATGATATCAGGTCTACTTGCTGTAAGATACATCAGAGAACCAATGATTGCTCTATACTGATGTTGATCAGTATCCTCCCCCTCAGAGTCAGGGCATAAATCATGGTTTCTGGGTATGGGTGTCTTTGCTGCTTTACAATCCTTCATATCAAATCTCTCTAAGATATCATTGACATACTTAGATTGATTGATGAAAAACCCTTCCTTCAGTTGCTTTACCTGAATTCCAAGGAAAAAGTCCATTTTTCCCATAGAACTCATTTCGAACTTCTTCTTCATAATGCTCTCAAAGTCTTTGCACATTTGGTCATTTGAAGAACCAAATATGATGTCATCGACATAGACTTGAACTAGCAAAATGTCTTTCCCAGACTTTCTGATAAAGAGAGTCTTGTCAATGGTTCCTCTAGTATAGCCATTCTTCAGAAGAAATTGAGACAATGTCTCATACCACAGCCTAGGTGCTTGGTGCAGCCCATATAGAGCTTTATCCAATTTGCACACATAGTTTGGATGCTGTGGGTCTTCAAATCCTGGAGGCTGGCATACATAGACTTCCCTATCTATATCCCCATATAGAAAGGCACACTTGACATCAAGCTGGTAGACAGTGAAATTCTTGGATGCAGCATAAGCAAGGAAGATCCTAACTGCCTCAAGTCTTGCAACAGGTGCAAAGACATCAGTATAATCAATTCCTTCCTCTTGAGTGTATCCTTGAACCACCAGTCTTGCCTTGTTCTTGATAATCAAGCCTCTGTCATCTCTTTTATTTCTGAAAACCCACTTGGTGCCTATAGGTACTTGACCAGATGGTAGCGGACATAGGTTCCAAACCTTCTGTCTTTTGAATTGAAGCAGCTCCTCTTGCATTGATTCAACCCAGCTACTATCCTTTAAGGCATCTTCCACCTTCTTGGGTTCCATTTGGGATAAGAAGCATGAGTACAGGCAGACATTCCCATTGTGAGTTTGTCCCCTTGTTCTCACACCCTCAGAGACTTCCCCTATGATGTTTTCAGCTGGATGAGTATTGTGAATTCTAAGTCTTGGAATTACCTCCAGCTGCAAAGATAGGTCCAAGTTGGACATATTTTGCTCTGGAGCTTGAATACTTGGTCCAGCTGTTGTTTCAATCTCATTCAATGAGGACTGATTGAATGAAAGAGAAACATCATCATTTCTTTGCTGTGAAGCATCATTAACAGTTGCCTGTTCCTTCAAAATGCTGCTTCCATCAGCTTGGTGTTGTGTAGGATCACCTGAGGAGACTTGAAGATCATCAGGTGAGTCCCTTGTTGAAGTTCCACTATTTCTTGAAATGGTTATACTGTCAGATCTTTCAATAGTAGGAACTTGATTTGTTGTTCTTGGAGAACTTGGAGCAGGTCTGGGAAGCTCAAATAGTTGATCTTCATCAGAATTGCCTTGAGCACCTGTTCCAGCTGAAACATTCTCACAAGATGGTTTAGAATAGTTTGGAAACAATTCTAAATCAAAAATATGATCAGGTCCATTCCCCCTAACACAAGGAGTGTGCTCATTAACTACAATGTTGGAGGATTCCTCAAATTGTTGTTTTTAATGTTATAAACCCTGTAAGCTTTAGAATGGGAGGAATATCCAACAAAGATGGCATCATCTGACTTTTCAGCAAATTTTGCTAAATTGTCTTTTGTGTTAAGTATGGTACACCTGCTGCCAAAGGACCTTAGAAAGCCAATGAACGGTGGCCTCTTGTTCCATAGCTCATAAGGGGTCTTTCCATGTGGCTTTACTACAAGAACTCTGTTCTGCACATAGCATGCAGTGCTGACTGCCTCTGCCCAGAATGTTAGAGGCAGCTTTGAATCAGCTAACATAGTCCGAGCAGCCTCAATAAGTGTCCTATTTCTCCTCTCAGCAACACCATTTTGTTGAGGAGTTCTAGGAGCACTGTATTGTCTGGCAATCCCTTTTGAGTTACAGAATGAGTCAAGAACAAAGTTCTTAAACTCAGTCCCTTGATCACTTCTAATTATTTTAACCTTGTGATCAACTTGATTTTCTATTTTAAGAATAAAAGATTTTAAAGTTTCAGCAGTTTCATCTTTAGTTCTTAAAAAGAATACCCATGTAAATCTAGTAAAATCATCAACTATCACAAGGCAATATGATTTCCTTCCAATGCTCATTATACTTGTGGGACCAAATAGATCCATGTGCAATAAGTGTAATGGAGTAGTGATAGAGTTAACAACTTTGGATTTATGAGAAGACCTGTGTTGTTTCCCTTTCAGGCAGCAAGCAACACAGTTATCTTTGCAGAAAAATTCCTTTTTAGGCAAACCATGTACCAAGTTATTTTTAGCCAATTTATTCATTGTCTTAAAATTGACATGACACATTCGTTTATGCCACAGTGTTGACTCATCACTATCAGCTTTGGAAAGAAAGCATGATACTTCTCCCATTGGGGAAGCATTGTTCATATCAAGCTTGTACATATCCCCTCTCCTGGGAGATCTAAGAAGCACCAATTCCTGAGGAATTGTCATCCCAGGTTTGAGGATGATGCACTCATGTTCTGTGAAAAGCATTTGATGCTTTTGATCACAAAACTGAGAAACACTTAACAGGTTGTGTTCAAGCTGTTTGACAAAGTTAACTTTGTCAACTTTTAATTTTCCGTTGGATATACTTCCTCTGCCAGAAATATATCCTCCGGCCTCACCTCCAAACTGGACAGGACCTCCATCATAATGTTGAAATTGTTGAAGGAGAGATCTGTTCCCTGTCATGTGCCTGGAGCATCCACTATCTACTATCCAAATGTTGTTATTCTTGTCATATGGATGTCCCTGCACATAAGGTGAGATAATTAGTTTTGATTGGAAACCCAAGCTTTTTGGTCTTGGGTTCTTCCAATGAAAGTGACATGATTGAACCAAAATTTATGCATGGGGGTTCAATGGATGTCTTTGAAGAAGAGGTTTGGGCTACAGCATCTTCCTTGATCTTCCATTCCATCCCTTGGTTGATCATAGAAGATGAGCTTGATGAAGCTTTTGTAGCTTGGCATTCTTCCGAAGCTTCTTTCTTTTCGGAAGAGACCTTCACCACCTTTTCTTCCGAAGCAGTCTTCTTCTGGGATGGTTTCAAGGGAACTCTTTTGTGAGTCTTTGCAGCTTTCACTTCCGAAGCCTTTTTCCTCTCGGAAGAAGAGTTTTCTTCCGAGACAAGCCTTGCTTCGGAAACAAGCTTTCCCTTTTTCAACACTTGAACCATCTGATATGGTCCAAATGTGAAACCTTCCCTGACTCCTTCTCTTTTAACATTATTTGCATAATGTGTGCTAGCAGGATTGTAATAACAATCTTTAGCCATGTGGTTTTGCAAACCACACATTATGCATGCAATGTTAATTTTCTGGGAATTGGAGGGTTGCTGTTTCTTGTTCTTTTTCTCCTCATCAGCAACCTTTCCCTTTAACTTCTGATCCTTTGGTAGGACAGGAGTACTGGTATTATACTCCTTTCCTGAATCAGAAGGTCCAACCACCTGGAATCCTGCTGATATGAATACACCCTTTTGCTTTGGGGTCTATTCAGCTTGGATTCAGCCACCTTCTTGGCAGTTTTTCTGGCTGCTTTAGCCCTGCTTCTTCTGGCTTTGGTGGTCAGGGATTGATCATCATTGGTCTGGGAGGGCTCAATTACCTGTTCCTTCCCTGTGATGGTCATGGTCTCCACAGTTGCATCACTCTTTGACTCTTTACAAGGTGGGTCAACAGATGGAACCTCTTGCTCTTCAGTACCACATCTTGGTTGTCTTACAGACTCATAAGAGTGTGGTGGAGCAATTTCATTGGTTCCCAACCCACTTTTGTTTTGATACAAAGTTTGGAGTGAGAGGATGATGCAAGTATGGCTTGGAAGTTTTGCTCAGCAATAGCATACTTCCTGGCTTGAGCCTCAGCTGTGACAAGCTGGGCTTGAGCCTCAGTCAATTTGGATATTAAATCCTTGATTTGAGTCTTGTAGTTGGTGTGTTCATGTTTTAAAAGAGATACAGTTTTCTCTAACTCCTCAATTTTCTTTTGGTAGTCAGATTCAGCTCTTTTAAAGTCAGATTTTAGCACATTTAAAGACTCAATATCGGATTTAATTTCCATATTGTAGTCCTGGTACAACTTAACCTTAGCAATACAAGCAGGGGTACAGAGATGTTCATATACCTTATTTTCATCTGTTCCTGCCATGAGTGCTTGAGCAGGAGTCACATCTTGAACCATAAAGCTCCAGTCAACTTCTTGAGCCATAGCTGCAGTTTCAGTTGACTTCCCATTGGGCTTTGGTGTAGAAGGATGTGTGGAGGCCTGTGAGGTTCCCGGGTTGGACTTGGGAGCCTTGCATTCCCTTGCAAAGTGGCCAAGCTGGTTACAGTTGTAACACTTAGCCTTGCTTTGTCAAACCCAAACTTGCTAGTGATTGGGTTTTGAGGGAATTGCCTTCCAGTTCTCTTAAAGAACTTCTTCGCTCTGTAGGTAAGGAGAGCCATTTGCTGGACAATGTCCACATACTCTATGTCATCTGGACTGAAGCACTCAAGATCATCAAAGCAAAACTGATGATCATTGGAGTGTCCACTCCCTGAGACAAACGCACAGCCCTCCTGAAAGGAGCTTTGCTGAGCTTGATGAGACCTTGGAGTCTCAGGGAATGTGATGTAAGGCCCAGATGAACAAGATGGCTGCTGGGTGTATGACAGGTACTGCTGAGACTGAGAGATACCTGAGCCTTCAGCAACCATTAAAGCGTTGCTAGCAGGAAGGCTCAAGGGTCTGCTTGCTTGGTGACCCTTCTTGCTTTCCATTTCCAAACGGTATCCATCAAGGATCCCATAGAGTTCGGTCATGGTGAGAGTGTTTAAATTCTCTGTTCTCTTATGGAGACACAGTAGAAAGTCCACTCATTGGGTAGAGCACTCATGAACTTTTGGTAAGGTCTCTAAGTTCTTGAGTGATTCCCACAGATTGGAGGGAGGAGATAAGATCCATATACCTGAAGTATTGCTGGCTAAAAGTTTCTCCAGCAACATAGGTGAAGTTCTCGAACTGCTGCTTCAGTGAGTCCTTCTTTGAATCATTAGAGCTCGAGTACATTTGAGCAAGTGCATCAAAGAGTTCTTTGGCTGACTTGCAATGCTCAAACCCCACCATGATGGAGTTTGGGATTGCAGTCATGAGAACAGTCATAGCATTGCTGTCAATGTCGAGCTTCTTCCTGTCTTCATCGGAGTAGTCTTCAACAGCCTTCTCGATCATGGCACCGTTTCCACCAGCAACTTTTGGCTTGTACGGGCCATTCACGATGGACTGCCACATCTTGCTATCCTGGTATCTGATGAAGCCTTCCATTCTTCTGCTCCAAGACCTGAAGTTTTCAGGATCGATGATGGGAGCTTTGGTCATCGTTCCCATTTCAACTTCAGATTTGATGAGGGCCATTTTGAGTGAGGTATAAGGAGGAGTGAAAAACTGGTTGATTAGGATGGTAAGATCTCACAATCAAGAGCCTAAAAAGCTCTGATACCAATTGCAGGATCGGGTTTTGTCACTTAACACTTGTATTTCTCTCAAACTCACTTATAATAGTCACTCAAACAAGATGAAGCAATGCCTTTGACAAGAGTTGATAATAATATAATAAGTAATCAAAGCAACAAGCAGAAATATTTTCAAGGTACTTGTATATATTACTTCTCAACTCAAGATTACAAGACACTTACAAGCATAAAACATGAGTTACAATGAGAAACTATATATACTAGATCCTACAGCCGGTTATACTTGATACCAGCTGGAAACCTAAGACTAAAGCATATACTACAATGCTATAGTTAAGGTATCTTAGATAAAGTATTATCTAAGATATGGTAGTCATGACATGTCCATGACTTACCTTTTGTCACCAACTAAAGATGGCAACTGTACTTAACATAAAAAGGTAAACAGTAGATTAAAGTATGGTCAACTACATGGCTTTTGAGAAAACGCCATGCAGTATCTCAGAGATTTGCAGCGGACTGTCAGACAGACCATACTTATGTCTACTGGATAATAGAAGTGTCTTCCGAAGGTTAACTGGCTTCGGAAGAACAAGTTCTTCCGAAGCCACTTATACTTCGGAAGATGCTTCTATGCTTCCGAGGCTTTAAGGACTTCTTTATACTTCGGAAGTTGACTTCAGATCTTTGTCTTCAAGTCTTGAACCTTCGGAAGTAGCTTCTTTACCTTCGGAAGTTGGAGTTTCTCCTTCGGAAGTGTATTTACACTTAGACTTCGGAAGAGCTCTTTCTTCCTTCGGAAGTCCCACACTTGGCTTCGGAAGTCCTTTGTATGTAGTACTCAAAATCTTCTAAGTGATATGGTTTTGGTTGCAACAGCCTCTTAGATCCAACACAAAGCCTTCTTCTTTTACATTGATCACAATCAATGGGAATCGATACTTCTGGTCCTCAAATACCAACGATAATGTGGTGATGTGGTCTCTCAAAATAAGGACCTATCTTCCATATACTGAAAAGGATCTGAATTGACGACCATGACAAAAGGCTTTTGGCGCTTTAACTCTTTGTCTGCAAAGACATTTACAATCGTTTTGCAGAGCATAAAAATGCTAATCTCTTTACTATGCACTATGTGAGTGTTATGATGGTAATGCAGATTTGGTAAAGGATAAGAGCATTCAGGCTGAGAAGGAATTCAATTCTTTTGTGGATACAAGAACAAGAGTCTGATAGATCTCACAAATCATTTCTTAAAGTTTCAAGCACCTTAAAGAAAATATGATGAAAGGATTCCAACAGTGAACAAGTTAACAGGCTTCTAGATTCTCTTCCACCTTAGTGGAGTCTTCAAGTGAGGATGCTTAAACAAGAAAGAGGGTTCAGAGACTACAAGCCGATGGATATTTTCAATAAGCTGACCTTTGAGTTGGACATGAAGAGAAGAGACGGGAATTTAACCAGACTATGATGCCCACATCTAGTTTTCACAAAATGCTGCTTTATTGTCATCTGTTGCAAATTCTCAAATACAAAATTCAATTCAAGAAGGAATTAATAAAGTACTTTATCAGGTGGAAACAGTAGTGTTGGAAGAGATCTGGGCAATTCTAAGCCAATGTTTGAAACTTCAGTCCATCAGAAACAATGGCTCTTTGTAATGTTCGTTCAAAGCTATGAAGCACTTGTAGCTGGAGAGTTGAAAGGGAAGGGAATGACTATAAAAGACAGTATCAGGTGGATCTTGGTGATCTTGAAGAAACTGATATTCAATGGCAGATGGCTATGTTAACCTTAGAGCTCGAAGATTATGGAAAGAACTAGACGAAAGAACAAGAACTTTGGTGGTCAAACATCTAATTCAAAACTGGGATTTGATAAGTCCAAATTAAGATGCTTTAACTGTAAACAACTGGGACACTTCAAACGTGAATGTCCATTACCAATTGTCACCGATTCCAGTAATTCAGGAGTTCAAAGACTGACAGCTGAGAAAGAGAAGGAAGATGTGAATCACAAAAAAGAGACTGCATTGATTTTAACTTTGATTAGAGTGGTGGTTGAGGGTTGGGAAACAAGAATTGAGATAAATCATGCTTTAGTTGCTGAGCTGATGAAAGGAATAAGAAGGAAGATGGTAAAGATGGATTTGATTTTTCAATAATTCAAAGAGAATATGTGTCATCTGTGAATGAGAAAGAAGAAAAAGATGCTGGAATTGGGGAAGATAAAATGCAGGTTTAAGGGAGGAAGGAAGTTCATGCGCTGGGCAAAGAAAGGATAATGATGATGATGTTGCTACCGTTGAGGAAAAGAAGTCAAGTACTCCGATTGTGCCAATGTGAAAAAGCCTTGCTACTGAAAGGATGGTGATAGGACTTCCTATGAGGTAATTCAGGATATGTGCTCATCTGCTTGTAAAATTAGATTATTTGGGATTTATAAAGCTAATCATCTATTAATTGATAATGAAACGGATTTTAAAGCGAATCAATGATGAACTAAAAATCAATGAATCAAAATACTTTGTTAAATTAAATAAGGCTTTAAAAGAAAATGATCATTTAAAACGAATTGTTTGGAAAGAAATGTTGAGATTAACACTTTGACTGAAAGAGTTTCCCTTGCTGAATTTGAAGCAAGCAAACTTCAGTCAAAGTTAGACAATGGACCATATCAGGATGAAAAACATGATGATCTATGTAAATCTCAACGGGGAGCTAGGATTAAAACGGGATTGGGTTATGAAAACGTAAAGGTCTATCCCCCGCCTAGTAACATACTGTTATTCTCCTAGCATGTTCCATATCCTTCTAATGATTTAATCAAAACAGATACTAACAGTATTCTATAGGTTAGAGGGTGTTAACTCTAAGCACGTTCGTGAAGACTACGACTATGGACCAACTAGTGGGCTTGAATGCACTAGTATAGTACACCTGATTGTCAGCAGTCTAATTTAGATCACAAGTCTAGTTAATTAAATTCTATTTTGTTTCTAGTTCTCCTGTAACAGACTCTGTTGTCTCATGTTCTCATGACGGTTCTATTTCATCTTTTAATTCAGTTCATTGTGGTGATGTCTTTTGTTCTGGTGATGATGATGCAACTGATCTTTCTCCAAAATCAACTGAGCAAATTAAAACTAATTGTTTTGAAAAGTTCTTTCTCATCCCATTCCATCTTTCACTCCATCAAATATGTCTTTAGCTGATGAAAAGATCACCTCTTCATCTGAAACTAGTACTAGTGGAACTAGTTCTACTGGTTACGTCGGACGATCATTCATCTATTTTTGTAAATAATAATTCTTGTTCGAATAAACTTCGACCTCGTGGCATGTATGAGGCATTTAGCGACATTGATTCTAGTATCTCAATATGATGAGGAAATTATCATTGATCATGTTCGTATCCCATCACATCACAAACCTAGACACAAACCTCATTGTTTCAGGTGTGGTCAAGAGGACCCATCTTGTCAAGAATTGTCCTACATTGCTTCATGGTCATCTTAATAGAACTGCTTTGGAAAAAATAAAAAAATTGGTTAATAATTTCTTTTGTAAAAAATCTGCTTCATCAAAAGATAAAGTTGTTCAATCTTGGGTTCCTATTACACATGTTTGACTGGTCATTATTTCATTTCTGGAGTCATCCACTAAGATTGTAAACACTTGTGGCATGTAGATAGTGGTTGCTCCAAACATATGACTGGGCTGAAAGACTTGCTGACCAATTATCGGATTATTGATGGAGGATATGTTGCTTTTGCTGGTGATAAAAAGGGTGAAAAGATGATTGGGCAAGGAGAAGTTACCAATGGTTCTTTAACCTTGGAAAAAGTCAACTATGTTCCTGAGCTGGCATTTAATCTTCCGAGTGTTTCTCAAATCTGCGATAAAGACATTCCAGTCCTGTTTAAATCTGATGAATGTCTATTTTAAAATCAGAGATTGATATTCCAGATGATTTGATTCTTATGCGAGCTTCAAGAAAACATGACACATATCTTCTTGATATGAACTCCAGCAAGTCAAAGTCTACTGCAACTTGTCTTCTTTCTAAAGCTTCAACCTTTGAGTCGCTTCTATGGCATCGTCGATTAGGCCATGTTAATTTTAAAATAATAAACAAATTAGTAGAAAACAATCTCGTTAGAGGACTCCCTTCAAAAGATTTTTCTGTTAACGAAAAATATATGGCATGTACCAAGGGCAAACAACACAAGAAACCACATAAGCCCAAACTTGAAAATAGCATAACTTGTCCTCTCGAGTTGTTACATACTGATTTGTTTGGCCCAATTAGCGTTAAATCTATTGCTAAAAAATCATTTTGTCTTGTTGTTACAGATGATTTCTCCAGATATTCATGGGTGAGATTTCTTGCACACAAAGGAGAGGTTGCTGAAGAATTGTAGAAATTAATTCTTTCTATCGAAACAATCAGCAAGAGAAAGGTTATGGGTCTTAGAAGTGACAACGGACACTGAATTCAAAAATCGGATTCTTGGATTCATTCTGTGCTCAAAAGGGGATTGTGAGACAATTTAGTGTTGCAAGGACACCTCAACAGAATGGTATAGCGGAACGAAAGAATCGCATTCTCATTGAAGTTGCTCGTACAATGCTGATAGAATCTTCATTACCATTATCTTTGGGCTGAAGCTGTAAACTGTGCTTCATATGTTCTAAACCTAGTGTTGATTGTTAAGGACAAATGAAGACTCCTTATGAACTTTTTCATAAGAGGAAATCTCTAATTGACTTCTTTCGGCCATTCGGTTGCTCTTGCACTCTTCTGAATACTCAATCTCAAAAGACAAAGTTCGGGTGTCGTATCTGATGAGTGTTACTTTGTTAGTTACTCTTCTTCTCAAAAGGCCTATCGGGCTTATAACAGAGAACACGTATTGTTCAAGAGTCATTCTATGTTGATTGGCAGGAGTCTAACTCTACTGATGTTCGATCTGAACCAGCATGGTTCATTGACTCCAATACTGTGTTTAATTCTCTTCAATCTTCTAGTTTCCGACGATGATGCGTCCACTCCAAATGCTCAAACCAATATTATCTCCTCCACTCCATCACCTGTCCATTCCAACTCGTCAGCATGATGCCATTTCAGCTGATGTTAGTTCATCTTCTCCATTGCTTGATCTGGCACCCACTCGTGATTCTTCTTCACCTACATCTCTCGACCCTTCACAACCTCTTCCATCTCTCTCCTTCATCTAATCATTCATAATCTGTGAGCGAAAATTCTCTAAACATCTTTCCTTCAAACACCGACTAAAAAACTTTGAAAGATCATCCTCTTGATAATGTTATTGGATCTATCACTGATGGTGTTCGGACGCGAAGTCAATCTGGTTTGATTAATATCTGCCTCTTCTCTTGCTTCATCTCTCAAACTGTCCCGAAAAATGTGCATGCTGCTCTACTTGATCCATGCTGGGTGGAGTCAATGCGATTGGAGCTTCAACAATTCAGAAAGCTTAAAGTTTGGACCTTGGTTGACTTGCCTCCCAACAAATGCCCAATTGGTACAAAATGGGTGTTTAAGAACAAACCAGATGATCGTGATGTGGTGGTGCGTAACAAGTCTAGACTAGTTGTGCAAGGTTTTGCTCAAGAAGAAGGGATTGACTATACTGAAGTCTGTGCTCCAGTCGCCCGTCTTGAAGCAATCAAGATTTTTCTCGCTCGTGCTGCTCATAAACAGTTCAAGGTCTATCAGATGGATGTCAAGTGTGTTTTTCTCTACGGAGACATTGATAAGGAGAAATATGTGTGTCAACCACCATGTTTTGAGGATCCTGACTTTCCGGATAAAGTCTTTAAGCTTGACAAGTCTCTGTATGGTCTTCATCAAGCACCTAGGATCTGTTATGAGACCCTAACACAGTATCTCTTAAGCAATGGTTTCTCTCGAGGTACCATTGATATGACTCTCTTCAAAAAGGAAGTGAATAGTGAAATGCTTTTTGTCCAAGTTTATGTTGACGATTTTATTTTTGGATCTACCAATTCTCTATTATGTCGGGAGTTCGAAGAAGTGATGCGTGAACGGTTTGAAATGAGTATGATGGGAGAAATGTGCTTATTTCTTGGTTTACAAGTTGAACAAAAGCAAGAAGGAATTCTTATTCATCAGGAGAAGTATATTAAAGATATCTTGAAGAAATTCAACATGGACGACGCCTCTCCTGAGATGACTCCCTTTACTGCGCAGACTTGCCTCACTCCTGATGAGAACGGGAAACCAGTTGATCCTCATCTCTATAGATCTATGATCGGTTCCCTCATTTATCTTACACCAAGTCGTCCTGATATCACTTTTGCTGTCGGATACTGTGCTCGATATTAGTCGGCCCCAAAAGAGTCCCATGAGAAAGCTATCAAGAGAATATTTCGTTATCTCAAAGGATCATCCCGTTTAGGTCCATGGTATCCATATGGAGGGAATTTTGATTTACATGCTTATTCTGACAATGATTCCAATGGTTGCAGGTTAAACAGAAAATCGGTGTCCGAAGGTGTCAATACCTAGGAAATTGTCAGGTGTCCTGGCAGAGCAAGAAACACTACTGTCTCTCTTTCTACAGGAGAAGCAGAATACATTGCTGCCTCTAGCTGTTGTTCCAAGTTCTTTGGATACAACACCAAATGATTGACTACGGCATTAACTTCCTCCACACGCCGTTGTTTTGCGACAACGAAGCAGCCATTGGGATTGCAAAAAATCCTATTCATCATTCCCGAACCAAGCATATCGAAACACGAATTCATGCAATTCGTGATGCTCAAGAAAAGGGTTTTATCGATATATACCCATTGACACAAAAAATTAAAAGGCAGATCTTTTCACAAAAACTTTTGATAAACCCCATTTTTATGAATTGATCTCTATGCTCAGGTTAATATCCTTTTAAACCTCCAATAAAAAAAACAAAAAAATACAATAATAAAAAATAATAATATAAAAAGATAATAATAAAATAAAAAATAAAATAAAATTTCTTTTAAAATAGAATAAAAAAAATAATCCTTTTAATAATATGATCCTTTAAAAATAAATTTTGGGGGAGTAACTAAATAACTTGAGTGTTGAATTTGAAATGACGAGAAATGATTGTATATCTTCTGGATATGTTTCTTTATGCATGACTGTACTTAAATGAGAAATGATAGTAACTGAGGTTGGTCTCTTTTTCACATCTTATTTTTTATTGAATATTAAAGTCAAGAAAACAAACAGATTCTTTAACAATATGTTTGGTAGGGTCTGCCTGAAGAATAAAGTATACAGCAGCAATATGATTTAAATTAAAATCCATGCTTAAGGATGTCAGATTTTACGTGATCATTTTGGCTTGCACGAAAACTGAGTCCCAGCAAAAAATGGATTGAGAATTTATCTTTAGCTCTTGTCCTTACATTTGTGTCTTGTACTTGTGCTAATCTCCTCTGTTGTACGGAAGTACTGACCTGGAGTGATGATCTCCTTTGTTGTATGATAGTACTGACATGGAGTTCTCATCGACACATGATTAAATGGTCATCTCCTTTGTTATACATGAGTATAGACCTGGAGCTCTCACCGTTTTGGTCTAAGTTGTGTCGAATCATCTAAATGATGAATTCATCACAGACGGCAATTCTCTGTTGATAATCACTTGCACACTAACTCAAGCCTTGCTCAATAAAATCGTAGCAAAATTCAAGAAATCCTGAGGTTGGGTGAGGGTTTTGCCAAATGATTGTGGGATCCTAACATTCTAAAGCATCTAATCGAACCTTAACAAATCAGAAGCTGTTTGTTGAAAAAGGATAAGGCATGGGTTTAAGTGGATAAATATATCAGCAATCGTTATGATCTGTTTCTGAATTTCAACAGTTCCTTTGCAGATTATGATCAGATTCAGCTATCAGTATGATCTCATTGTCGGTCGATGATTAAAGTCATCTTTGTGTTAATGCATATCTCGAGGATGTGATCTCTGATTGATTTAGATCTCAGTGTTTGAAGTAAATAAAATTAAAAATAAAATAAAAAAAGACGAAACTATACTTTCGCTCCTTGTTTCGCTAGACGAAATTGCAATTTCGCTCGTCTCGCTCATTCTGTGCAAGGTCATGTTTATCTGTGTATCAGTTGACGAAATTGCAGCTTCACTTGGCGAAAGTGTAAATTCATCAGGCAAATCTATAGTTTCGCTAGCTGCGAAACTATATGCTATATAAGTCGTTTTGCGAAATTATTCTCTCATTTTCGCACAAACGACCTGTGTTGTCTCTTAGGGTTTGCCCATGAACTTTTTAGGCGATTTTGCAATTCTGTGTTTGATCTTTCTGATTGTTTGTTGATTCAAGTTCGCCAGTGAGTTTCGAACTTAGGACCATCCTTTAATCCTGTTTATATCATCTCATTGTGGGTATTATTGATCGAGACTCTTCGGTAGCCTCGCTGTTCTTTCAGCGAAACTGAACGAAAGTTCTTGCATCCTCAGCGAAACTGTAAGGTTATGCTGTCCAAGCGAACTTAACAGTTTCGCTGGCTATTTTTCAGTTTCGCTGTGCTGAAACTATAGTTTCGGCTTGTCGAATCTACTTCACTGTTTGAGCGAAAATAATGTGATTTTACTGGTAAAACTAGACTTTCGACCGCCGAAACTATATATCATTCTGCGAAACTATAGTTTCGGCCAACGAATTTATTTTAGTTATTGTTTATTGTTTATTCTTTTCTTATTTTAATTATTTTAGTACTTAATTCTTTGTTCTAATGTATTCATTTGTATTTCAGATATAAATGGCAAACTTAAAGTTCGTTGAGAGAAATAATATCACTGCTATTCTGGATGATACACATCCTAAAGCTACTGGGTTTAGAGATTGTATTAGATGGCTGCAAAGATCACCCATAGCTTATGCAATATCTCATTCGACCACCATTTACAATCTTAATATCAGAGATTTCTGGAGATCTGCTGAGTACGATACCCGAGGAGATACACAAAGAATTATTGCTAAAGTCCTAGATCACGAAGTGACTGTTACTGCTGAGATTATTTCAAGGATTTTGAGGCTAGAGGAGGATTCAGGAGAAGAGATCTCTATGTCTGATTCAGAGGTGTTCGAGGTATTTAGAAGCATGGGCTATGAGGGGCCAACTTTTGGTTCACGAAAGGAAATCAAGAAGTCATTTCTTTCCAAGGAATGGATATTTTTAGTGTAAGGCCCGGTTCCGGGAAACCTCACAGTTGGTCAATCATTGCACTTAAAACATTATAAAACGTACCTTTATTTTGCAGCAGAATTTAAAACTTTCATTAATAACTAAAAACATGTCATATCATTTATTTACAACATTAGTTTTCATCTCAAAATATAAAGACATGTCAAAATACAGATGCCATCCTCAAAATGCTCCCAGTAGCTTATGCATCCATGCCTGCAACTCCTCAGCATCAACAAATACCTGCGAACTATCATGCATACAAAAGTCAGCGACGCTGAGTGAGTTCTAGTTTTATAGAAAAATACTTTACTTTGTTAAAACCGTTCTTTACTTTATTTCAAAATCAAACTATACTTCACAATCGTTCGTGATCATACATCATACGTACATACAAATAATATCATTATTATCTTCGTCAATACGTTCATTAACTTAGCTCATTCAACGTATTACATTATCATTCACTTCTCTTTCTAGATCGGTCAGACTTTACCCTCTTCGTGGCACTCAGCCACGATTACTGAGGTCGAATGACAAAGATCATGTTTAGTACGTTATTACGATAATTCATTAACGTTCATTTCATACTTCATTCTTTCATACATTATTTTTCGTTCATTACTCGTTATTACTCGAATCTTGTCTCATGAATATCCCCGACTCATGCTCGAAAGTTGATGTTGTGTCGGGACCTGCTCACAAGCCCCCGACTCATGTCCGAAGACTGACACAACACCGGGATACGCGACAAAGATCCCATTCGATTCAATCACTGGGATTGAACTCTATCCGAGTCTGTTGCAACACAAAGTCGCTCACCTCATACCTATGCTTGGCTTTATACCACACCCCCGAAGTTATATGTAACTCGGGTATCCATCATATATTTCACCCCCAACATTATGGGTAACAACACCCCCATCAAAATGGGTAACAACAACCCCCACCGAAATGGGTAACAACACCCCCACCAAAATGGGTAACTACACCCCCACCGAAATGGTAACTACACTACACCCCCATCGAAATGGGTAACTACACCCCCACCAAATGGGTAACTACACCCCCACCAAAATGGGTAACAACACTGAAGGTCAGTCACCAAGACTGGAACCCTTGCGTGCACACTTTAGGATTTGCTGAACCTCACGCGGTTGAGCTTAAGGCATTTAGAGCCGTGCACCTCACTATACTTTGCTTGCAAGCCTCTTACATTCACGTTCATTCATTAATACATGCATTCATTCATTAACGTTCCTCTTTAGATTATCTTCCACTTTACGTTACATAATACTTCATTATGTTCATTAACATTCAACGCAAAGCCACGGGAAGACACACATACATACATAATAAGGAACATATACTTAATCATAAACATACACCATCACCATACAGGCACAATCATACATGCATAACACACATCAAACATAAGCATCACATCATAACCAGGCCTATCTCCCCATTTTACCTCTTAAAATCCACTTAGAAAAACCTTAGGTCCAACTTGGGCTCGTGGGCACTATTTAGGCGCTTGGGCCATGTCTGGGAACATGGCCAAAAATTTAGGCGCATGGGCCTCCTCTGCTGGGCGTCTGCCCAGCAATTCAGGTGCATGGGCCTTCCTGCTAGGCGCATGGCCAGCAACTCAGGCGCATGGGCCTTCCTGCTGGGTGCATGGCCAGCAACTTAGGCGCATGGGCCTTCCTGCTGGGCGCATGGGCCCCTATTTAGGCGCATGGCCCTCTCTTGGGCGCATGGCCAACACTTAGGTGCATGGCCAATCTGCTGGGCGCATGGACAACTGTTCATCTTCGTCTGAATCATTCTGAAATGTTCTTTATACTATCAAATTCACCCAATTATCATCCTAATCATACCGAAGCATAAATCTAACATACTAAGGCAATGTAGACATGCTAAACCTCATCATGACCCATAATTTACACTAAAACATAATTCATCATTTCAAACATAAAGCTGTAAACCCACAGTTTCTTTCAAAATGTTTACTTAGTATGCATAATAGCCCCAAACGAGTTGAAAATCAGTAAAAGAGGGGTTCTAGAAACTCACCTTCAGCAGCCTTTGAGCAACACTCTTCCCGTTCAAGACCCACCTTCGATTCAGCTCTTGAATCCCGAAAACAAACACTAAACACCAAGAACTTCAGTCAAGAACTCGAAACCCAGCTGATACCGAGCTCGTATAAGAGAAGACTTACCTTTGAAGCTGCTTCTTCCACTTTCTCTCTCTAGAACCAGGGCTCTCTCTCTTCTTTCTTCTTTTCAGCCGAGCCGATTGAAGAAGATGAAGAAGAAATGGGCAATCATGCCCCTTTAAACCTTAAAGTAATAAGGTTTTGTACTTTGTACACTTTTTCCCCTTCCACTTGTGCTGATTATCTTTTCTTTCTAATTACTTTTCTTTTCCTTTCATTTAAATAGAAATTCAGGGTGTTACAAGTCTACCCCCCTTAAAGAGGTTTCGTCCCCGAAACCTGTCGCTTCTCAAACAAGTATAGGGTAACACTGCCTCACCTCTTCTTTGATCTTGCACTTAAACTTAGATCCCTTAGGCTTCACTGTACCTGCACAAGTGAAACCATCATCCTCCTTAACCTATTTTCTTCTTCTTGTTAATAATGGCCACCAGCTGCTTCTCGTGGTTGGATACTTTGTCCATCTCGGTGTTCTCTAGTAGCATGATCATATCCTCATCGGTTGAGCTCTTTCTTAGACAAGACGCAAGGAACATCAGATGAATTCCACTTAACTCATCGGGTAGCTCCAGTCGATGTGTCACTCCTACTACCTGAGCAACAACTGGGAATGTCCCTCTACACTTTAATATTAGCTTTACTCAATACCAAACCAGGCAATCCGCTTTCCTGGTCGAAGCCTTCATCATAATTCATTGTCGTAGGTCGACACCAAACTCTGGTTGTGCATCACAGATCTTTAATCATACAACCTCCCCGCCAAATCAACCGCCGACCTAAACGTGCTCGGTCGGGCAGCGATCATGTGCCTACAGATGTCCGCGGCAAGCCCTGAATGTACCTCTTGATCTTTCGCGAAAGAGGTGTCACCTGATCCGGCACCAGACGTGCCATCTCGTTGAACTTCGTGGTGTACTGTTGATGTGTCATCGTCCCCGCCTCCAGCTGCAGGAACTCTCTTTCAACTTTATCCATCTCACGATGAGGACAAAAATCCTCAATCACCAGCCTTTTCAACTCTGGCCATCGCATCCTCCCGATAGCCCTGCTTCCCTCAACTTGGACTATATTGTCCTACCAGCACAAAGCCGAATCCATAAAGGAATGGGCAGCAAACTTTACTTTCTGATCCTCCCGGCACTCGCTGATATTCAATACAGCTTCCATCTCTCTCCCCCAGCGTGAGCAGTGGCAGCAGTGTCATTTCCATCAAAGGTTGGGGGCTTGCATCGTTGAAATGCCCCATAATTATAACCTCGTGCCGCCTCTGGCGCAGGCTCCTCCTCTTCTTCCTCTTCATCATCATCAGAGAGAACCGTTTCAGTCTCAGGTCGTCTCTTTTCGCCCGATGATCTACCTCTTTCCTTTCTCTCCTCGTCTCTAACAGTCCTTATCATTTCGGTCACTACAGACGGTAGGATCGTCTGCAAGACCTGATGCACTTCCTCCACGACCACCTCTCTCATCGAGGCCCTCTGATTAGCATTCTCATCACCGCCCTCAGGATGAGGGGTCTCGGGTTCTTCATGAACCACTTCTTCGGCCCTAGGCCTTCCTCTTGTGACCCGTGGTTCAGCACCACCTCCACCGCCACCTCCACCTCAAGAAGCCTTAGAAGACCTACCACCAAGCCATTCTCTAAACACACTGAAAGATTCAAACACTAACACAGTCATTCAAGGAACAACTCAGTTGATGTCAAGTATAGTAAGTCCCTAATTACAGTGGCCAGTTGTGATTAGCCACTTACTTTACTCTTCATAGCCCGACCATTACCTATCCTTACTACATCAGTATCCAAATCTATCAGCAACACATAAACCACATAACTTGCACACATAATACCGGTTAACGTTAACTTACATAAAACGTTTACATAAAACCTTTACCTGCAGGCACGTAGCTACTAGGACTGGCATCCCTTTTTCCTTTTAGTCCCATTCTCAGTTTAAGATTAGGTTTATTTGAATATTTACCCATTTCACTTAAACTTTGGCTTTGATACCAACTTGTAAGGCCCCGTTCCCGGAAACCTCACAGTTGGTCAATCATTGCACTTAAACATTATAAAACGTACCTTATTTTGCAGCGAATTTAAAACTTTCATTAATAACTAAAAACATGTCATATCATTTATTTACAACATTAGTTTTCATCTCTAAATACAAAGACATGTCAAAAATAGATGCCAGCCTCAAAATGCTCCCAGTAGCTTATGCATCCATGCCTGTAACTCCACAGCATCAACAAATACCTGCCAACTATCATGCATACAAAAGTCAGCGACACTGAGTGAGTTCTAGTTTTATACCAAAATACTTTACTTTGTTAAAACCGTTCTTTACTTTATTTCAAAATCAAACTATACTTCACAACCGTTTGTGATCATACATCATACGTACATACAGATAATATCATTATTATCTTCGTCATTACGTTCATTAACTTCGCTCATTCAACGTATTACATTATCGTTCACTTCTCTTTCTAGATCCGGTCAGACTTTACCCTCTTCGTGGCACTCAGCCACGATTACTGAGGTTGAATGACAAAGATCTTGTTAGTACGTTATTACGGTAATTCATTAACGTTCAGTTCATACTTCGTTCTTTCATACATTATCTTTCGTTCATTACTCTTTATTACTCGAATATTGTCTCATGCAATATCCCCGACTCATGCTCGAAAGCTGATGCTGTGCCGGGACCTGCTCACAAGCCCCCGACTCATGTCCGAAGACTGACACAACACCGGGATACGCGACAAAGATCCCATTCGATTCAATCACTGGGATTGAACTCTATCCGAGTCTGTTGCAACACAAAGTCGCTCACCTTATACCTATGCTTGGCTTTATACCACACCCCCGAAGTTATACGTAACTCGGGTAACCATCATATATTTCACTCCCAACATTATGGGTAACAACACCCCCATCGAAATGGGTAACAACACCCCCACCGAAATGGGTAACTACACCCCCACCGAAATGGGTAACTACACCCCCCCGAAATGGGTAACTACACTACCCCCACCGAAATGGGTAACAACACTGAAGGTCAGTCACCAAGACTGGAACCCTTGCGTGCACACTTTAGGATTTGCTGAACCTCACGCGGTCGAGCTTAAGGCATTTAGAGCCGTGCACCTCACTATACTTTGCTTGCAAGCCTCTTACGTTCACGTTCATTCATCAATACATGCATTCATTCATTAACGTTCCTCTTTAGATTATCTTCCACTTTACGTTACATAATACTTCATTACATTCATTAACATTCAACGCAAAGCCACGGTAAGACACACATACATACATAATAAGGAACATATACTTAATCATAAACATACACCATCACCATACAGGCAACATCATACATGCGTAACACACATCAAACATAAGCCATCACATCATAACCAGGCCTATCTCCCCATTTTACCTCTTAAAATCCACTTAGAAAAACCTTAGGTCCAACTTGGGCGCATGGGCACTATTTAAGCGCTTGGGCCAACTCTGGGCGCATGGCCAACAATTTAGGCGCATGGGCCACCTCTGCTGGGCGCCTTGCCAGCAATTCAGGTGCATGGGCCTTCCTGCTGGGCGCATGGACAGCAACTCAGGCGCATGGGCCTTCCTGATGGGCACATGGACAGCAACTCGGCATGGGCCTTCCTGATGGGCGCATGTGCCCCTATTTAGGCGCATGGCCCTCTCTTGGTTGCATGGCCAATACTTAGGTGCATGGCCAATCTGCTTGGCGCATGGACAACTGTTCATGTTCGTCTGAATCATTCTGAAATGTTCTCTATACTATCAAATTCACCCAATTATCATCCTAATCATACCGAAGCATAAATCTAACATACTAAGGCAATGTAGACATGCTAAACCTCATCATGAACCCATAATTTACACTAAAACATACATTCATCATTTCGAACATAAAGCTGTAAACCCACAGTTTCTTTCAAAATGTTTAGTTAGTATGCATAATAGCCCCAAACGAGTTGAAAATCAGTAAAAGAGGGGTTTTAGAAACTCACCTTGAGCAGCCTTTGAGCAACACTCTTCCCGTTCAAGACCCATCTTAGATTCAGCTCTTGAAACCCGAAAACAAACACTAAACACCAAGAACTTTGGTCAAGAACTCGAAACCCAGCTGAAACCGAGCTCGTATAAGAGAAGACTTACCTTTGAAACTGCTTCTTCCACTTTCTCTCTCTAGAACCGGTGGTCTTCTCTCTCCTTTCTTCTTTTCAGCCGATTGAAGAAGATGAAGAAGAAATGGGAAATCATGACCCTTTAAACCTTAAAGTAATAAGGTTTCATACTACTTTGTACACTTTTTTCCCTTCCACTTGTGCTCATTATCTTTTCTTTCTAATTACTTTTCTTTTCGTTTCATTTAAATAGAAATTCGAGGTGTTACATATTGCACACGTATTCATCATGTGTCATGATCATCGTAAAGGTGGATCAGACGGACTAAACATTGACTGGGCAAAGCGATGGTGTTATGTTGTGGAGGAGAGAAGGCCAACATTGCTAAATTGATATTCGCCTACATGGCTGAGAAATGGCTTTAAAGAAGGATAAATGGATGTTGTACTCTCGTTTTCTTCAAATGATCTTTGACGACCTCATACCAGATGTACCAAGACATGGAGAGGTGAAGAGGCTGGTACAAACGAACCCTTGCATTTTTGTTGACTGCTATGCAATTCGCCACGGTTTTTGTGGAAAGATCACCCATCTTTGGGAAAATATGTATCCTCCAGAGAGATGGAACTATATTAGACGAGTGGATGAATCTGAGAACAAAAGAGCTGAAGAAACCAGAGCACAACAATCTGAAGCAACCAAGAAAAGCAAGAGATATGCTAAGGAGAAAGATTATGACTTTGAGGAAGATATAAGTGAAAAAGCTGAAGAGATAAGAATAAAGAAGGAAAGAATATCGAAGAAGAAAGCCGATACTTCAGAGACTGAGCGGCGTACTAAACATAGACATGAAGTATTCATTGAAAGAAGGGAGAAAAGAGGAAACCTTGATGAAGATATGATTCGTAATCTTAATAGTTCTCTAGCAAACGAGCTAAGCATGATCAAGTCTAAACTTACCAACCAAGAGATTCGAGAAAAGCAAAAAGATGAGGTGATAGAGGGCATGAAGAAGATGCTTGTTGATCAACAGTGCCTCCTGAAGAAGTTATTTGAGTAGATTGCACAACTGAAAGTTGCAGCCGGCCTGCCTGATCAACTAACTCAATCTGAGTTAGATGATCTGACTGACACTTCAAAGTATCCATTCCTGAATGTGGGTACTTCATTCATGATAGGAGAGGGCACATCTGGTGCAGCAACCACTGATGCTGGAGATTGTGAAGCTAGAGCTGAGGATGTTGGAAGAGAAAATGAGGAGGAGATTATTGAAGCTGGGTTTGTCAATATTCAATTTGACTTTGAAAAGGATTTAGTAGGTGAAGAAGTGATAATAAAGAAAACTGCTGAAGAAGCTGCTGAGAAAGGAAAGGGAGTAGTTGATGAAGAAGAGGATGATGAACAACTTGTAGACTATGATTCTGACCCGAGTTCTATGAAGTTGATGAGAGACCGTTAATATATGTAGCAAAGAAGGGAGAGAATGCTGCAGATGTGTTTGAGATGGATAGAGCTGAATGGTTTGTAAAAGAGAAGGAGCCGGAAGAAATCACTCCCATTTTCCAACATATGGAAGGGATGAGTAAGCAGGAGGCCGACAAGAAGATTATAAGCTGGTGCTATAACCTCGGCCTAAAGATGTTCATGATAAAGAGAATGGGATGTAGTATTAGCTACATGCTTAAGAGGAAGGCTTTTAAGACCTTGCCTAAATGGGATCTTAGGCGATTGGCAACTCTACCATTTCTGAATGCACATCTGAGTGAAAGAGCCACTCTTCTGGAGGGGTTGGATACAGAACGGGCTTAATCACAACTTTGAGTCGTTTGGTTACATGAAGGCAGAAAGGAGAAGGTCAAAGAAAGACAAAGATTGGGAAACGGGAAAGGAAGAATTGTTCTGAGGGTTAAACCGCCAAAGACAGTGAACAGAGTGAGATTGGCTGATCCCCTTCCCCGACAATTATAGGATTTTGAGAAATGGTTTTATGATAATAACACTGGGGAAGCTGTGATTAGGGTGAAGAATGGGAAAGAATTTAAAGTTTTTGATCCTATGGAGTTGTTCAGTTTCTGCGACGAAGATTTGTTAGTGTTGTGTGAGAATCACATAAAGGCTGGAGCTGGAGAAGAGACTCGGAAAAAAGCTAGTCACTTTATGAATGTAGCAAACAAGATCAGAGGGGTGATGGCTAAGGTGAAGAAATTAGCTGAGAAGGTAAGGGCCTAAGAGGACCTTAACATGGATATTCAAGATTTGGCCAAGCAGTTTGAGAGGGCTAGTGGTCATCCCGAAAGAGCTCGTGAAGCAAGAGGAGACCATGGAGAATCATGTGCTGAAGCTTCTGAGGAAGTCGTAGCAGGAGGTGTAGAAGACAAATCAAATGCAGTAGAGGAAACTGGAGCTGAAAAGATAAATCAAGATGAGTGAAGGCGGTGAGGTCCAACCTAGGGTGAGTATTGAAGATCATGCATAGATTGGACTCCCCTTAGATTAGAATGTTTTTTATGCTTGTAATAGGTCTTATGTTAGTTTCCTTTATGTATGTTATTAGCTTTATATAGTTTTGCAGTCCACCGAAACTGTGAGCGAAACTATAGTTTCGCTCACAGTTAGCTGTTTAGTTAGCCGGGCGAAACTATAGTTTCGCCCGGCAGAAACAACAGTTAATATACTTATGTTCATTTCATTGTTGGGTAAGCTTGCCGGGCGAAACTATAGTTTCGGCAGAACAGTTTCGCTGACAACAAAACTGTCTACGAAACTAAGACTGCTATATATACTTATGTTCATTTTCATTGTTGGGTAAGCTTGCAAAACCCTAATCGATTATCATTGTTGCAAGTTACCATTTCAAAGCAGTTAATACACAGAATTATCCTTGTGCTTTTTGTTATGGATTGTCATTGATCATTGTGTTTTTGAATGAGTTATTACTCTGTTCAATCCTCTCCATTATTGTTGTTTAGCGTATTTGTTGGATATTGAACGATTCTTCATATCATTTGCACTGTAACTCGATCACATGGACCAACAGGGAAGGTTATGAAAGTAGGATTTTGTAAGTTGTTAGGGTAGTAGATGAGATGATGCTACTGTTCTTTGCAATCCCTTCAACCATATGAAAGGCTGAACTCTGCTGATTGCTAGAGTTACTAGATGGATTTTGCATGTTCATCTCCATCTAGTAGCCATTTAAGATACCATATAACGCAGTAAGATTTAGTGTCATAAGGTTCTAAGTTCTCTTGTTAACAACACGATAATGTGACCATTGTTTAGGAAGAGAGGATGCAGGATCGGTTTTTGTCACTTATATACTTAGTTTTCTCTCAAACTCACTTGTAACACACTCGGATCAGATGAAGTAGAATCTCTTCTAAGAGTTGATAATAATATATTAAGTAGCAAAAAATTTTTTCAAGGTACTTGTATATATTACTTCTTAACTCAAAGTATTACAAGACTCTTACAAGCATATTACATGAGTTAAAATGAGAAACTATATATACTAGATCCTACAGCCGGATATACCTTGATACCAGCTGGAAACCTACAACTAAAGCATATACTACAATGCTAAAGTTAAGGTATCTTAGATAAAATATTATCTAAGATATGGTAGTCATGACATGTCCATGACTTACCTTTTGTCACCAACTTAACTTGGCAACTATACTAACTAATAAAGGTGAACAGTGGAATAAAGTATGGTCAACACACATGGATTTTGAGAAAACGCCATGCAGTATATCAGAGGTCTGTAACGGAGTGTCAGAGAGACCATACTTATATCCACTGGTTCATAGTAGTGTCTTCCGAAGGTTAGTTGGCTTCGGAAGAACAAGTTCTTCCGAAGCCACTTATACTTCAAGGCTTGAGAACTTCTTCATGTCTTCATAATTCGGAAGTTGACTTCTTATGTTTTCTTCTAAGTCTTGAACTTCGGAAGTGAATACTTTGTCTTCGGAAGTTGGAGTTTTATTTTGGAAGATGATCTTGCACTTTGTCTTTGGAAGAACTCCATTTCCTTCGTAAGTTCCACACTTAGCTTCGGAAGTACTTTATTAGATGCACCAAAACAATCTAAGTGATCTGGGTTAGGTTGCACCAGCCTTTCTAGATCCAACAAACTCCCCCTAGGCTGATGCTACCAAAACCTCATTTATTTCTTCTTCTCAAAACCTTCAGCACCAGGGACAGAAGATGCTTGTCTTTTTCCTTGTTCTTCCCTGAAGTGGTATTGAGAAGTTTGTACAAGTCATTAGTAGATAGGAGATCCAGTCTATCACTCTGAATGACATGTACCCTTTGTTGTGCCCCCTTGAAGAGAGTTAGTTGACGGGAGTTATAGACATACTCCCATTAGTTATGATTCAAGTTCAGGTCATCAACCATTTGAAGAAAGGCTTTGCCTTCGGTTGCTGATCCTTTCCTTTCGTCATCCTCTCTTAGTTTCAACTCTTCTTCAATCTTGGTCCTAGCAGTTAGCTCAGCCAGATGAAGACTGCTCAGGTGATTTCTGATATGAGCAGCTACCTTAGAGTTGGAGGGGTTGGATAGTGGCTTCTCTGCTAACTCAACAATATCAAATCTGCTTAAGTGTAGTAGTGATGAAACATTTAGCATGTTTAGCTCTCCACTCTCTCTCTCTTAACAACAAAGTTGTGAGAAGAGTCTTTGAACCTCCACTGGATAATCCTCTTTCTAGGAACAATGGGTTGACTTGGCAACTTGTCCCCTTTCTTTGTATCCAGCAGAGTCACCAACCTTCTCCTTAGCTTCTCCTCTTCTTCATTCAGTGAATCTGAGTTAAGACCAAAGAGCTTTGCAGCTTGGTCCAATGTTCCTCTGGGCAGATCAAGAAATTGATCTCTAGTGAGGGAACATGGGGAGCATTCAACATAGGTCAGTTTGACAGACTCCTCCTCACAAGAGATGTCGCTCAGGGTTGTACATTTGATGAGCTTTGTCTTGATCGCCTTGAAATCCTTTAAGGAGAGATGTTTGGAAGGCTGAGGGGATGGTTTGGGAGGTTGTTGGGTAGGTTGTGGTGTTTGGGTTCTGCCAAGTGTTTTGGGTTTGGGGATGGGTAGTTTAGGTGGTTGAGGTGAGGAAGTAGGTATGGATGATGGTGTTGGTTCAGGGGTGTAAGGCTCAGAGGTTGGTTCAGTTTTATGGGGAATGGAAAAGGAATTGGTTCAGGTTGTGGTTGGGTTTGAGGTTGGGGTTGAGTGGTTGGTTTGAAGATCATCCCCTGTCCCCTTCTATACATCTTCTTCCTCTTCCCCGAGCGAATGTCAGCCTTTATGTCACTGACATGTCGCTGGAGAGTCTTCACAGACATAGGACCCCACCGCCCCTGCCAGAGAAGCCATGAGCCCAGAGATAGTCTTTCATCCAGGCTTTATCACCTATCTTTCTGGCAGCAACGAGTTCTGCTTCTTCTTCCTTCTTCTTCTTCAACCTCAGCTTCTCCTTAGCAGCTTTCTTTCTCTCCTTCTTCATTTGATCTTGCTCTTTGTTCAAGAGCCATAAGATCGTATCATTGTCATGTGGAGATAGTTCTTCTAGAGAGAATCCCCTGAAGGTTAGGAAAGCTATCCTTTCCTTCCTTAGCTGCTGATCAGCTTCTCTTTTCTTTCTCTCTTTCTCTTCCTCCAAGGCTAACCTTGTTGCTTCTTCCTTTTGCTGAATTTGCAGCAAAGTTACATTTTCTAACTCTACTAACTCCTCTAATGGTAGCAGGAGTACATCTTCACTAACAGCTCCCAACTTGACAAACCTGTCAATGATTTCCACTCTTCTTCTGTTGTTGATAGCCTCTTGGTTGGCTGCAGCTGCTTTGCTACTTGCAGCTAGCAACTTCCCAGTTGGGAGTCTGCCTTTCCTTTTAAGTTTTTCTAACCTTGCTTCCTCCTGAAGCTCTTCCTCATTCATCTTCCTATTTCCTTTGACATCTTCAGAAGTGCTAGACTTTGGGGGTTCTTGGATGGAAGTTTCAGGTTGAGTGGTGGTAATGGGAGCTGGAGTTAATTCTGATGTTTGAGCTAGGGGTTGGGTGAGAAAATCCTCTCTATTAACTTAGATGCAAGTTCTAGGATTGCATCGGTGACTTCTAGATCATCGGATAAAGAGAATAGTCCTTCCGCAGCTACAATCTCAGCTTTGGATGATTGAGTGTTGTTCTTTCGAGGCTTTGAGTTGTGCTTCGGAAGTCTGTGAGAATGCACTCTCTGTCCCACCTATCTTAGTTGCTGGGCCATCAGTCCTTGTTTCCCCTTTGAAATTAATCTTAGGTTCCACTTGGACCATAGGTTGACCAACTCCCTCGATAGTAGTAGAAGGTGCATTCAACCTCTGAAGCTCTTGAGCTCCAAAGTATATCACAGACAGGTCAGGACTTGGCTGTTCAATAAAAGATTCCATTAGGAACTTGTTGAAGAACCTGTTGAGATCTTGGAGCATCCTTTGGTCCACTTGAATTACAACTGGAGGAGGCTCAGGAAAACTAAGCTTGTTGGATGGGGTATCTTGAACTTAAGGAAGTAAGAGCTTGACTCTGTGGTTCCTCTTGTCTTTGTCCCTGAACAGAGGACATAAACTTCATTACAATGTCCTTGTTTTCAAGATTTACTCCAATATCCATTAGAGTATCCACAATCTCAACATACCTGAAGTATTGTTGAGTCATGGTTTAACCTGTCTTGTAAATGAAGTTCTCAAAATGCTGCTTCAAGAGGTCCTGCTTGTTCTCTTTTGCATTAGTGGACCCCTCATACATGAGCTTCAGTGCATCTCATAGTTGCTTAGCAGTCTTGCACTTCTTGAAGCCTCTGTATATGGAGTTTGGAAGAGCAGTTTGGCGGGCAGTCATGGCTTTTTGATCTATGTCTATCTTCTTCCTATCTTCTTCAGAATGGTCAGCTACCTCCTTTGGTATCATACGACCTCCAGCAGCAGCTGAAGAGGTCCTTGGTACGTGAGGTCAAGAGACAATAGACTCCCACATCCTGTAGTCTTAAGACTTGATGAAGCATTCCATTCTTTGGCATCATGTATAAAAGTCTTCAGGAGTGATCAGTGGGGACTTTATTATGGTTTCGGTTTCCATATCAGCCTTTGTGAGAGCTGCCATTTGAGATGGTAAGTGTTATGTGAAAGTAAGGGATTTAAGATGGTGTGATCTTACAATTAATAGCCTGGAATGCTTTGATACCAATTGCATGACAGAGGCTCTGATACTAATAAGGGATGGTCAATACAACTAGTTTCACAATAAGGAGAGTGCTAGAACACTTAACAGATCAAACAAGGAGCCAGGACAATATTATTGTACGGATTCCTGTAAGTCTGATGCAACCAAAACATCCAAAGTCTCTCTGCATGCATGCACTGAATTACAAAAGTAGAAATGCTTTGGAAGTTTTACACCATGCACTAGAAATATTCTAAGTGTAAAATCTTCCGAAGCCAAGACCAACATCTTCCGAAGCCAAAAGTGAAGTCTTCCGAAGCTTCAAAGACAAGTCTTCCAAAGCCAAAGAGTGAAGACAGATTTCTTCCGAAGACTTTTAGAGATATGCCTTTATCTGATGTACTTTACCATAAAGCTGGACCACATTTCCGCTGCTACTCTGTAAAGTCACCAACTTACATGAGTTGGTGAAAAGGTCCATGCTTTTGTTAACTGTACATTGAGGTCTTGAGTCCATGCTTTCTACTTTATGTACTTTTATCCTTTTTGTAATATATTAGGATGTTAGCTATGGCATGTCATAGTCACTAGTCAAAAGGCAAATCTCTGCCTTTTGACTCTACATTTGATTTTGTAGTTGTGTAGTCAATTGTATCTAGCTGGCCTTCAAAGTATGGCCGGCTGTAGGATGTAGTATATGTATCTCAAGTACTTGTAACTTTCTTTCATGCTTTGTAACATTTGTAATAGAACTTGAGAAGCAATATACAGCATTCTTGAAAACCAATTACTTGTTTTGTTTGCCATCTTGTTCAGTCTCATATTTACTTATGTTCTTAGCATCTTTCATTAACAAGTTAACCAGTTCCCTATTTGCTTGTTAAGTGTTCTAAGCACTCTCCTCATTGTGTTGTTGTGTTGTAAGTGCATACCTTTCACCGATCCTGCATTTGGTATTAGAGCTTTCAGGCTCTTGATATAAGATCTCACCATATTAAGATCCCTCACACACACAAAATACTTAACAACTCAAATGGCAGCTATTACCAAAGCTGATATGGAAACTGGAACTGTGACAAAGTCTCCACTGATCACTCTTGAAGACTTTGAAACTTGGTGTCAAAGAATGGAAGGCTTCATCTAGTCTCAAGACTCCAGGATGTGGGACTCTGTTGTTGAAGGAACTTACATACCAAGCACCACTTCTGCTACTGGTGGTGGTATGATTCCTAAGGCTGTTGCTGATTACTCTGAAGTAGATAGGAAAAGAATAGAGATTGATCAGAAATCCATGACAGCCCTTCAAACTGCTCTTCCAAACTCCATCTACAGAGGCCTCAAGAAGTGCAAAATTGCCAAGCAACTATGGGAAGCACTGAAGCTGATGTATGAGGGGTCTACTGAAGCAAAGGAGAACAAGAAGGATCTCCTGAAGCAACAGTTTGAAAACTTCACCTTCAAGGTAGGTGAAACCATGACTCAACAATACTTCATGGATGTTGAGATTGTGGATACTCTAATGGATGTTGGAGTAACTCTTGAGAACAGGGACATTGTAAGGAAGTTTATGTCCTCTCTTCCTATACAATGGACACATTACTGTGTTTTTATCAAGAGGACTGAGAACCTTAAGACTCTTACTCTTACAGAGTTGTATGGTATTCTTAGTGGCTACCAGATGGAGATGAACATGCAAAACTCATCTGGTAACTCCAATAATCAACTGAGTTCAGCCCTCCATGTGGTTGAAAGGGAAAGCAGTTAACCATAGCATCATCTTATATGCTTCCCTGACAACTAACAAAAGGGCCCTCTCATCACCTTCCTAAAGACTCCAAGGGAAAGCTACACTCAAGGAAGTCCTTTCCAAGAGACAAGTTCTTCTCATGCTTTGTCTCTGCTGATGAACCTCAGGCAACTTTCTCTTCACTCTTGAAGATTTGGACTGTATCCATCCAGATGATCTGGAGTATATGGAGATAGTTCAGCAAATTGCTCTTCTCACTCACAGAGCCAAGAAGTTCTACAAGAGGACAATGAGAAAGTTTCCAAGCAATGCAGCCAGTGGAAAGTTTGGGCTGGATTAAAGCAAAGTGAAGTGTTACAACTGTAACCAGATGGGACACTTTGCAAGAGTGTAAAGCACCAAGGAAAAATGGTGGCCAAGCACAAACCAGACCAAACTACACTAAGAAAGCCCCCCAGAATGAGAAGCCAAAGCAGCAAGCTGCAGTTGCTGTTGAAGAAGGAGGCTTTGACTAGAGCTTTCAGGTGGAAGATGCATCTCCAAACCAAGCATTTATGGCAGACCACGATGAAGCCAAGGTACTAGAACATCTTTGTACTCCTGAATGCATTGCTAAAGTTAATAGATACAGGTCCTATAATTTAGAAATAAGATCTGATCTTGAGTCCTTAAATATCTTAAAAGCTGACTGATTTTAAAAGAGCTGAAAATGATTATAAACTAAAGATAAGAACTTAGAGAAAACCATTTCAACTCTTAAACATGAGCATACAAACTACAGGACTCAGATCAAAGATCTCATCACTAAATTAACTGAATGCCAGGCTGAGCTTGTGATCAGCAAATCCAAGGCAAAAAAATGTGTTCTTGAAGAAGAGACCTTCAAGAACCTAATATCATCATCCTTGCATGCAAAAGTTTGTTATCAAAATAAGTAGGGACTCGGATCTTGTGAGATAGGTCCTCCACACCAATCTGTCTGTAAGATCTCCTAGGTGTGGAACTTGTGAAGATGAGCTTCCCTCATAGATCCTGTGACTGAATAGGATGAAGAGGAGATGGTGGAGAATGGCTCTGAGAAGATTGAAGAAGAACATTCTAAGAAGGGTCACCATCCCTCTGAGGAGAGCAATGCTGTTGGGATGGCCAAGTCAAGAAGAAAGAACTTGATCAGGAAGGCCAAAAGAAAGTCCAAAAAGGCTCAAGAGATCAAGGCCACCTTCAATTCTACACAGAAAAAAGTCTTCATCTCTGCAGGATTTGAAGTGGTAAAGGCAGAAGACACCAACTTGACTCCATCAACAAGAGTTCTGGTTCATGTCCAAATCATCCCATCATCAAGAAGAAGGCTGATCAGTTGTGCATCACTGTTGTACAACATGAACCATCCAGCTCCAAAGGTAGTTCATCCCACAAGAACTGGCACAGCATCTGCAAAGGTGAAGATAGAGAAGGAAAGTGATCAAGTTCACCCTTGTTCAAAATGGAAAACTCTAGAAGGAAGAAAATGGATTGTGTTATGTGTGGAAGTACTTCTCATCTTGCTAAGGATTGTGTTTACAATCCAAAGAGTACTCTCCACATGACCAAGAAGAAACTTCTAAGAGTTTGGAAAAGAAGAAGCAAGCTTCGGAAGGAAAATTTGTTTCCTTCGGAAGCTCCAAATGAAGAAGAGGACAAGTGGAAACTTGCCTTCGGAAGAAAATTTGGTCTCGGAAGAAAGGAATACTTCCGATCACAGAAGCCTGCTGCAGTGAAAGCAAGATCTTCCGAAGGTACAGTCATCAAAACATTCGAAGTATTGAAGGTCAAGTCTAAGCTTCCAAAGGGGGTGTGGAAGTAAAAGAAAGACCAAGTGGCTGAAAGCTCTTCATCAACTTCAGCAAATGATCCTTCTAGCATGACTATAGGATCAATTACTATTGGATTGTCTTCAACTTCTTTTGATGAGCCCAAGACCAATGAGGCTTGGGTTTCCAAAATTAACTAATCATCTCTTTTGTGTAGGAAGAGCTCAAGACAAACAAAAATGTATGGATCATTGATAGTGGCTGTTCCAAACACATGACAAGCAATAGGTCACTACTCCAAAGTTTGAAAGAATTGATGGAGGACTAGTTGCTTTGGGAGGAGATGCAGGAGGTTACATTACAGGAAGGGGCAAGGTCACAAACGGTAAGCTCAGCATTGTGAAGGTAAACTTTGTCAAGGAGATTGGGTACAACCTTTTGAGTGTATCCTAATTTTGTGATCAGACTCATAACATGCTCTTCACTGAGCATGAGTGCATTGTTCTCAGGCCCGGGGTGGTCATTCCTCACGAGCACATCTTGCTCAGAGCCCCCATGTAAGGGAACATCTACAAGATGGACTTGCAAGAAACATCTCCCTCAGGAGAAGTTTCATGCTTTCTGTCTAAATCAAATAATGATGAATCTTTCCTCAGGAATAAAAGAATGTGCCATGTAAACTTTAAAAACATGAATAAATTAATACCAAAGAAAGAGTTTACAAGTGATGACCACTGTGTTGCATGCCTGAAAGGGAAGCAACACAAGGTATCTCACAAGCCAAAGGAAATAAATTCTATCATTAATCCCCTACACTTATTACATATGGATCTCTTTAGCCCCACTAATGCAATGAGTCTAGGTAGGACCTCTTATTGATTGGTGATCACAGATGATTTTACAAGATTGACTTGGGTCTTTTTCCTTAGAACTAAGGATGAGACTCCTGAGATTCTAAAAAATTTCATCTTAAAGTTTGAGAATCAATGTGAGCACAAGGTCAAAACCATTAGATGGATCAAGGAACTGAATTCAAGAATCAAATCCTTGATACATTTTGTGATGAAAAAGGTATTACAAGACAATATAGTGCTCCCAGGACTCCTCAGGAAAATGGTGTTGCTGAGAGGAGAAACACGACACTAATTGAAGCTGCAAGAACTATGTTGTCTAACTCTAAACTGCCAATCACCTTCTGGGCAGAGGCAGTAAACACTGCTTGCTATATGCAAAACTGAGTTTTAGTTGTTAAGACACATGGTAAGACTCCTTATAAACTTTGGCACAAGAGAAAACCTTTTATTGGTTTTCTTAGGTCATTTGGATGTCCTTGCACCATCTTGAATATCAAAGATCAAATTGCCAAGTTTGCTGAGAAATCATATGATGGACACTTTATTGGATACTCTTCTCAAGCTAAAGCTTATAGAGTATACAATCTCAGAACTAGAGTAGTTGAGGAGTCAACCAATGTGACTTTCAATGAGCACACTCCCAGTGTGAAAGGTTCTGGTCTGGATTGGCTATTTGATCTTGATTTAGTTACCGACTGTTTTAACAAATCTTGTAAGAATGTTTCAGGATCTACAGATATACTACCTACAGGTGATCCTGATCCAAGATTTGAGCTAAGAAGACCTTCTAGTTACACATCTTCAGCTCCAGTGGTAACTATTCCTGCAAATGAAGCTTCTACCAGCACATCAATAACAAATCCTACTGATGCTTCTGGGGTGCCTTCAAATTCCAGCTTAGAGGCACCAAACTCAAAGGAATGAGCTTCAAATGTTGGAGAAAATGGTAGTGGTGAAAGTGATCAGGAATTTTTTGATGCTGATAACCACTACATTGAAGACAACATCAATGATGTCACACACTTATTCGATCAAGTCAATCTTGATAAGTGTGCTGATGTGGAGAGTGAATCATCTTTCTCAGATCAGAATTTTTTAAATTTAGATCTGTCTAAGAAACTTGCTGTGATCCCTCAGCTAAGGATTCACAAGTCTCATCCTACCACAAATATCATTGGAGATGTTGTTCACGGGTGAGAACAAGAGGAGAAACCCATGAAGCAAATGTTTGTCTTCACTCTTGTTTCTTGTCCAAGATAGAGCCAAAGAAAATTGATGAGGCTCTAAAGGATGGAAGTTGGGTTGAAACTATGCAAGAGGAGCTGCTTCAATTCAAAAGGCAAAAGTGCAGGATCGGGTTCTGTCACTTAAACACTTGTGATTCTCTTAAACTTGCTTATAATAACACTCAAATGAGATGAAGCAATGCCTTTAACAAGAGTTGATAATAATATAATAAGTAATCAAAGGAACAAGCAGAAATATATTTTCAAGGTACTTGTATATATTACTTCTCAACTCAAGATTACCAGACACTTACAAGCATGAAACAAGAGTTACAATGAGAAACTATATATACTAGATCCTACAGCCAGTTATACTTGATACCAGCTGGAAACCTACGACTAAACCATATACTACAATGCTATAGTTAAGGTATCTGAGATAAAGTATTATCTAAGATATGGTAGTCATGACATGTCCATGACTTACCTTTTGTCACCAACTAAAGATGGCAACTGTACTTAACATAAAAAAGTAAACAGTAGATTAAAGTATGGTCAACTACATGGCTTTTAAGAAAACGCCATGCAGTATCTTAGAGATTTGCAGCGGAGTGTCAGACAGGCCATACTTATGTCCACTGGATAATAGAAGTGTCTTCCGAAGGTTAACTGGCTTCGGAAGAACAAGTTCTTCCGAAGCCACTTATACTTCGGAAGATGCTTCTATGCTTCCGAGGCTTTGAGGACTTCTTGTACTTTGGAAGTTGACTTCAGATCTTTGTCTTTAAGTCTTGATCTTCGGAAGTAGCTTCTTTGTATTCGGAAGTTGGAGTTTTCCTTCGGAAGTGCATTTTACGCTTAGACTTCGGAAGAGCTCCTTCTTCCTTTGGAAGTTCTATACTTGGCTTCGGAAGTCCTTTGTATGTTGTACTCAAAATCTTCTCAGTGACTTAGTTTTGGTTGCAACAGCCTCTCTAGATCCAACAAACTCCCCCTAGGCTGATGCTACCAAAACTTCACTTATTTCTGCTTCTCAAAGCTTTCAGCACCAGGGACAAAAGATATTTGTCTGTCTCTCTATTCTTCCCGGAAGTAGTGCTGAGAAGCTTGTACAAGCCATTCGTGGATAGGAGATCCAGTCTATCACTTTGAATGACATGTACCCTCTGTTGTGACCCCCTGAAGAGAGTTAGTTGACGGGAGTATAGTCATACTCCCATCTAACTATGATCTCAAGTTCAGGACCTTCAACCATTCGAAGATAGGCTTTGCCTTTGGTTGCTGATCCTTTCCTTTCCTCCTCCTCTCTCAGTTTCAACTCCTCTTCAACCTTGCTTCTAGCAGTAAGCTTGGCCATATGAAGGCTGCCTAGATGATTTCTGATGTGGGCAGCTACATCGGAGTTTGAAGGGTTGGAGAATGGTTTCTCTGCTAACTCAGCAATGTCGAACCTGCTTAAGTGTAGCAGAGATGAGGCGTTCAGCCTGTCAAGCTCTCCATTCTCTCTCTCAACAACAAAGTTGTGAGACGAGTCTTCGAACCACCACTGGATTATCTTCTTTCTGGGTGCAAGAGGTTGTCTTGGTACCCTATCTCCTTTCTTTGTATCCAGCAGAGTCACCAGCTTTCTCCTCAGCTTCTTTTCTTCCTCATTCAATGTATCTGAATTGAGGCCAAGGAGTTTTGCAGCTTGGTCCAAAGTTCCTCTGGGCAGATCAAGAAATTCATCTCTTGTGAGGGAACTTGAGGATCTATCAACATAAGTCAAGCTGACGGAATCCTCCTCACAGGAGATGTCGCTCAGAGTTGTACAGTTGATGAGCTTAGTCTTGATCGCCTTGAATTCCTCCATAGAGAGATGTTTGGAAGGCTGAGGGGATGGTTTGATTGGTTGTTGGGTAGGTTTAGGAGTTTGGGTTCTGGCTAAGGTTTTGGGTTGGATGATGGGTAGTTTAGGTGGTTGAGGTGAAGAGGTTGGTAGGTGCGATGGTGTAGGTTCATGGGTGAATGGTTCAGAAGTGGGTTCAGTTTTGATTGGGAAGGGAAAGGGTATAGGTTCAGGTTGAGGTTGGGTTTGGATTTTGGGTTGAGAGGTTGCTTTGAAGGTCATCCCCTGTCACCTTCTATACATCTCTTTTCTTCTCCCCGCACGAATGTCAGCCTTGATGTCACTGACATGTCGTTGGAGAGTCTTCTCAGACATGGGACCCACCTGCCTGCCAGAGAAGCCGTGAGCTTTGAGATAACTCTTCATCCAAGCTTTCTCACCTATCTTCTTGGCGGCAGTCCCGTCCAGCTTCTTCTTCTTTCTTCCTCCTTTCCACAAGCTTCTCCCTTGCAGCTCTCTTTCTCTCCTACTCCATTTGGTCTTGCTCTTTGTTGAAGAGCCATAAGATCGTATCACTGTTTTGTGGAGACAACTCCTCTTGAGAGAATCCTCTAGAGTGTAGGAAAGTGATCCTTTCTCTCCTGAGCTGCAGATCAGCTTCCCTTTCCTTTCTCTGCCTTTCCTCTTCTAAGGCCAACCTTGCAGCCTCTTCTTTTGTTTTTGCAGCAAGGTTGCCTTTTCCAGCTCTATCAGCTCCTCTAATGGTAGCAGGAGTACATCTTCCGAAGCAGCCCCTAGACTGACAAGTCTGTCTATAATCTCTACCCTTCTTCGATTGTTGACTGCCTCCTGGTTGGCTGCAGCTGCTTTGGTACTTGCAGCTAACAGTTTCCCAGTTGGTAGTCTACCTTTCCTTTTGAGCTTCTCCAACCTTTCTTCTTCCTGAAGCTCTTCCGAAGTCATCTTCCTCTTGCCTTTTATGTCTTCGGAAGTGCTAGACTTTTGGGGTTCTTGGATAGAAGATCCAGGTTGGGTGGTAGAGGTGGGAGCTGGAGTCAATGCAGATGTTAGAGCCAATGGTTGACTGAGAAAGTCCTCCCTATTAACCTCAGATGCAAGTTCCAGAATTGCATCTGTGACTATTAGATCATCGGAAAGAGAAAATAGTCCTTCCGCAGCAGCAATCTCAGCTTCGGAAGTTTGAGCTTGTTCTTCCGAGGCTTTGAATTGTGCTTCGGAAGTCTGTGAAAATACACCTTCTGTCCCAACCGTTTCAGTTGCTGGGCCATCAGTCCTAGTTTCCCCTTCGAAATTAATCTCAGGTTCCACTTGGGCCTTAGGTTGACCAACTTCCTCAACAGTGGTAGGAGGTGCATTCAACCTCTGAAGCTCTTGAGCTCCAAAGTAAATCATAGACATATCTGGGCTAGGCTGTTCTATGAGGGATTCCAAAAGGAACTTGTTGAAGAACCTATTGAGATCCTGGAGCATCCTTTGATCCACTTGAAAGACAACTGGAGGAGGCTCAGGGAAGATAGCAGCTTGTTGCATTGGATATCTCAAAGAAGTAAGAGCTTGACTTGGGTTTCCTGTCTTTGGCTTTGTCTCTCAACACTCTCCCCTTTTTGGTAGCATCATCTTGAGAGCTAGATGAGCTAGAGGAAGAGGTCAAGGAGACCTGAACTGGTACATGCCTAACAGATCTCTCAATCTGTTCTCAGCTAGTTTGGCCTTGAGAGTTTCAATCTCAAGTTGCTGAGTGGCAGACCTATCCTCTAAAGTCTTAACCTTTGATTCAAGGTTTGAGACTTTAGAAAGTAGGTCTTGAATGGTGAGTTGCATACTTCCCTCATCTTCTTTTGAAGAATCAGGGGAGATGAGGTAACATACCTGGTATGTTCATCCTCACCACCAGATGTGGTTTCTTGGCACCCTGGTTTCCCTTGCACAATGATGTCTCTTTCAGAGGCATCAAAGGGCATGGTTGCCGTAGATTCAGTCTGACTGTCGTTACCACTGTCCTGAGGATCCATTGAGGCTCCTTCAGTAGTGGCAGCTGAATCTACATGAGTCCCCTCCACATCAGTGGGACTCACCTCAGTAGGGCTTTGCTGGTGTGGGCTAGAGATAAGGGGTCTCTCTAGGCTCTGTTGATCCTTGAGAGGGTGTTGTGGATCAACTTCATCGCCTTTAAGAGACATAATCTCTTCACCAGCTCCGGTCAAAAGGTCAGTAAAAGAAAAGGAGTGAAGACCTAAGGACCCGGGACTTTGATCAATGTCAAAAGGCATTGAGCTGTCCCTTTGTGGCTGCTCAGGGGAGTATAGAGACTCACCCTGAGGGCTATCAGCTGGGGTTTTGGGCTCATGGGTCTGAGACTGAGGAGACTCAAGACCCATATTGAGGTCAATAGTGAAGGATGGGTGGACCTCTGGCTGAGTGGGAGCCCTTTGTTCCACTCTAGCCTTTTTGGATTGAAGAGGAGGGGCTTGTTCAATCAGAGTAGATTGAACAAGGGTTCGTTTGGTACGTCTCTGGTATGTGACAGTAATGGGTGGAGAAGGTAGATTTGGGATGGTGAGGGTAGTTGCTGGTGTGGGTTCATCACCTGTGGGGTGAACAGGGATGTCACCAGGAGCCATTGGCTCAATCATACCTGGAAGTAGTGCGGTATCTCTTCCAGTGTAGTTGGTAGACACTCTCTTCAAGATCTTGAAGATGGTCGGCCTCATTTGGGGAGCAGACAGAGCAGCTGCACAGACAAGCTTACCCTGATCCAGCTCACAGTTGATGATGTGCTGGAGAAACCTGGGATACATAAAGAATGTGTCCCTTTGCAGATTTCCCATAAGGTTAGTCAGCACAAACCTTGAATAGTTGAAGCGAAGGCTTTGTACCAACCCGTGAACTAAGCACCCGAGTTCATACGGGATTTGATCCCATCCCCCAGATTTGTTAGATAGACAGTGAAGAACCACATGCAGCAGGAACTTCCACTTGTAGGAGAAGTTGAATTTGTAGACCGTTGACCTGCTTACATCTCCACCGTATCCCATTTGGAGATAAGAACTATCTAAATCTGATTTGGGGAATTCCGTCGGAGCGCCCTCATCATGGAGCTCGAGATGCTCCCTGATGATCTGTTCAGTGATGACCAACTCTTGGCCACAAATGCTTGACCTTATAGCACGAACCCCGTTTAGGGTTTCAATCCGACCATTTGCCCAAAATTCGGACATTTGGTTTGAGTAGATGGTAGGGTTTACGGTCAAAGCAGTGTAGTATGAAGATTGGGCTAGGAAAGAAATGATATCTGAGAAGTCATCATCCCTTGAAGAGTCAAGGAGTGCGACCTGGTTGTGCTGAGGGTTTAAGGCCATTTGAGGAAGATAACAGTAGAATAGTTCTGAGTAGGTAAATTGGAGAAGAAGAAAGCTTTTAGGGCAGTGATTTGGGTAAAAAGAGTGTAAGTGATTAACCGGAAGTATTTAAATGGGTGAAATGGCGGTTTAAAGGGTGGTTTGGATAAGATGATGTGAGGGTTCAGTGGATGATGTGACATGGGCGGTAAGGTTAGACCATTTAAATAATCCGACATCATTAACAAAATCTTTACTTTTTACAGTGTGGGGCCCAAAAGATTTCCGTTACACAGTAAAATCTTTCTTCCGAGTATAAAGTATTTCCGAAGGTAAGTTCTTCCGAAGGCAAATTTACTTCCGAAGGTAAATTGCTTACTTCCGAGAGTATATGTTGCATTCAGATGGAGTGTGTTAAGTGCTTCAGAAGTAGATCTGAGGTGAACTCAATCGCTTCTTCCGAGACTTAACACTCTTCCGAGAAGAAAATTATCCTGTGAGAAATTTGCTTCGGAAGATATGCAAGATATCTTCCGAGGGTTAATTTCTCTTCGGAAGAACTTATACTTAGATAAATTTAAGAAAAGATCTTTTGTAACAGGGCTTAGATTGTTTTGACATAAGACTTTACACATTAAAAAGGTTTTCAATTGAGATTAACTAATCAATGTTTATCATCCCAATAGCTGTAATGAGATATTTAAATCTCTGTTCATCAAATGCTTTGGTGAACAAATCAGCATATTGTTCATTTGAATCAACTTTGATTAGTTTGATAAGATTTTTCTCATGAATATCTCTAATGAAATGATACCTGATATCAATGTGCTTTGTCTTGGAGTGCTTCACTGGATTTTCAGTAATGGATATAGCACTGTTGTTGTCAATGTGGATAGGAGTGCTCATGAAGTTGAATCCATAGTCTATCATCTGGTTTTGAATCCACAGCAGCTGAGCACAGCAACTAGCAGCAGCAATGTATTCAGCTTCAGCAGTTGATGTAGAGACACAGGATTGCTTTTTGCATTGCCATGAGATGATCCTTCCACCAAGAAATTGACATCCACCTGATGTTGATTTCTTGTTGATGTTGCAGCCACCATAATCGCTATCAGAGTAACCATAGAGATTAAAATCACTATTTCTTGGATACCAGAGACCTAATTTAGGTGCTCCTTTGAGGTATCTGAGGATTCTCTTGGCAGCAATTAGGTGAGACACCTTTGGAGCAGCCTGATATCTTGCACAGATGCAAGTTGCAAACATGATATCAGGTCTACTTGCTGTGAGATACATCAGAGAACCAATGATTGCTCTATACTGATGTTGATCAGTATCCTCCCCCTCAGAATCAGGGCATAGATCATGGTTTCTGGGTATAGGTGTCTTTGCTGCTTTACAATCCTTCATATCAAATCTCTCTAAGATATCATTGACATACTTAGATTGATTGATGAAGAACCCTTCCTTCAATTGCTTTACCTGAATTCCAAGGAAAAAGTCCATTTTTCCCATGGAACTCATCTCGAACTTCTTCTTCATAATGCTCTCAAAGTCTTTGCACATTTGGTCATTTGAGGAACCAAATATGATGTCATCAACATAGACTTGAACAAGCAAATGTCTTTCCCAGACTTTCTAATGAAGAGAGTCTTATCAATGGTACCTCTAGTATAACCATTCTTCAGGAGAAATTGAGACAATGTCTCATACCACAGCCTAGGTGCTTGGTGCAGCCCATATAGAGCTTTATCCAACTTGCACACATAGTTTGGATGCTGTGGGTCTTCAAATCCTGGAGGCTGGCATACATAGACTTCCCTATCTATATCCCCATATAGAAAGGCACACTTGACATCAAGCTGGTAGACAGTGAAATTCTTGGATGCAGCATAAGCAAGGAAGATCCTAACTGCCTCAAGTCTTGCAACAGGTGCAAAGACATCAGTATAATCGATTCCTTCCTCTTGAGTGTATCCTTGAACCACCAGTCTTGCCTTGTTCTTGATAATCAAGCCTCTATCATCTCTTTTGTTCCTGAATACCCATTTGGTGCCTATAGGTACTTGACCAGATGGTAGCGGACATAGGTTCCAAACCTTTTGTCTTTTGAATTGAAGCAGCTCCTCTTGCATTGATTCAACCCAGCTACTATCTTTCAAGGCATCTTCCACCTTCTTGGGTTCCATTTGGGATAAGAAGCATGAGTACAAGCAGACATTCCCATTATGAGTTTGTCCTCTTGTTCTCACACCCTCAGAGACTTCCCCTATGATGTTTTCAGCTGGATGAGTATTGTGAATTCTGAGTCTTGGAATCACCTCCAGTTGCAAAGATAAGTCCAAGTTGGACATATTTTGCTCAGGAGCTTGAATACTTGGTCCAGCTGTTGTTTCAAGCTCATTCAATGAGGACTGATTGAATGAAAGAGAAACATCATCATTTCTTTGCTGTGAAGCATCATTAACAGTTGCCTGTTCCTTCAAAATGCTGCTTCCATCAGCTTGGTGTTGTGCAGGATCACCTGAAGAGATTTGAAAATCATCAGGTGAATCCCTTGTTGAAGTTCCACTATCTCTTGAAATGGTTATGCTGTCAGATCTTTCAATAGTGGGAACTTGATTTGTTGTAGCTCTTGGAGAACTTGGAGTAGGTCTGGGAAGCTCAAACAGTTGATCTTCATCAGAATTACTTTGCACCTGTTCCAGCTGAAACATTCTCACAAGATGGTTTAGAATAGTTTGGAAACAATTCTAAATCAAAGATATGATCAGGGCCATTCCCCCTAACACAAGGAGTGTGCTCATTAACTACAATGTTGGAAGATTCCTCAAATTGTTGGTTTTTAATATTATAAACTCTGTATGCTTTAGAATAGGAGGAATATCCAACAAAGATAGCATCATCTGACTTTTCAGCAAATTTTGCCAAATTGTCTTTTGTGTTAAGTATGGTACACCTGCTGCCAAAGGACCTTAGAAAGCCAATGAACGGTGGCCTCTTGTTCCATAACTCATAAGGGGTCTTTCCATGTGGCTTTACTACAAGAACTCTGTTCTGCACATAGTGCCTCTGCCCAGAATGTTAGAGGCAGCTTTGAATCAGCTAACATAGTCCGAGCAGCCTCAATAAGTGTCCTATTTCTCCTCTCAGCAACACCATTTTGTTGAGGAGTTCTAGGAGCACTGTATTGTCTGGCAATCCCTTTTGAGTTACAAAATGAGTCAAGAACAAAGTTCTTAAACTCAGTCCCTTGATCACTTCTAATTATTTTAACCTTGTGATCAACTTGATTTTCTATTTTAAGAATAAAAGATTTTAAAGTTTCAGCAGTTTCATCTTTAGTTCTTAAAAAGAATACCCATGTAAATCTAGTAAAATCATCAACTACCACAAGGCAATATGATTTCCTTCCAATGCTCATTATACTTGTGGGACCAAATAGATCCATGTGCAATAAGTGTAATGGAGTGGTGATAGAGTTAACAACTTTGGATTTATGAGAAGACCTGTGTTGTTTCCCTTTCAGGCAAGCAACACAGTTATCTTTGCAGAAAAATTCCTTTTTAGGCAAACCATGTACCAAGTTATTTTTAGCCAATTTATTCATTGTCTTAAAATTGACATGACACATTCGTTTATGCCATAGTGTTGACTCATCACCATCAGCTTTGGAAAGAAAGCATGATACTTCTCCCATTGGGGAAGCATTGTTCATATCAAGCTTGTACATATCCCCTCTCCTGGGAGATCTAAGAAGCACCAATTCCTGAGGAATTGTCATCCCAGGTTTGAGGATGATGCACTCATGTTCTGTGAAAAGCATTTGATGCTTTTGATCACAGAATTGAGAAACACTTAACAGATTGTGTTCAAGCTGTTTGACAAAATTAACTTTGTCAACTTTTAACTTTCCATTGGATATACTTCCTCTGCCAGAAATATATCCTCCGGCCTCACCTCCAAACTGGACAGGACCTCCATCATAATGTTGAAATTGTTGAAGGAGAGATCTGTTCCCTGTCATGTGCCTGGAGCATCCACTATCTACAATCCAAATGTTGTTATTCTTGTCATATGGATGTCCCTGCACATAAGGTGAGATAATTAGTTTTGATTGGAAACCCAAGCCTTGTTGGTCTTGGGTTCTTCCAATGAGAGTGACATAATTGAACCAAAATTTATGCATGGGGGTTCAATTGATGTCTTTGAAGAAGAGGTTTGGGCTACAGCATCTTCCTTGATCTTCCATTCCATCCCTTGGTTGATCATAGAAGATGAGCTTGTTGAAGCTTTTGTAGCTTGGCATTCTTCCGAAGCTTCTTTCTTTTCGGAAGAGACCTTCACCACCTTTTCTTCCGAAGCAGTCTTCTTCTGGGATGGTTTCAAGGGGACTCTTTTAATTTTCTGAGTCTTTGCAGCTTTAACTTCCGAAGCCTTTTTCCTTTCGGAAGAAGAGTTTTCTTCCGAGAGAAGCCTTGCTTCGGAAACAAGCTTTCCCTTTTTCATCACTTGAACCATTTGATATGGTCCAAATGTGAAACCTTCCCTGACTCCTTCTCTTTTAACATTATTTGCATAATGTGTGCTAGCAGGATTGTAGTAACAATCTTTAGCCATGTGGTTTTGCAGACCACACATTATGCATGCAATGTTAACTTTCTGGGAATGAGAGGGTTGCTGTTCTTGTTCTTTTTCTCCTCATCAGCAACCTTTCCCTTTAACTTCTGATCCTTTGGTAGGATAGGAGTACTGGTACTGTACTCTTTTCCTGAATCAGAAGGTCCAACCACCTGGAATCCAGCTGATATGAATACACCCTTTTGCTTTGGGTCTATCTTCAGCTTGGATTCAGCCACCTTCTTGGCAGTTTTTCTGGCTGCCTTAGCCCTGCTTCTTCTGGCTTTGGTGGTCAGGGTTTGATCATCATTGGCTGGGGAGGGCACAATTACCTGTTCCTTCCCTGTGATGGTCATGGTCTCCATAGTTGCATCACTCTTTGACTCTTGAGAAGGTGGGTCAACAGATGGAACCTCTTGCTCTTCAGTACCACACCTTGGTTGTCTTACAGACTCATAAGAGTGTGGTGGAGCAATTTCATTGGTTCCCAACCCACCTTTGTTTTGATAACAAAGTTTGGAGTGAGAGGATGATGCAAGAATGGCTTGGAAGTTTTGCTCGGAAATAGCATACTTCCTGGCTTGAGCCTCAGCAGTGACAAGCTGGGCTTGAGCCTCAGTCAATTTGGATATTAAATCCTTGATTTGAGTCTTGTAGTTTGTGTGTTCATGTTTTAAGAGGGACACAGTTTTCTCTAACTCCTCAATTTTTTTGGTAGTCAGATTCAGCCCTTTAAAGTCAGATTTTAAAACATTTAAAGACTCAATATCAGATTTAATTTCCATATTGTAGTCCTGATACAGTTTAACCTTAGCAATACAAGCAGGGGTACAGAGATGTTCATATACCTTGTTTTCATCTGTTCCTGCCATGAGTGCTTGAGCAGGAGTCACATCTTGAACCATGAAGCTCCAGTCAACTTCTTGAGCCATTGCTGCAGTTTCAGTTGACTTTCCGTTGGGCTTTGTGTAGAAGGATGTGTGGAGGCCTGTGAGGTTCCCGGGTTGGACTTGGGAGCCTTGCATTCCCTTGCAAAATGACCAAGTTGGTTACAGTTGTAACATTTGGCCTTGCTTTTGTCAAACCCAAACTTGCTGGTGATTGGGTTCTGAGGGAATTGCCTTCCAGTTCTTTTAAAGAACTTCTTCGCTCTGTAGGTTAGAAGAGCCATTTGGACTATGTCCACATACTCTATGTCATCCGGGCTAAAACACTCTAGATCATCAAAGCAGTATTGATAATCATTTGAGTGCCCACTCCCTGAGACAAATGCACAGCCCTCCTGAAAGGAGCTTTGCTGAGCTTGTTGAGACCTTGGAGTCTCAGGAATGTGATGTAAGGCCCAGAGGAACAAGATGGCTGCTGGGTGTAGGTCAGGTACTGCTGAGACTGGGAGATGCCTGAGCCTTCAGCAACCATTAAAGCGTTGCTAGCAGGAAGGCTCAAGGGTCTGCTTGCCTGGTGACCCCTTGCTTTCCATTTCCAAACGGTATCCATCAAGGATCCCATAGAGTTCGGTCATGGTGAGTGTATTCAAATTCTCTGTTCTCTTGATGGAGACACAGTAGAATGTCCACTCATTGGGTAGAGCACTCATAAACTTTCTAGTAAGGTCTCTAAGTTCATGAGTGATTCCCACAGATTGAAGGGAAGAGATAAGATCCATATACCTGAAATATTGCTGGCTAAGAGTCTCTCCAGCAACATAGGTGAAGTTCTCAAACTGCTGCTTCAGTGAGTCCTTCTTTGAATCATTCGAGCTTGAGTACATTTGAGCAAGAGCATCAAAGAGTTCTTTGGCAGACTTACAATGCTCAAACCCCACCATGATGGAGTTTGGGATTGCAGTCATAAGAACAGTCATAGCATTGCTGTCTATGTCAAGCTTCTTCCTGTCTTCATCAGAATAATCTTCAACGGCCTTCTCGATCATGGCACCGTTTCCACCAGCAACTTTTGGCTTATACGGGCCATTAACGATGGATTGCCACATCTTGCTATCCTGGTACCTGATGAAGCCTTCCATTCTTCTGCTCCAAGACCTGAAGTTTTCAGGGGCGATGATGGGAGCTTTGGTCATCGTTCCCATCTCAACTTCAGATTTGTTGAGGGCCATTTTGAGTGAGGTATAAGGAGGAGTGAAAAACTGGTTGATTAGGATGGTAAGATCTCACAATCAAGAGCCTAAAAAGCTCTGATACCAATTGCAGGATCGGGTTTGTCACTTAAACACTTGTGATTCTCTCAAACTCGCTTATAATAACACTCAAATGAGATGAAGCAATGCCTTTAACAAGAGTTGATAATAATATAATAAGTAATCAAAGGAACAAGCAGAAATATATTTTCAAGGTACTTGTATATATTACTTCTCAACTCAAGATTACAAGACACTTACAAGCATGAAACAAGAGTTACAATGAGAAACTATATATACTAGATCCTACAGCCGGTTATACTTGATACCAGCTGGAAACCTACGACTAAAGCATATACTACAATGCTATAGTTAAGGTATCTTAGATAAAGTATTATCTAAGATATGGTAGTCATGACATGTCCATGACTTACCTTTTGTCACCAACTAAAGATGGCAACTGTACTTAACATAAAAAGGTAAACAGTAGATTAAAGTATGGTCAACTACATGGCTTTTGAGAAACGCCATGCAGTATCTCAGAGATTTGCAGCGGAGTGTCAGACAGGCCATACTTATGTCCACTGGATAATAGAAGTGTCTTCCGAAGGTTAACTGGCTTCGGAAGAACAAGTTCTTCCGAAGCCACTTATACTTCGGAAGATGCTTCTATGCTTCCGAGGCTTTGAGGACTTCTTGTACTTCGGAAGTTGACTTCAGATCTTTGTCTTTAAGTCTTGATCTTCGGAAGTAGCTTCTTTGTCTTCGGAAGTTGGAGTTTTCCTTCGGAAGTGCATTTTACACTTAGACTTCGGAAGAGCTCCTTCTTCCTTCGGAAGTTCTACTTGGCTTCGGAAGTCCTTTGTATGTTGTACTCAAAATCTTCTAAGTGACTTAGTTTTGGTTGCAACAACCTCTCTAGATCCAACATAAGGTGTGGAACCTATGTCCTCTTCCTCAAGGGAAGACTACCATAGGAACCAAATGGATTTTCAGGAATAAAAGGATGATAGAGGACTTGTCATCAAGAACAAGGCAAGACTAGTTGTTCAAGAATATACTCAAGAAGAAAGAATTGACTACACAGATGTTTTTGCTCTGTAGCAGACTTGAAGCTGTTAGGATATTCCTAGCTTTTGCTGCATCCAAGAACTTCAAGGTGTACCAGCTTGATGTCAAGTGTGCTTTTCTTTATAGGGTGATTGATGAAGAGGTGTCTGTCAGACAACCACCTGGGTTTGCAGATCCTGATCATCCTGATTATGTCTACATGCTTGATAAAGCTCTTTATGGGTTGGCACCAAGCACCAAGGAAGTGGTATGAGACTCATCTCAGTATCTCTGTCAACATGGCTACAAAAGGGGTACTATAGATTGAACTCTCTTCATCAAATGAACAGGAAATGACATAATGCTAGTTCAAGTATATGTAGATGACATTATCTTTGGGTAACCTAATCCAAAGCTCTACAAAGAGTTTGAGAAGCTGATGAAGGACAGGTTTGAAATGAGTGCCATTGGGGAACTCAATTTCTTTCTAGGAATTCAAGTGAAGCAAGTTGACAACGACATCTTCATAAGTCAATCAAAGTATGTACAAGACATAATAAAAGATTTAACATGACTAATTGTAAGGTTGCTAAGACACCCATAGCCAGAAATCACTCCCTTGGACCTAATCTTGAGGGGAGTGTGTTGATGAACATCTCTACAGGGCTATGATTGGGTCTCTTATGTACCTCACAGCTAGCAGGCTAGATAGTATGTTTGCTACATGCATTTGTGCAAGATATCAAGCCAACCCCAAGATGTCACACCTGGTCACTGTCAAAATAATTTTAAGATATCTCAAAGGTGCTCCATCACTTGGCCTTTGGTGTCCAAAGAATTCTGACTTTAATCTGTATGCTTATACAGATAGTGACGATGGTGGTTGCAACATGACTGCAAAGTCTACATTACGGGGATGTCAATTTTTTGGTGAAGAGTAGTCTCTTGGAAATGTAAAAAACAATCTTGTGTGTCTGCATCAACTGTTGAAGGCAGAATCATTGCTGCTTGGTCAAGCTGCTGTGTCTCAAGTGCTTTGGATTCAAAATCAGATGCTGGACTTTGGATTTAACTTTAAAGACTCCCATCCACATAGACAACAACAGTGCGATCTCAATCATAGAGAATCCTGTGCAGCACTCAATGACAAAGCATATTAATATCATGTATCATTTGATCAGAGATAATTTTGAAGGGGTTAATCAAACTAGTCAAAGTAACATACATGAACAATATGCTGATCTGTTTACCAAAGCTTTTGATGAGCAGAGATTAAATATTTTGTATCAGCTATTGGGATGATTAACTTTGAATAGCTTTCCTTAAAACTTAATTATATTTATTTCTAAAAACTGTGTGTCCTAATTGTCTATTTTATCACCTTCATAAGTCCTTGTTGTCTTTGGAAGAAAATCTTTTCAAAGAGTTTTCTTAGATTTTTGAAAATCTTGATCTCTTCGGAAGATTAAAAATTACCTTAGCAAAAATTTATGTCTTAGTAAACAATAATTGGTGCTTTGTACTTTTACCTCGGAAGAAATTTCTAAAATATCTTCTAAAGATTAAATCAGCTTAAGTACTCTGTATGTTTTTCAAAAAACAAGTTTCTTCCGAAGCAATGTACCTTCAGAAGTATTTATTCTCGTTAAAATAAAAATCTCTGAGTATAAATTCTCTTCCGAAGCAAAATTATCAAAAACCTTTGAAATATCTTCCGAAGCCAATTTGCCTTCGGAAGCTTTTTCTTCAGAACTTCCGAAGCAATAACACCTTCGAAAGATTTCTCGAGTTCCAAAAAACTACTTTTTGGCAAACTAAACTTTTTCTGAGGTGGGACCTACAATCTAAATCAATTTTCTGACTTTCATTAACTTTGTCTCAAATCCTTTTCACATAAATGCCCAACGGTTCCCCCTGTTTCATTATCTTCCTCAATTACACTATTTCTTAAACCTAAATTCTCCCAAACCGCCTTTGTTCTTCATCTTTCTTCATCCTTAAGCTTTTAAAATGGCCAACCTAAACCGCAGAAACAACCCAGATTTCTCCATGCACCTTCACAGGCAAGACAACCAGGTTGCTCTGTTAAGCCCTGAGAAAGATGAATGTTGAAGATCATGTATAGGTTGGACTCACCTTAGTTTAGATTATTTACTTTTGATTGTAATAGGTCTTTTGTTAGTTTTCTTTAATTGTATTTTGTTTATGTATTTTTGTAGTACAGTGAAACTGTGAGCGAAACTATAGTTTCGCTCACAGTCAGCTGTTTTGTTTGCTTGGAAACTTCTGTTTCGTCTGGGAAACTATAGTTTCGACAACACAGTTTCTCTGACAGTGAAACTGCCTGCAAAACTATAGACTGCTATATATTCTTTTGTTTCATCTCATTTAGGTAAGCTTGCAAAACCCTAATCGATTTTCATTGTTGCAAGTTACCATTTCAAAGCAGTTAATACACAGAATTATCCTTGTGCTTTTTGTTATTGATTGTCATTGATCATAGTCATATTATGAATGAGTTGTTATTGTGTTCAATCCTCTTTATTATTGTTGTTTAGTATATTTGTTGGATATTGAATGATTCTTAATATCATTTGCACTGTAATACGATCACATGGACCAACAGATGGCGATGGTGATGACGATGATGATGAGGATGAAGATGATGATAGTGATGATGATGAGGCAAGTGATGATGAAGAGACGAGGGAAAGGCAGAATAATGATGATGATGAAGAAGGAGATGCAGCTGCATCTGCCTCAGCTTAGGGTCAAGAGAGACGTACAAAGAGAAATCAAGACCAAGGAGCCTCATCTTTTGCCTCACCTACTGACGAGCCTGTGATTCAGGACAAAAGTAATGATTAGACATTTATGTATTTGAAAGCTTTTGCACTTGAATCATGTATTAAACTTTTGTACTTAATGTTTATATATTTAATGTTTAACTGTCTTGATTATTGACTAATGATGGATGTGTTACATGTTTAAATCAAGCAGATCAAGCATATCAGAAAGATGAATACGATGTTGCTCCCCTTCAGCAAATCAAGTCTCAACTCACAATGATTCTTGATTTGCAAGGGATAGTCAGAAGGTTTGTAAGATACTCCTGAAGAAGAAGAAATCATTAATGACCTTACTGATGACCAACTTGCTAAGATGTTCCGGCTCAACCCGGACGAGATTGTGAAGGATGCCCCTACTGTTGACGTGGCTAGTGACGACGAGCTTAATGATGTGGACGAAATAGAGATTGAAGACGTCACAGCCCAGCATTATCCAGAGTATGCTGATAATGAGGGAAATGTAGTCCCCCATCTGGGTGACACTCTGGTCAGTGATACGTTTGCAACACTGGATCAAATGGAGCAAGAGTCCGAGAAGAATAAGGATCAAGCCCATGCCTCAGACGCCGATGTCAACATCAAAAAGGCTGAATGGGCGGCATGTTTTGCAGAGATCAGAGCCCAATGGACTGCTCCAAAGCCGAGTGCCTACACCAAGCTCTACAAAGTGAAGAAGCATCTGAAGGTGTCAGGAAAGATCATAGCATGGGCATATTTTGATGATCTAAATGTATATGCTATCAAGAGGGAGAAGGGAATTGAGTACTTCAGATTCCTACACGATCTGAAGACTCTACCCGGTTTTGAGCTCAACCAGCTGGCCAAACTGAAGCTGTTGTATACTGACCCAAGAAAAATGTCAGGCTAGTTTGAAGCAGCATTGAAGAGAGAGTACCACACCAGGTTGGTTAACTTCAGACCCCTATAACCTACAAGGTACCTCAAAAGGTCTGAAGTTGATGCCATTACTGGAAAGCCAAAGATAGTGCTGAAGTGGAGTCCTCCGCACACGATGTCAAGAATCCCACTAAGGGAAATGCCTCAGGACTTCACTCCACACTTTAGATGGTGGTACTATGATTGGAGAATAGGTGAAGCGGTCATAGTTTTGAACATAGATGGAAATATGGAAACTATCAGGTATTAGACCCAATGTGGCTAACCAACTTGTCGCCTAACGATGTTTACATGTTATACAAGTGGCCACTGTTCTATGATGCGCAAGATATAGTACAAGCCTTGTAGTTCCAAAATGTTATAAGGCTCTGTTTCGTATTTGAGATACATGCTGGAGCTACAAGAGAGGAGAAGTACAAGAAGTTTGAAGAGCTGATGAAGAATGTTAGACAATAGGGTAAACTAGGTCCAAGGGGGAGTTTGTAGATACATGTGTACCTAGTTTAGGAATTAAATGTAAATGTCTTTCATGTCTTACATATATGTAATTGAATGAGTATGAATGAAATACAATGTGTGGTTGATACATATAATGTTTAATATTTCATTGTTTATTGTGTGAGAACACAATTGAACTAACTATATAGGTTTCTGATTGTTTACATAATTCTTAGTCAATAATAATTGAGAAACATATTCAAACTCAATTGTGTGAAGTTCTCATACGAATGGACCATACGCATGAATACTTCATGCTAATGAACCAATAGCATGACTGAACCAGGAGACAGGATCAGTCGCACGATTGTGACATGAGATTGACTCAGTCGTGCAGATGGATCAATCGCATGCTTCAGTCGCACGACTGAACAATGCAAATGGTTCAGTCGTACGAATGGAAAACCCTAACCAATAAATACCACTTAATTTGTGGAAAAACGTAACAATTCGAATACCTACGCACATAATCGTACCCTAGCCGTCCAGAGACTCAAGAACACCTGTTTTAAGTTCATAGATCGCAATTAATCATCTTGCAATCGTTCTTAACGTTTTGATTCATTTTTAGATCGATTATACTTGCGTTCTCACTGACTGGATAGCCAATCAAATAGGATTCCACACTATTTGGTTTGGTATACACGTAAATCAGTTAGTACTCTGTACCTAAACGGTCCTAACACTGCCTCTGCCCAGAATGTTAGAGGTAGCTTTGAATCAGCTAACATAGTTCGAGCAGCCTCAATAAGTGTCCTATTTCTCCTCTCAGCAACACCATTTTGTTGAGAAGTTCTTGGAGCACTATATTGTCTGGCAATCCCTTTGAGTTATAGAATGAGTCAAGAACTTGATTCTTAAACTCAGTCCCTTGATCACTTCTAATTATCTTAACCTTGTGATCAAATTTATTTTCTATTTTAAAAATAAAAGATTTTAAATTTTCAGTTGTTTCATCTTTAGTTCTTAAAAAGAATACCCATGTGAATCTAGTAAAATCATCAACAATCACAAGGCAATATGATTTTCTTCCAATGCTCATTATACTTGTTGGACCAAATAGATCCATGTGCAATAAGTGTAATGGAGTGGTGATAGAGTTAACTACTTTGGATTTATGAGATGCTCTATATTGTTTTCCTTTCAGACATGCAACAGAGTTATCTTTGCAGAAAAATTCCTTTTTAGGCAAACCATGTACCAAGTTATTTTTAACCAATTTATTCATGGTTTAAAAATTGACATGACATATTCGGTTATGCCACAGAGTTGACTCATCACCATCAGCTCTGGAAAGAAAGCATGATACTCCACCCAATGGGGAAGCATTGTTCATATCCAGCTTGTACATATCCCTTTTTCCTGGGAGATCTAAGAAGCACCAATTCCTGAGGAATTGTCATCCCGGGTTTGAGGATAATGCACTCATGTTCTATGAAAATCATTTGGTGCTTTTGATCATAAAACTGAGAAACACTTAACAGATTGTGTTAAAGCTGTTTGACAAAGTGTACTTTGTCAACTCTTAACTTGCCATTGGATACACTTCCTCTGCCAGAAATGTAACCTCCAGCCTCACCTCCAAATTGAACAGGACCTCCATCAAAATGTTGAAATTGTTGAAGAAGAGAGTTGTTCCCAGTCATGTGCCTGGAGCATACACTATCTACAATCCACACATTGTTATTCTTGTCATGTGGATGTCCATGCACATAAGGTGAAAAAGTTAGTTTTTATTAGAAACCCAAGCCTTAGTGGTCTTGGGATTTTCCAATGATGATGATATAATTGGACCAAAATTTATGCATGAGGGTTCAATGGATGTCTTTGAGGAAGAAGGTTGGGCTGCAGCATCTTGTCTAATCTTCCATTCCATCCCTTGGCTGATCAGTGTAGATGAGCTTGTTCAAGCTTGAGCAACATGGCATTCTTCCGAAGCTTCTTTCGTCTCGGAAGAAGCCTTCACCACCTTTTCTTCCGAAGCAGTCTTCTTCTCGGAAGGTTTTAAAGGAACTCTCTTGTTCTTTTGAATTTTCTTAGCCTTGTCTTCTGAAGCTATTTTCCCTTCGAAAGAATGAGTTTCTTCTGAAAGCAACTTTTCTTCGGAAACAAGTTTTCCCTTTTTCATCACTTGAACCATGTGATAAGGTCCAAATGTGAAACCCTCCTTGACTCCTTTTTTCTTAACATTATTTGCATAATGTGTGCTTGCAAGATTGTAGTAAAAATCTTTAGCCATGTGGTTTTGCAGACCACACAATATGCATGCAATGTTAATTTTTATGGGGTGTGAAGACTGTTGTTTCTTGCACTTTTTGTTTTCATCAACAGTCTTCTCCTTTAACTTTTGATCCTTCAGTAGGACAGAGTGCTGGTACTACACTCCTTTCCCAGATCAGAGTTTCCCACCACCTGGAATCCAGCTGGAATGAATACACCTTTTTGTATTGGTCGATCTTTAGCTTGGACTCAGCCACTTTCTTGGCAGTTTTTCTGGCTGCCTTAGCCATGTTTCTTCTGGCTTTGGTGGTTAAGGGTTGATCATCACCAGTGGATGAGGTTTAATTTACCTGGTTCTTCCCTGTGACGGTCTCCATAGTTTCATCACTCTTTAACTCATGGGAAGGTGGGTCAGCAGATGGAACCTCTTGCTCTTCAGTCCCACATCTTGGTTGTCTAATAGACTCATAAGAGTGTGGTGGAGCAATTTTATTAGTTCCCAACCCACCTTTGTTTTGATAACAAAGTTTTGAGTGAGAGGATGATGCAAGAATGGCTTGGAAGTTTTGCTCAGAGATAGCATGCTTCCTTGCTTGAGCCTCGGCTATGACAAGCTGGGCTTGAGCCTCAGTCAATTTGGAGATTAAATCTTTGATTTGAGTCTTGTAGTCGGTATGTTCATGTTTTAACAAGGACATAGTTTTCTCTAACTCTTCAATTTTCTTTTGATAGTCAGATTCAACCCTTTTAAAATCAGATTTTGGGATATTAAAAGACTCCATATTAGATTTAATTTCCATATTGTAGTCCTGATATAATTTAACTTTAGCAATGCAAGCTGGAGTACAGAGGTATTCAAATACCTTGTTGTCATCAGTTCCAGCCATCAATGCTTGAGTAGGGGTGAAATCCTACACCATGAAGCTCCAGTCAACTTCTTGAGCCATAGCAGCTGTTTCAGTTGACTTTCCAGTAGCTTTAGGTGTGGTTGGATGTGTGGAAGCTTAAGTGGATCCTTGGTTGGATTTGGGAGCCTTGCATTCCCTTGCAAAGTGGCCTAGCTGGTTACAGTTGTAACACTTGGCCTTTGCTTTGTCAAACCCAAACTTGCTGTTAGTTGGGTTTTGGGGAAATTGCCTTCCAGTTCTTTTGAAGAACTTCTTCGTCCTGTAAGTTAACAGAGCCATCTGTTGGAGAATGTCCATGTACTCGACATCATCCGGACTGAAAAATTCTAGATCATCAAAACAAAATTGAAAATCACTAGGATGTCCATTTCCTGAGACAAAGGCACATCTGTCCTGAAAGGGACTTGGCTGAGCCTGTTGAGACCTTGGAGTCTCAGGGAATGTAATGTATGGCCCGGAAGAACATGATGGCTACTTGGAGTAAGTCAGGTACTGCTGAGGTTGGGGCGTCCTGAGCCTTCAGCAACCATTAAAGCATTGCTAGCAGGAAGGCTTGAGGGTCTGCTCACCTGGTGGCCTTTCTTGTTCTCCATCTCTAAACGGTATCCATCAAGGATGCGATATAGTTCAGTCATGGTGAGAAAGTTCAGATTTTTTGTGCTCTTGATAGAGACACAGTAGAACGTCCACTCATTTGGGAGAGCACTCATGAACTTTCTTAAGATATCTCTCATCTCAGGAGACACTCCCATGGACTGAAGTGAAGAAATAAGATTCATGTACCTGAAGTATTGCTAGCTAAGGGTCACTCCAACAATATAAGTGAAATTTTCAAATTGTTACTTCCGTGAATCTTTCTTGGAGTCATTGGAGCTTGAATACATCCGAGTCAAAGCATCAAAGAGTTCTTTGGCTGACTGGCAATTCTCAAAACCTACCATGATGGAGTTGGGTATGGTAGACATGAGAACAGTCATAGCTTTGCTGACAATGTCCAGCCGTTTGTTGTCTTCATCAGAATAATCTTCAACTGCCTTCTTTATCATAGCACCATTTCCAACCGGTGTTGCAACCTTTGGCTTGTAAGGACAATTGGTGATAGATTTCCACATTTTACCGTCTTGATATTTGATGAAGCCAACAAACGACTGAGAACAACGCACTCATGCTTAGTAAAGAATATGTTATGACTCTGATCACATAATTGAGATACACTCAAAAGATTGTATCCAAGATCCTTGACAAAGTTTAACTTCTCAATATTGAGCTTACCATTTGTGACCCTGCCTCTTCCAGTTATGTAACCTCCAGCATCTCCTCCAAAAGAAACTGGTCCTAGATTAATTTTCTCAAAATTTTAGAGTAGTGACCCATTGCCTGTCATGTGCCTAGAACAGCCACTATCAATGATCATACATTCCTGTTTGTCTTGAGTTTTTCCCTCACAAAGAGATGGTTAGTTACATTTAGAAACCCAAGCCTTATTGGTCTTGGGTTTATCAAGAGAAGTTGAAGACAATGCAACAGTAATTGATCCTATTGTCATGTTTTGAGGATCATTTGCTAATGTTGATGAAGAACTTTCAGCCACTTGATCTTTCTTCGTCTTCCACACCACCTTTGGAAGCTTAGACTTGACCTTCATTACTTTGGATGTTTTGATGACTGGACCTTTGGAAGATCTTGCTAACACTGCAGCAGGCTTCAGTGCTTCGGAAGTATTCCTTTTTTCCGAGACCAAGTTTTCTTCGAAGGCAAGTTTCCACTTGTCTTCTTTTTTATTTTGGAGCTTCTGAAAGGAAAAGATTTCCTTACGAAGTTTTCTTCTTCTTCAAACTCTTAGAAGTTTCTTTCTTGGTCATATGGACAGTACTTTTTGGATTGTAAAGACAATCTTTAGCAAGATGAGAAGTACTCTCACACATAACACAGTCTATTTTCTTCTTTCTAAGAGTCTTCTTCTGAGAACAAGGCTGAACTTGATCTCTTTCCTTCTCCATCTTCATCTTTGCAGATGATGTGGCAATTCTTTTAAGGTGAGAACTACCTTTGGAGCTGGATGGTTCTGGTTGTGTAGCAGTGTTGCATAACTGGTCAGCCTTCTTGATGTTGTTGAGATGATTTGGACATGAACTAGAAAGAGTTCAAGTTTGTGTCTTCAGCCTTAACCACCTAAAATCCTGCAGAGATAAAAACTTGTTTCTGCATAGAGTTAAATGTGGCCTTGTTCTCTTGAGCCTTCCTGGACTTCCTTTTGGCCTTTCTGATCAAGTTCTTTCTTCTTGACTTGGTCATCCCAATACTTTTACTCACCTTAGAGGAATAGTGACCCTTCTTAGAATGCTCTTCTTCACTCTTCTCAGAGGCATCCTTCATTATTTCCTCTTCATCCTCTTCACTTATGGGGTCTATGAAGGGTAGCTCATCTTCACAAGTTCCACACCTAAGAGATTTTACAAACAAGATTGTGTGTGGAGGAGCTATTTCACTAGATCCCAGTCCCTGCTTATTCTGATAACAAACTTTTGCATGCAAGGATGAGGATATAATGTTCTTGAAGGTCTCTTCTTCAAGAACACATTTTTCTACCCTGGCTTTGCTGGTCACAAGCTCAGCCTGGCATTCAGTCAACTTAGTTATGTGATCTTTAATCTGAGTCCTGTAGTTGGTATTTTAATGTTTAAGAGTTGAAATGGTTTTCTCTAAGTCATCTATCTTTAGTTTATAATCATTTTCAGCTCTTTTGAAATCAGATTTAAGATATTTAAATACTCAAGATCAGATCTCATCTCTAAGTTATAGGACCTGTATCTATGTACTTTTGACTGGGTGTGAGATTGATATTCTCACAAGGATCGAACATGATGATTGAGTCAATGATTGTATGGTGGAATCAAACAATCAATGAACATTGAATGCAAGAAATACTCATAAATGCTCTTTGTATTAATGAAGGTGATCGGTTACAATGAATTCTAGGATTTAAGCATTAAACAGTAACAATACACCTTGTGGACATAAGACTAAACAAAATATTCTGATTGTCTATGATGTCTATCAATAGTCATCTCACATACGAGGTTTTCTATTCTATTTATAGGCTGACAAGTTGCCTTTAACAAAAAGACTAAACTATCCTTGACCTATACATCAGAGAACTAGTCTAAGTACAAAAGTCTTCATCAGCATTTTCTTTTGTTCATCCGCATTAACTAATGCGGATGTCTTGATCTTCATCAACATTTCTTTTTCTTCTTTAGCATTGGTGTTTGGTCATCAGCATTGACTAATACGGATGAGCAAAAACTTGGCGCATTTGTTGCTGAGCATCTGCATTAGTAAATGCGGATGTACAAAGTACTTGTCAGCATTTGTGTTTGGCTATCCGCATTTGTTAATGTGGAAGAACAAACACTTTTCAGCATTTGTTCTATGTCATCCGCACATACAAATATGGTTAGCCGACACTTGTCTTCTATTCTTCATGCAGATTCTTCATCCGCATTGGTTCTTGGACTTGTGGGATTTTCCAGCAGAACAACGATCAACCCACCACTTGAATTGGCATGTATGATCCTTTCAGGGTCTAACAATACTCCCTTTAAGGATTATACAGCCTAGGTACTTCAAGGGTTTGATGGTGGATGAGGTTAAAAGGATTCTGCTGGGTCTTGTGCAGTAGGAGAGGAGATCAATGGTTCAGTGAGAGATGGATCCAGAATTGCCTTTATCATGTTGACAAAGTCAGTGGCTTCAGACATCTTTTCTCTGCTAAGCACATGAATCTTCATCTGACTCATAGTGTAGATGGCTTTAATAGGTAACTTTCTCAGTGAGATAGGCTCCCAGATGGACACAGTTGACAGTCTATCCCTATGAATCAAGAGATAACCATCCACATCTACCTCTAGCTTCACAATATTTCCTAGCTGCAGAGGAGTCTTCTTCTTCTTTCTTTGTTCTCTCTTGGCACTGGTTTTGTCATATGCCATTTTTAGAGTCTTAATGCACTTTAAGAAAAAGTGCATGTCTTTTTTTCCTTGCTTATTGGATATCTCTCTAAAGTGTCTGGTTTATATGTAGTGGATATAGCATTCATCTAAAAGTCTCACCTCATATCCACTGAATAATCTAATCTCAGCACCTTCCTTTCCTCCCCATCTTCACTCAATTACTAGCTCATAATTCTTTTCATCATAATAAACATTAGAATTTTGAGTGGAGGAATGAGTGCCTGATACCAACTTTCTATTTAAAGACTCAGTTGGTTTCACTTTTAGCTCTGGAAACACAACTTCTTCTGCTTGTTTAGTCCTTTTCTTTTCAAGTGGGTTGATGAAGAATCTATCTTTCATTATGTTGATAGCCTTCAGAGATTTGAAGTTGTCTGTTCTCTAAAAACATTCTAAGAATCTCTTCAAACTCATACCCCTTGAACATAGCCTTATGGTTTATCAGTTCCAAATTGGCTAGTTCCTTCAAGTCATGAATCTCCAGGGCATTTACAAGAGCAGAGTGCTATATAAAGAATTGCACCAGCCTTGAGATCCTTTTGACCATAAACATATTCCAGTCACTATCGTACTTCCAGGCAATAATCTTCTGATCAGTCTTGCCTTTAGGAGTAGACACACCTTTAATCATCTCTGCAGTGGTCAGACCTTCTTGAAGTTTCAATTGTGAAGGCTCTGCAAACCACTCAGGATATTTGTGTAGAACACGTGCCAAAGAGTCATGATCTCTATGGGTGAGCTGCATGTCTTGACCTGACACTCTCCTTCTAGGCTTCTTACTGATAATTTCTTCTTCCAGTTTCTTAAGCCTTTCTTTCTTCTCATTATTCAGTCTAAGGATGGCAGCCCCTAGTGAATTTGTCTTCATGTTTCCAAGTTTTCTTTTTGTGAACCCTTGACTAGAGAGATAATCCTTCATTTCCCTATCAGACATGTTGTAGGGATCAGGATATAATGAGTGAGGAGTAGATGTCTGCTTTTTCATGGTGGATAATTTGGGCACTGAAGCTTTGGGAGAAAGAGTCTTCTCGTACTTAGTCTTATAGGTGGGGTCCAACAGCTTGTTCAGTTTTTCTTCTTTAGCCTTCATTCTCTCATAAGTCATACCAAACACTTCATCTGGGTCATATCCATGATTGATTAGGAACATGGCTTTCACCATCAGATCATCAGTTTGTGCCTTTTCTACCATGTCTTGAACTGATTTTTCCTCCTACAAAGGGCTATCAACTGCTATTGGTTAATCAACCAAATAGCCATCCTTAATTTCTCCCTCTTCAAGGTCCACAAAGTCAGTCTTCTCTTTCAGTTGAGCTTCAGCCTGCTCATGTTCTTCTAAAAATTTAGCAATAGCTGTAATGCTTCTGGGATCATCCTTTTTACTTTTCTTGCTTGGTTCTTCTTCTACTATTGGCCTTTTTCCTTTAGCCTTTTTGCATTGATGGACCAGAGGAGGTTTCAGGCTGTTCAGCTTCTTGAGGCAATTTTACAGCCTTTGACAGTTCTGGTTCATGAATGGCAGCAGCTGATTCTTCTTTCTCATGTTGCTCTTCACATAGTCTTTTAGTCAGCTCTTTTTGTTCTTCAGTGAGTGATACAGCAGGCACTAGTTGCATGCTCAATTCCTTCTCAAGAGGAACTGGAGATTGAGTAATAACAACTATAGGTTCAGCAACATTCCTCTGCTCAACTATGAAGTCCCAAAAGTCATCATCAATGATAAATTCTTCAGCTATGAAGCTATCAAAAGCTTTAATCATATCACTGAATTCTGCCTCTTCAGTGTGCATATCAGCTGTTTTCTCTGAATAAATGACCATTTCCAAACTAGACTCATCATGCTTTGTCTGACTTGTTTCTTCTCCCTTCTCAGTCTCATAGAATCTCATCCTTTTAGCAGAAGGAGAGTCATTACTACTCTCTCCTGATGAGCTCTCAGAAGTAGCTTCTTTTTCACTGATACTCTTTCTTTTCTTATCATCTTTTCTCAACTCTGCTTCAGCTTCTCTTTTGATTTCAACAAGCAGTTCCAGTTCAGATACTCTCTTGTTTAGGCTTTCAATCTGGTTCTGCAAGTCAATAATGATGTCAACTTGTTCTTCAATCAATCCTTCTTGTTCTTCCATAGCAATAGTCTGAATAGCTAAAGTGTCCACACGACCACTATTTCATCTCTGGATTGTTAAAGAGCAGCCTTTAACTTTCCAATCTCTTTATCTTTTTCTTTCTTTTCAGCCTCATATTTCTCTTTCATCTCTTTTAATTCATTCTCCTTCTCATCTAGCTCGAAAAGGCTGTCCTGAATAATACTAGATCTTCTGTTGAGTAGTCATTCTATCTTGGTTACCTTTTGCATTAGTTCAAAAATTAACTCATCTTCTCATTAGGTTTGTTGACTCCAGATTTTGCATAACTTTCTGAAGGAACAACCTCAGAAATAGCTTGCCTAACAGGCATCTGTCTATGATGATCATCATCATCAGATGATGATTTTGATTCCTTTGATGAGCTGGCAGAGTCATCATACTCAACAGGCTTAGTAGAAGCAGGGGATGACTGAACAGGAGATTCAAGTGAATGATAGATTGGTGAAACATGAGGTGAGTGTATGGGTGATATATGTGGAGAGATGATGGGTTGTAATTGTGGTGATGGGATTGGTAGTCTTTGTGGTGATGGTATAGGTGAGGGCATGAAAGGTGAGGCTATATCAGCTTCATGAACAGATGGCCCAAAGTGAAGATCACCCCCTACATCAACCTGGGGTGACACTGACCTCTGTCCTTCATCCCTTTCAACAACTTGCTCATTAGTAGCTTGCTGATCATGAGCAGCAGGTTCTTCTTCTTGAATTGGCTCATCAACAGGAGCCTCTTGTTCTTCAACATGTTCTTCTGGATTAATCTGTTGAAGCATCCAGGGTAAACAAGGAACGAAGACTCCACTGTAGAAATTCCTAGGATCTCTTTTCTTGATGTACCTCTATGACTTTGCATTATAATGAGGAATATCCAGCATAGGTCCTTCAGGTGTAATGTCGAGAAATGTTTCATTAATGAGACATTGTAAGAACCTTGGATACATTAGAAACATATGTCTTCTTCCTTCCTGAATGTTTGATACCAGACCATTGAACACATAGGCAAACATGTTGAATGACCTGTTGGTGCACAAGGCACATATGGCAGATGATGTTGTCACTGGAATGTCATTCCATCTTGTCCTCCTTTTTGACAAACAATGTTGGTAGAGATGAATGAGGAACCTCCATTTAAGTCAACTAATCCTTTTACAATCTACTTGCCTTCATATCCTCCCTCATATCCAATATTGGCAAAGAAAGTAGTGATTTCATTATCTTCAAGCTCTAAGGGAGTGTTGGCATCATCACCAAACTGCAGACGCTGTCTCATAGTTTGTTCAGTGATGGCCAATGTGTGATCATCAGAGATTCTTCCAGACAGATTCCTTACACCCTCTATCTCTGCCACCTCAGCAGTGCTCCAGAAAGTTCTTATGAATCCCTCATAAATGACTGGTCTAACTGTAATTGCATGAGCAACTCTGGTAGTGGATATAAATCTGATCATGTCTGTGAGACCTTCTGCCTCGGGTACATTAGGGTCAAGATTACCGCTGACATTATGGAGCGTGCTCAAGGTGAGATTTGCCATGTACCCTGCATTAGAGGCATATGAATTAATTGATATGATAATACTTTTTAGATTGTAAAGCATACATCAAGTAAACTTTTTTAGTTTGACTTTTGATGGTCAAAATTGACTGTTTACAAGTACTGTTCCATAGGAATCATTCCTAAGTTTGATGTTATCATGAATAATCGCTATTATTTTGCTTTTTATGTTTGGGGAGATCATATTTGTTGTGTTTAACCTCTTTTCAACTCTTAGATTCAAGATTTGATTTCAACATTTTCATCTTTTGTTATGCTCTGTTCATACGATGAACATAACTTTGAAATTCACTTGTTGATTGTTATTCTTCTTAGTTAACACATTCATTGTAGTCGAAAATGATCATCATGTCTTGATTCAAGTATGATTTTGAGTTTCCTTTCTTAACCTAGGGTTCTAAGTTCATCATTAGTTCAAAAGTCCGATTTTCAGGTCACAAAATTCAAAGATTTTCACCTTTCGTTCGATACTATTATTGTAGTGAATCGAAAGTGAGGACTAATCAGAGGAGATGATACGTAGAACACTGGTTTGTTGATGGTGATGATGATTGCTAAAGAACAGTGGGTTTCGCTCGTTGCACTTTAAAGTCTCTCAAATTTGAAAAGTATTAAATGACCTTTTGAAATGGCTTTAAATAGTCAATTAATGTCTTTTACAAATTCTTACAAGTTTCAGAACAAATGCGGTTAATTTTAAATTCACTGTAGCAAATGCGGAAGAGTTTTGTTCATCAGCATTTATGTACTGTTACAAATGCGGAAGTGAAAAACTTGAGAGAATTTGTTCACTGTAGCAAATGCGGTTGAACAAAGTTACTCAGCATTTGTTCACTGTAACAAATGCGGTTGAATAAAGTTTGTTTAAAGCATTTGTTCACTGTTACAAATGCGGCTGAACAAAATTAGTACGCATTTGAGTAAAATTCCTTTATCCACATTTACTTCAACAAATGCGGCTGAACAAAAGTTGTCCGCATTTCTTGACTTTCATCATTATGACAAAAGAGATTAAGCACTTATTTATTCATTTTTGATACCCATAAAAAGTATGCACATTCATGAAATGCGGATGAGTTAAAATAAATGCGGCAATACAAAAGTTTACCACATAAACAAATGTGGTTGGACACTTTTGTCCGCATAGGTTTTTACCACATCACTTTTTATGTATACTTGTTTGACACAAATGCGGCAGAGTTTAGTCCTTATCCGCATTAGTTTAACGTTGTTTTAAATGACATAAACAGTTACCTGCATTAGTTATATGCATGGGTTACCTTCACCCGAAGTAACCAATGCACTTACCGCATTAAATTTTGAACTTGAATCAAAACTTAATGTTTCTAAAGACATATTATTTCTGTTTTCTGACTTTTCTTTCTTGTTATGAAGAATTGTCTTTGATTGACTTGTGACTTATGAAGTTTTTGACTGTTGATGGGGTTGTCAATTCTTGCTTGGATTGACTTGTATATCAGAAGTTATAGAAGTTTCCTATTGTCTGCCTGATCTTGGACTTCTTATGCTTCCATGTATCTGCATAAGCTGAGATACTATAGTATAACTTCTGCACTAACACAGTCGGTTCCTTTTTAATTTGTTTTAAAGGTTTTAAAAGAGTAAGTATTTATACAAACTGATCAAAATTTTAAATTACTCCCCCTAAAGTTTATATCCATAATTAGATAGAAACTTTAAGGATTTAAAACTTTTGAACATGAAATATTTTTGATGTTTTTGTTTTCTGATTTACACATGAAGAGGAAGTATACCTTTTGTTGGGATCATATCAATCTTTCATTACACATGTGCACTCTTATTGTTAGTAACATAGACATGTTTATGAACTTATTGATTGAAGGTATGTTTGTCCTCTTAAACTCATACCTGGTTAATATTTTAATGCATGTGATATTTGTCATGTTTTGGTTGTTTTGATTGTTTAACATGTACCTCACACACAAAAGCATGGTATGATCAACGTTCTCATGTAATGTATGGTAAAACTTTTTCACAACTTTCTTGACCAGGTCATTTAAGGTATGAGATCTCATTTTCACTGATCCTCATTAGGATTCTTTTACTTTGATCCTTTTCATGATATGATCCTCATTAGGATTCTTTTTCACTTCACTTTAGAAGGTTGATCCATAATGGGATTCTTTTTGTTCATTGACAAGGAATGTATTCTTTTGTTGATTCATCCAATTTGGATGTGTTCCTCATTGGGAATATTTTGGATCATTACATCAGCACTATGTGCTTGTTTCTTCAGGTCTTTGCTCAGCAAAACAGAGAAGAAACTGATGTATGTGAAAGAGATTCATAGAATATCATTACCTGGTGTGTTTAGGTTACTACACACACAAACACTTGAATAAGCCAATGCATACCTGTACTCTGAGATGAGTGTTTCACAATTGAATAAGATTTTAATTCATCACAACATGTATCTTCTTTTCCAAGTTGAGCCTACCCACATATCAGGTAAGTCATGTCAGTCTTTTAAGATTTGAATTAAGCACAGTGAATGATATAACGACTGTAATTATATCATTTCCCAAAAGTATTCATCATTTTCTTCATCAAAATTAATTTCTTTTTGTGATTTTCTAAATTTTAAAATTTTTTTTTATGCTTTTTATTTTATTCAAGGTTAAATTGACTGAACTAGGTATTCAGACCTACTAGATTCAAATGCCTTAGTGAATAAATCTGTTAACTAATTTTCAATTGGAACTTGAATCAATTTGATTAACCCTTTTTCTGCACAATCTCTCAAAAAATGATATTTAATTTCAATATGTTTTGTTTTTAAGTGTTGAACTGGGTTATTTGTAATAAAAACAGTTGCTGTGTTGTCAATGTGAATTAGAGTATGCAAGAAGTTAAAACCATAATCAAGCATCTGGTTTTGTATCCAGAGAACTGGAGAGCAACAAGCTGATGATGTAATGTACTCAGCTTCTGCTGTTGAAACAGATACATTTGTCTGCTTCTTGCACTGCTAGGAACCAGTCTGAAACCAAGGAATTGACAACCGCCAGACGTGGACTTTCTATTGAAGTTACATCCCCCATAATCACTGTCAGTGTAGGCATAGAGATTAAAATCTCCTTCCTTTGGATACCATAATCCAAGAGCCGGCTTGCCCTTAAGATATCTGAATATCCTCTTGACAACATTTACATGAGATTCCTTAGGATCAGCTTGATATATGGCACACACACACAAACACCATGGCTTCGAAAGTGAACCAATCATGGATCGATAGTGAGTCTGATCCACTGATTTGCCTTCTGGATCTGGACCTATCTTCACTTTAGTATCACTAGGCATTCTGATAGACTGACAGTCAACAAGGTGGAATTTCTTCAACATTATTTCTACATATTTTGATTGATTGATGAAGATTCCATCTGCTGTCTGTTGGACTTGCACTCCTAAAAAGAATGTAAGTTCCCCCATTGCACTCATTTGAAATTTTGAATGCATAAGATCTTTAAAATCTTTACAGAGTAGCTTGTTTGTTGAACCAAAAATGATATCATCCACGTAGATCTTGACTAGCAACAAGTCTCTTCCTCTTCTCTTTCTGAAGAGAGTCTGATCAATCTTTCCTCTTTCATATCCATGTTCAAGAAAGAAAGTTGATAGAGTTTCATACCACTTTCATGGAGCTTGGTGAAGACCATACAAGGCTTTGTCAAGCTTGTACACTCTATGAGGGAAATGAGGATCTTCAAAGCCGGGTGGTTGATTCACATAGACTTCTTCAGCAATCTTACCATAAAGAAAAGCACACTTCATATCCATTCGATAAACAGTAAACTTCATGGATGCTGAATATGCAAGAACGATTCTTATTGCTTCTAATCTGGAAACAGGTGCAAACACTTCATCATAATCAATTCCTTGTTCTTGTGTTATATCTGTGCCACTAGTCCTGCTTTATTTCTGATGACAATCCCTCTATCATCAGTTTTGTTTCTGTACAGCCATCTGCTACCTATAGGATATTGTCCTTTGGGAAGATCTACCGGTTGCCATACTTCTTGCTTTTTGAATTTTAGCAATTCTTCCTGCATTGCTTCAATCCAACTATTGTCTTGGAGAGCCTCTTTGTTATTCTTGAGTACTATTTGACACAGAAAGCATGAAAACAACCAGATGTTTGCAATACTTGATTTGCTTATTGTCACCCGTTCATTAAGTTCACTAATAACGCTTTCTACCGGATGATTCTTGTGTATTCTGGTGGTTGGAATCGAGTTACTAGCAATGGTTACATCAAGATTGGAGAAATTCAGTTCATCTTGGTGAGAGGCACCTTCATCTTGTATTGTTGGGGAGTTATGAAGATAATCAGGATCTGTTTCAGTGACTGCTTCAGCATTAGCAGCACTTTGATTGCTTCCATCATTTAAAGTTCTTTCTGTTTCAACTGGGTGTGTAGCTAGATTTGGATTTCTGACTTCAGTCGATGGGTCTTCTGAAGGTGATGGTAACAAGCTGGGACCATCTTCAGTTGAAACACTTTGATCTTGAGATGATTGTCTGATAGGATCAGCTTGTAGTGGAATATCTTCATTCAGTTGCTCAGTAGAGGTAGGAGGAATCATTGGAAAGTCATCTCTTCTTTCTACACCTGAAGAAGGTTCAACTGAATGTATGTTTCCTGCATCAGACAAGTGAAATTGATAAAAAGATTTTGTAAATGAGTCAATATCAAACAACCAGTCGGGACCATTTGTGGATTTTGGAAACGAATGTTTATTAAATTTAACATTTGTTGATTCATTAATAATGTTTAATCTAGGATTAAACACTCTGTAAGCCTTTGAAACAGAAGAATAACCTACAAAGAACCCTTCACTAGACTTAGATGAAAATTTTCCTAAATAGTCTCGGGTGTTTAATATTGAGACAGGACTACCAAATGACTTGAAAACTCCAGTAAATGGTTTTTTGTGAAAAAGTAGTTCATATGAAGTCTTGTTGCTTTCTTTTACAATTAGGGTTCTATTTTGCAAAAAGCACGACGTGTTAATTGCTTCTGCCCAAAAGGTTATTAGCAGTTTAGCATCGGCTAGCATTGTTCTTGTTGCTTCAATTAGTGTTCGATTCCTCCTTTCAGCTACCCTATTTTGTTGAGGAGTTCTAGCTGCACTAAACTGATGAGCAATGCCTTTGGTTGTACAAAATGAACTCATATCTTCATTCTTAAATTCTGTCCCATTATCACTTCTGATTGTTTTGACCTTATTATCAAGTTGATTTTAAATTTTTGTGATAAAATGTTTTATTATTTGGGACGCTTCGTTTATATGAAGTAAAAGAGAAAACCCATGTAAATCTTGAAAAGTCATCGATTATCACCAAACAATACTGTTTCTTTCCAATACTAAGAACATGAGTTGGGCCAAAAAGATCCATATGAAGTAGCTTCAATGGAGAATTGTTTGTGTTCACCAGCTTTGGCTTGTGTGAAGACTTATGTTGTTTCCCTTTGAGACACGCAGAATAGTGATCAATAAAGTGAAATTCCTTTTGGTATAAACCAATGACATGCTTTCCCTTGACCAGTCTGTTCATATTTTTGAAATTGGTGTGTCCCAAACGTCTGTGCCAAAACTGTGACTCATCAAAAGATGCTTTTGACAGAAGACATGTTTCTTCTTTTGGAACGACAGAATTGAGGTTAAGACATATGTGTTATTCTTCCTCGAGGTCTTCAAGACAACCTATTCTTCAGGAATTTGAGATCCTGGATTAAGAATGTAAAAATGAGTGTCAATGAAGTGAGTTGAAAATTTCTTGTCACAGATCTGAGACACGCTGAGTAGGTTGAAATTCAGTTGTTCACAATAGTTCACTCTATCAAAGCTCAGCATCCCATTAGTCATAGATCCTTTACCAGTGATTCTGCCACCTTGTGAAGCTCCTCCGAATGCTACAGTAGTTCCTTGTATAAGCTTGAATTCATGAAGGAGGGAACAATCTCCAGTCATGTGTCGGGAGCATCCACTGTCCACATACCATAAGCTGTTGGACCTGTATGAATGACCCTGCAAGCACAAATGAACTAATTAGAATGTGAAACCAGAGACATGATGGTCTTGGGTTTACCGTTCTTGTCCATAATGGTAACTTCTTGATATTTTCCTCTAAAATGTGACTTAGAGGAAGGAGTTCTTGGAGATTTCTTATGATATTTTGCTCGTTTCATCTAATCAATTTCATCTGAAGAGTCGGAAAAATATTGAAACCTTTGGTCCCTATTTCTTTGAAGAAATCTGACCTGTTTTTTATTATAAAACATCATTTTTGATTTAAGAAGATCAGATGTTTGCCTGCTGTTGTGAAATTTGTTTCTTTGATTTTTCTTAAAATCTTTTATGTTACATAAGTCATTATCTGCACTAGAAATTCTTGATTGATTATTATGAAAATGACTTCTGATTTTGGGTTTCACAGATGATATTGGTAAGATGGGTTTGTTTTATGGAATTCTCAACCCTTTTTGTTTGAAGTAATAGTCAGATGTATTGTGGTTGGTCATATCACAGACTGAACAATATTTATTGATATAGTAGTTTTTGGTTGAATGATCGTTCATGTCACAGATAGAGCAGTATTGATTGAAATAACACTTATCTATACTGTGATTAGACATTTCACACACATCATAATAAAAGTGATTGTCTCTTGAAGCTGACCTTGATGTTGAGAACTTAGTAGGTTTACCTATTTTTAACTGAGTCTCAACCTTTGACTGTGGTGAGGAAGCAAGATCAACCCTTTTAGTAGTTTGTTTCGCAACACTACTAGGTTTGTCTTTTCTGGATTGTTTTTGCTTCCTTACCCTTCTTCTTACTTCTAATTCTAATTGATTTACATGGTCTTTGTTACAAATGTCAAAACCAACTCCCTGTTTAGAGTTTGAAGATTGGGGATCTGAATTGATTTTTGTTTTTGACACCACAGAAACCTTGTTTTGCTTTGTCAGTGAAACTCTGTCAGATTTGCTTGAATTTTTTGGAGATTTAATCTCATAATCAGAACTGCTTTCAGCAGAAGGTTTCACTGAAGCCACGGTTTTCTTCTTTTTTTTTTGAATTTGCAGGTATAAATTTCATAAATGTGACAATGGCTTTTATTGGGCTTGTTGGTTTGATAACAAACACTGTCTTGTCTGAACACTCCTTAATTTTAATTGGATGACCTAGTTTGATTTTTTCTTCATTTGTTTTAATATACACATTTGGTTTATTTTGAGGATTAGTGACTTGTTTTACTATTGATTTTGGTTCAACAGTAAAAGGTTCATTTTCCTGTTTGAGTGTGACAGATTCAGGCATAACAGTGTAGTTATCATTGTAAGGTGGAGACCAAGAATTATATCCAATCCTAGTCATATCTTTGGGATCCTTTTGTGAATCTAGCATCTCTTGCAACTTGACTAAAGATGTTTGAAACTTTTCAAGTTTCATTTCAGTAAGTGATTGCTCAGCTTTTGATTGAGCTAGATTTTCAATTAGTTGCTCATTCTCAGCTGCAAGAGTGTACTTTTCACCATGCAATTTTTCAATGTCAGAGATGAGTAATCTGATTTTTATTTCAAAACCTTTAGTTTATCTTTTGATCATATCTGACTTGACTTTTTCTTCTTTTATTTTAGCAGTCAGTTTATGATTATGCTCACGATAACCTTGTAGTTCAAAAATACATTTATCACTACAAACGTTGGATTTTACCTTAGATGGCATAGGAGTTGGACCATCATTGATGTGAACCATGAGTGCATGATTCTGAAACCTGAGGTTTTACTTCCTCTGCATACAAACTCCAATCACACACACCATCTTGTCTAATGACAAGAGCATTTGAAGATGCCTGACTGCTTCCATGTGCTTGATTTGTCATTTGTGGCTGACTCTGATAAGGTTGCTGATGTTGTGATTGTTGGTGATGATACTGCTGTTGTTGATTGTCGGAGTGAAAACTTGTGCTTGCACTCTCCGGAGAAGTGACTCGTTACACCACAGTTGAAACACTTTACCTTGGATTTGTCATATCCAAGTTTGGTGTTTTCATTTAGACTAAGCTTTCTCCCTTTCCTGAAAAACTTCTTGGCTCTCATTGCTATCATAGCCATTTGCCATTGCAGATCCATTTCTTTCACATCATCTGGATCCATTTCTTCCAAATCTTCTTGAATCAAATGAGCAGAAGTGAGTCTGCCTCCCAGGTAAGCTTCAAAACTAGCAACAAATGCATTGTACTCTTCTGATCTTGGATCTTCATGGGTAGTTGAGGGAGTGGCAGTAAACCCTGTTGGTTGAGATGATGTTGATGGCTTGCTTGGTGTTGGTGCTGCAATGAAACCGGTTGTCTTCACTTGATCTCTTGAGGAGAGAAAATCATCATCCTCAGTGATGAATGCATTTTCCACAGAGTGAGTATCTGATGGAAATTTGTAAGCTTCAATAACTCGAGGTCCACCAAGGTTCGTGCTCCTTTCATCCAGTTCAAGAGCTTCTATTTTGGCAATCATGATATCCAAGGTGGTGCTCTCTAGATCAAGAGTGTTTTACAGCATTGTAACATTTTGTTTCCAACTTTCTGGAAGGCTGTGAAGCATCTTCTTGTTTAGTTCTTTGACTTTGTATGTGACTCCCATGATCTCTAAATCATTCACCAGTTGCACAAATCTATGCAGCTGTTTAGAGATGGATTCCCCCATGGAGTGGTGAAAGGTTTCATATTGATTAACAAGTTTATCCTTGTTAATTTCAGCCACTTCACTACTTCCTTCACACATTATCAGTAATGTATCCCATACAGCTTTAGCAGTTCCATACTTTTCAAGTCCTTTTAGCACATCCATTTTCAGTGCTTAAGTGAGTATAGAGTAAGCTTTTAGATCAACCTTTATCTTCTTGTAGTAATCATCATCAAGAGTGAGATCCACAATGGGTATTGTAAGGATTCTTATAAGTCTGATGCAACCAAAACATCCAAAGTCTCTCTGCAAGCAATGCACTAAAGAACTAAAGTAGAATTGCTTCGGAAGTTTTACACCATGCACTAGAAATACTCTGTGTAAAATCTTCCGAAGCCAAGACCAATATCTTCCGAAGCCAAAAGTGAAGTCTTCCGAAGCTTCAGAGACAAAGTCTTCTGAAGCCACTTAGTGAAGACAGATTTCTTCCGAAGACTTTTAATAACATGCTTTACTGATGTAGTGTTCCATAAAGCTGGACACCTTTCCGCTACAACTCTGTAAAGTCACCAACTTACATGAGTTGGTGAAGAGGTCCATGCTTTTGGTAACTATACATTGAGGTCTTGAGTCCATGCTTTCTACTTTATGTACTTTTATCCTTTTTGTAATATATAAGGATTGGAGCTATGGCATGTTATAGTCACAAGTCAAAAGGCAGATATACCTTTTGATTCTACAATTGATTTTATTTGTGTCTATTCAATTGTATCCAGCTGGCTTTCAAAGTATAGCCGGCTATAGGTTGTAGTATAAGTATTCCATGTTCTAGTATCTTTCTTTATGCTTTGAAACACTTGTAATAGAACTTGAGAAAGCAATATACTGCATCCTTGAAACCCAATCTCTTGTGTTCTCTTGTTCTGTCTCTTACTTGCTACTTGTGTTCTTAGCATCATTATTGTGGTTAATCCAGTTTACTATTTGATTAAGTTTGGTTAATCTCATCTTTGTATTGTTGGGTTGTAAGTGACCACCCTTCACCGGTCTTGCAATTGGTATCAGAGCATTTCAGGCTCTTGATATAAGATCTCACAATCTTAAGATCCCTCACACACACAAATACTAAACTTTCAAATGGCATCCATTTCAAAGACTGATATGGAAACTGGAACCATGAACAAGTCCCCACTGATCACTCTTGATGACTTTGATACCTGGTGTATGAGAATGGAAGGTTTCATCAAGTCTCTAGACTCAAGAATGTGGGAGTCTGTTGAAAATGGACATTTCATACCCAGCACTCCTGCTACTAGTGTTGGTATGATCCCCAAAGATGTGGCTAACTACTCTGATGAAGATAGAAAGAGAGTAGAAATTGATAGAAAAGCCATGACTGCTCTTCAAACTGCTCTTCCAAACTCTGTGTACAGAGGTTTCAAATAGCACTAAAACTGATTTATGAAGGCTCCTCTTAAGCCGAGGAGAACAAGAAGGATCTCCTGAAGTAGCAGTTTGAAAACTTCACTTTCAAAACAGGTGAAACCATGACTCAGCAATACTTCAGGTATGTTGAGATAGTGGATACCCTTGTGGATGGAGGAGTTCCTCTTGAAAATATAGACATTGTAAGGAAGTTCATGTCCTCAAAACTCTTACTCTTTCTCTGACTATTGTGTGGTGATCAAGAGGACTAAAAATCTCAAAACTCTTACTCTGACAGAGTTATATGGGATTCTCAGTGGCTACCAGATGGATATGAACATGCAAGGTTCATCTGGCAATTCCAACAATCAATTCGGTTCAGCCCTGCATGTGGTTGAAAGGGATAGCATAGAACCCCAACATCATCTCATATGTTACCCTGACAACTCACCAAAGGGTCTTTTCATCACCTTCCCAGAGACACCCATGGAGAACTACACTCAAGGAAGCCCATTCCGAAAGACAAGCTCTTCTCAAGCTTTTGTGTATTCTGATGAAAGTTATGGCAACTCTCTTTTCACTCTTGAAGACCTGGATTGTATCCATCCAGATGATCTGGAATATATGAAATAGTCCAGCAGATGGCTCTTCTCACTCATAGAGCCAAGAAGTTCTACAAGAGAACTGGAAGGAGGTTTCCAAGCAATGCAACCAGTGAAAAGTTTGGCTTGGATAAAAGCAAAGTCAAGTGTTACAACTGTAACCTGATGGGCCACTTAGCTAGAGAGTGTAGGGCACCTAAAACAAATGGTGGCCAAGCACAAACCAGACCAAACTACACTAAGAAAGCTCCTCAGAATGAGAAGCCAAAGCAACAAGTTGCTGTTGCTGTTGAAGAAGGAGGCTTTGACTGGAGCTTTCAAGTGGAAGATGCTTCTCCAAACCAAGCACTAATGGCAGATCATGATGAAGCCAAGGTATTGGAACATCTCTGTACTCCTGAATGCATTGCTAAAGTTAACAGATATGTCTTATAACTTGGAGATGAGATCTGATCTTGAGTCCTTAAACATTTTAAAATCTGATTTAGAAATTATGAAAATGATTATAAACTAAAGATAAAGGACTTAGAGAAAACCATTTCAGTTCTAAAACATGAGCATACAGATTTTAGAACTCAAATCAAAGATCTCATAACCAAGCTGACTAAGTGCCAGGCTGAGCTTGTGATCAGCAAAGCCAGGGCAGAAAAGAGTGTTCTTGAAGAAGAGACCTTCAAGAACATGATATCCTCATCCTTGCACAACAAGGTGTGTTATCAAAATAAGCAGGGACTGGGATCTAATGAGAAGCTCCTCCACACACAATCTTGTCTGTAAGATCTCCTAGGTGTGAAACTTGTGAAGATGAGCTTCCTCTCATAGATCTTATAAGTGAAGAGGATGAAGAAGAGATAGTGAAGAATTCCTCTGAGAAGAGTGAAGAGGAGGATTCTAAGAAGGGCCACTATCCATCTGAGGAGAAGAAGACTACTGTGATGACCAAGTCAATGAGAAAGAACTTGATTAGGAAGAGCAAAAGAAAAGCAAGGAAGGCTCAAGAGATCAAGGCTACTTTTGACTCTAAGCAGAAGCAAGTTTTTATCTCTGCAGGGTTTGAAGTAGTAAAGAATGAAGACATCAACCAAAACTCTTCAGCTAAGAGTTCTGGTTCTTGTTCAAATCATCTCAGTACCAAGCAGAAGACTGATCTGCTGTGTACCACTGCTACACAACCTGGACCATCAAACTCCAAGAACAGTTCCCAGCCCATAAGAACTGTCTCAGCATCTGCAAAGATGAAGGTGGAGAAGGGATGTGACCAAAGACAGTCTTTCTCTCATAAGGAGACTCTTGTAAAGAAGAAAATGTTATGTGTCATGTGTGAAAGTACCTCTCACATTGCTAAGGATTGTCCATACAATCCTAAAAGTACTGTCCATATGACAAAGAAAAAGACTTCAAAGAGTTTCAAGAAGATTCAAGCTTCGGAAGGAAAGTCTGTTTCCTTCGGAAGCTCCAAATCAAAGAAGAAGGCAAATGGAAAATTACCTTCGGAAGAGAAGTTGGCCTCGGAAGAAAGGAATTCTTCCGAAGCACTGAAGTCTGCTACAGTGACTGCAAAATCTTCCGAAGGTTTAATAATCAAAACTTCCGAAGTCCCAAAAGCTTCCGAAGTTTTGAAGGACAAGTCCAAGACTCCAAAGGTGGGGTGGAAGTCTAAGAAAGACCAAGTGACTGAAGTTTCTCCATCAACAACAACTCAAGATCCTTCTAGCACAACCATAGGATCTATTACTGTTGCATTACCTTCTATCATACTTAGTGAGCCCAAGCCAAATACGGCTTGGGTTTCCAAATGTAACTAATCATTTTCTTTGTGTAGGAACAGCTCAAGAGAAACAAGAATGTCTGGATCATTGATAGTGGCTGTTCCAGGCACATGACAGGCAATTGGTCACTACTCCATAACTTTGAGAGAATTGATGGAGGACCAGTTGCTTTTGGAGGAGATGAAGGTGGTTACATTTCTGAAAGGGGCAAGGTTACAAATGGTAAGCTCAGCATTTAAAAGGTAAACTTTGTCAAGGAGCTTGGGTACAATCTTCTGAGTGTATCCTAATTTTGTGAGCAGAGTCATAACATGCTCTTTACTGAGCATGAGTGCATTGTTCTCATGCCTGGAGTGGTCATTCCTCATGAGCACATTTTGCTTAGAGCACCCAGGAAGGGGAACATGTACAAGATGGACTTGCAAGAAACATCTCCCTCTGGAGAAGTTTCATGCTTTCTGTCTAAAGCCAATAGTGATGAGTCTTTTCTATGGCATAAAAGAATGTGCCATGTAAACTTTAAGAACATGAATTAACTAATTAAACATGATTTGGTAATTGGAATGTCAAAGAAAGAGTTTACAAGTGATGATCATTGTGTTGCATGCTTGAAAGGGAAGCAACATAAGGTATCTCACAAGCCTAAGGAAAAGAACACCATCACTACTCCCCTACACTTATTACATATGGATCTCTTTGGCCCCACCAGTGTAATGAGTCTAGGAAGGATCTCTTATTGTTTGGTGATCACATATGATTTTACAAGATTCACTTGGGTTTTCTTTCTTAGAAATAAGGATGAAACCCCTGAGATTCTGAAGAATTTCATCTTAAAATTAAGAAGCAAAGTGATCACAAGGTCAAAATCATAAGATGTGATCAAGGAACTGAATTCAAGAATCAAATCCTTGATGCATTTTGTGATGAAAAAGGTATTACAAGACAATATAGTGCTCCCAGGACTCCTCAGCAAAATGGTGTTGCTGAGAGGAGAAACAGGACACTAACTGAAGCTGCAAGAACTATGTTGTCTGAGTCTAAGCTGCCCATCACCTTCTGGGCAGAGGCAGTAAATACTTCTTGCTATGTGCAAAACAGAGTTTTAGTAGTTAAGACACATGGTAAGACCCTTATGAACTTTGGCACAAGAGAAAACCTTTCATTGGTTTTCTCAGGTCATTCGGATGTCCTTGCACCATCTTGAATACCAAAGATCAAATTGCCAAGTTTGCTGAGAAATCAGATGATGACCACTTCATTGGATACTCTTCCCAAGCTAAAACTTATAGAGTATACAATCTCAGAACTAGAATTGTTAAGGAGTCAGCCAATGTGACTTTTAATGAACACACACCCTGTGTGGCTGGTTCTGGTCCTGATTGGCTATTTGATCTTGATTTAGTTACCAACTGTTTTAACAAATCTTATGAGAATGTTTCAGGATCTGCAGAAAATTTAAATACAGGTGATCCTGATCCAAGATTTGAGCAAGGAAGACCTTCAACACATACATCTTCAGCTCCAGTTGGAACTATTTCAGCAAATGAGGTTTCTATCAGCACTACAATGACAAATTCAACTGATACATCTGGGGTGCCTTCAAATTCCAGCTCAGAGGCTCCACAACCAGATAAAGGTACCTCAATTATGGAAGACAACAATGGTGATGGTGAAAGTGATCAGGAATTTCTTGATGCTAATAACCACACCATAGATGACAACATCAATGATGTCACACACTCATTGGATCAAGTCAATCTTGATAAGTGTGGTGATGTGGAGGGTGAATCATCTATGCCAGATCTAAATTTCTCAAATTTGGATCTTTCTCAACAACTTGCTGTGATCCCTCAGCTTAGGATCCACAAGTCTCACCCCACCACAAACATCATTGGAGATGTTGTCACAGGGGTAAGAACAAGAGGACAAACCCATGAAGCAAATGTTTGTCTTTTTATCCGAGATAGAGCCAAAGAAAGTTGATGAGGCTCTAAAGATGGAAGTTGGGTTGAAGCTATGCAACAAGAGTTGCTTCAATTCAAAAGGCAAAAAGTTTGAAACATTTGTCCTCTTCCACATAGGAAGACTACCATTGGAACTAAATGGGTGTTTAGGAATAAGAAGGATGATAGAGGCATTATCATCAAGAACAAGGCAAGACTAGTTGTTCAAGGATACACAAAAGAAGAAAGGATTGACTACACTGATGTCTTTGCTCCTGTAGCAAGACTAGAAGCTCTTAGGATATTAATTGGCATTTGTTGCATCCAAGAACTTCAAGGTCTTTCAACTTGATGTGAAGTGTGCTTTTCTGTATGGAGTGATTGATGAAGAGGTGTATGTCAAACATCCACCTGGATTTGTAGACCTTGATCATCCTGATTATGTCTGCAAGCTTGACAAAGCTCTTTATAGGCTGCATCAGGCACCCAGGAAGTGGTATGAGACATTGTCTGAGTATCTTTGTAAACATGGATACAGGAGAGGAACTATAGATGGAATTCTCTTTATCAAAGGACAGGGAAATGACTTATTGCTAGTTCAAGTGTATGTAGATGACATCATCTTTGGTTCAACTAATCCAATGCTCTGCATAGACTTTGAGAAGCTTATGAAAGACAAATTTGAAATTAGTGTAATAGGAGAACTCAATTTCATTTTGGGAATTCAAGTGAAGCAAGTTGAAGATGGCATCTTCATAAGTCAGTCAAAGTATGTTTAGGACATACTCAAGTGGTTCAACATGACTGATTGTAAGATTGCTAAGACACCCATAGCCTGAAACCACTCCCTTGGACCTGATCTTGAGGGGGAGTGTGTAGATGAACACTTATATAGGGCTATGATTGGGTCTCTTATGTATCTTACAACTAGCATGCCTGATATCATGTTTGCTACATGTATTTGTGCAAGATATCAAGCCAACCCTAAGATGTCTCACCTAATCACTGTCAAAAGGATTTTAAGATACCTCAAAGATGCTTCAACACTTGGTTTATGGTATCCAAAGAATCTTGACTTCATTCTATATGCTTATACAGATAGTGATTGTGGTGGTTGCAACATGACTGCAAAGTCTACATCTGGGGCATGTCAATTCCTTGGTGGAAGGGTTGTCTCATGGAAATGCGAGAAACAATCCTGTGTGTCTGCATAACCTGCTGAGGCTGAATACATTGCTGCTGCAAGTTGCTGTGCTCAAGTGCTTTGGATTCAAAATCAGATGCTGGACTGTGGATTTAACTTCAAGGAGACTCCTATCCACATAGACAACGATAGTGCTATCTCTATCACTGAGAACCCTGTGCAGCACTCAAGGACCAAACACATCAATATCAGGTATCATTTAATAAGAGATAACTATGAAAATGGATTAATTAAACTAGAAAGTTCATAGAGATGAACAATATGCTGATCTGTTTACAAAAGCTTTTGATGAACAGAGATTTAAATATCTAATATCAGCTATTGGGATGATTAACTTTGAGTAGATCTTTTCTTAAAACTAATTCTAATTATTTCTTAAAATATGTGTGTCCTAAGTTGTCTAGTTCATCACTTTCATAAGCTCATGTTTTCTTTGGATATCAAATCCTTTTGAAAGTCTTTTCTTAGATTCTTGAAAATTTTCTGATCCTTCAGAAGATATATTTTTACCTTCGGAACAAAATCATGTCTTCAAAATAAATAACTGTCTAAGAAATTTTACCTTTGGAAGAAGTCTCAATCTATCTTCCGAAGCTTAAATACTTGTCTCAGACACTTATTTGTTTTTAAGGACTTTTTTCTTCCGAAGCAAAATTAACTCTCGGAAACTTTGTTGTTTTATACACAAAGCATTCAACTGTTTATTTCTCTTCCGAAGCAAAATTTTCAAGATCCTCAAGAAAATCTTCCGAAGTCATTATAGCTTCGGAAGCTTTTTCATTAAAACTTCCGAAGATAATTTACCTTCCGAAGCTTTTCAAATTCAAAGAAAACTACTTTTTGAGCAAAAGTAAACTACTTTTTCAGAGGTGGGACCGACATTCGGATTTCAAAGTTTATCCTCTTTCATTAACTTTGGTTCAAATCCTTTTCACATAAATACCCAACGGTTCCCCCTCTCCCTTATTATCTTCTTCAGTTATACTATTCCTCAAACCTAATTCCCAAACCGCCTTTGCTTTTCACCTTTCTTCATCCTAAAGCTTCTCAAATGGCCAACCTTAACCGCAAAAAAAAACCCAGATTTCTCCATGTAACTTCACAGGAAACACAATCAGGTTGCTCTGTTAAGCTCTAAGAAAGATGAAAGTTTCTCAGAGATTTGCCAGTTCTTAGCTTTATCAGATTACTTCACCTTCCTAACCATTGATCCTACTCTTTATGAGGATCATTTGCTTGAATTTGGGAAGACCTGCCAAGAGGTCATCATGGATGGGGAGAAGGCACTGTCTGCCACAGTGCCAGGAAAGACAATCTTCATCACTACGGCCATCATCAACACTCATTTGCAGCTGGATGATGAAGAAGGTGAGTTGTCCTTCCCAAAGGAAGCTGTCAATCATTACTTTGAGCAGATGGGCTATGAAGGGGATTTCTCTGTAAAGACCTTCAGGAAAGGGAAGGTCTCATCCCAGTGGAAATACCTACTCCATGTGGTTATCCACAGCTTGTCAAAAAAGAATGGAGGGTGGGACCAGATTCTTGAGGATCTCTCATTCATAGTGCATGGAATGGTTCAAGGGGTCAAGTTCAGTTACTCTCAATTTGTCTATACCAATTTTCTTGCTAACTTGGACTCCTTAGAGTATTATATGTTTCCTAGATATGTTCAACACATTCTCAACTGTGAACTGGGCTCACAGTTGAGGGAAAAAGATAATATTCTTAAATTGGGACAGATGAAGCCCGGCATCTCTAAAATCATGAAGAAGCCAAGTGTAGGCTTCTCAGGGGTAGAAACAGCCCTTGTCCCCAAAATGTTAAAGCTCATTGCTCAAGGTGTCAGCCTAGCAACACAAGCTAATGTTGAACCCACACCTTCTACCTCTCTACCACTAAAAAGGCCTCAAGTAACCCACACCTACCAAAGAAAGTCCAAACGAACCCCTGCTCAAGCTATTGAGTCTGTTCAGGTCCCCATATACTCACCTTTACAGGAGGAAGTGGACACTAGAGCTCCCACTTCCCATGAGGAGCAAACCACTCCCATCTCTTCAACTATCAGGGCTGAGGTTCCTCATGCTCACCCTGATGAGCTCACCAGCCAAACTGCCTTAAGCCTTCACTCTGAGTCTCAACACTCAAGTGAACAACCTTCAGGGGACAGTTACCATCCCCAGCCTTTAGATCTAAATCAACCTATTCCCAACCTATCCTTCTATATTGATGAAGACTTAGGTTTTAGTGAGTACCATGAGTCTCTCTTCTCTTCCCCTACTCAAAGAGAGATGAGTACTCCTGAGTCTCCTCAGTCTAGCCCACATCAGTCACCTATAACTGAGGTGGATACTTCTAAACCTGTTCAGGATATCCATATGGAAGAGGCTCTCACTTTTGAAAGTGATTACATTATTAAGACCTCAACCATGGCAACTCAGCCTATTGACATCTCAACTAAGAATGTCAATGAGCAGAGGAAATCCAGCAGCCAAGAACATGAAGCTGGTGGTGAGAGAGAGGACTTTGGTCCAATTATCTCATCCCCCAATGATTCTTCTGATGAAGAATAGGGGAATCGGAGGCTAAAGGTGCAAAAAACTATCAAAAACATGCTCATATTTAGTCTCTAAGGTTACTCACCTTGAATCTCATGTGACTACCTGCAGGACCGATGAAGGGTGGTCACTTACAACACAACAACACAAAGAGGAGATTAACCAAACTTAATCAAACAGTAAACTGGATTAACCACAATAATGATACTAAGAACACAAGTAACAAGTAAGCGACAGAACAAGAGATTGGGTTTCAAGGATGCAGTATATTGCTTTCTCAAGTTCTATTATAAGTGTTACAAAGCATAAAGAAAGATACTAGAACATGGAATACATATACTACAACCTACAGCCGGCTATACTTTGAAAGTCAGCTGAATACAATTGACTAGACTAAAACAAAATCAATTGTAGAATCAAAACGCATATCTGCCTTTTGACCGTGTGACTATGACATGCCATAGCTCACATCCTTATCTATTACAAAAAGGATAAAGTACATAAAGTAGAAAGTTACAGACTCAAGACCTCAATGTACAGTTACCAAAAGCATGGACCTTTTCACCAACTCATGTAAGTTGGTGACTTTACAGAGATGCAGCGGAAAGGCGTCTAGCTTTATGGAACAGTACATCAGATAAAGCATGTTACTAAAAGTCTTCGGAAGAAATCTGTCTTCATAAGATGAAGCTTCGGAAGACTTTGTCTCTGAGGCTTCGGAAGACTTCATATTTGGCTTCGGAAGATATTGGTCTTGGCTTCGGAAGATTTTACACTTAGAATATTTCTAGTGCATGGTGTAAACTTCCGAAGCAATTCTACTTCAGTTCTTTAGTGCATTTCTTGTAGAGAGACTTTGGATGTTTTGGTTTGCATCAGACTTATATGAATCCTTACAAACTCTCCCTAGGCTGATGCTACCAAAACATTTAGAAGATCTTCAGATGTTAGTTGTCTTCAGTATAATGATGACCATACCCTTCTTCATTAGATGGTCAGGATCATTCAGACTTTCATAGTATCTTCTCATCTCAAAGATATCATGCAGAGGTAAGTTGATTATTTCTTGCCATGTATAGACATTCTCAACACCTTGATCTTTGATTACATGCCATCTTTCTGGATTAGTAGAGAAGTCCAGGATAAGATGGGTGTCTTAGCTGCAAGAGGAGCCACTTGAATTGGAGTTGATTGGGCTGCCTTTTCATGCACTTCCTCAGGTTGATCTGACTCAGCCTGAGGTGTAGAGGTAGATGATTCAGGCTTCTTCCTCTTAGACTTTGGTTTAGAAGCCATCCTCTTCTTCCTCTTAGAGGACTTTAACTGAGAAGACTGGTCTGCAGCACCTTGTTGATCATCCTTGTCTTTCTAAGTTGGGTGTTCCTCCCTCACAGGTTCAAAAGGAGAGGGAGTTTTACCCTGCTGTGGATTAGAAGATGAAGCTTGCTGAGGCTCAGCAGGAGGTCCGGGTTGTGTTGTCTCAGGTTGTTCAACCTTAACCTCCACTTCAGGTGGGACTTGACTTGGAAGAGAGTGTAAGTCAATCAGCTCTCCACTCTTGATCTTCTGCTTGATTACCCTTATATGCTCATCCATTGTGGATAGAGACATAGGGCCAAGTCTCCTTCCGGAGAATCCACACAGCTTCAAGAAGCTCATCATCCTTTGTTTGTCAGCAGACTTCTTCATACTCTTTTGGATGATGGCTCTTGACTTTGCAGCTTCTTCCCTTAGCTTCTTCTGAGTTGTCTTTCTGTCTTTGACTAACTCAAGCTCAAGTTGTTTTAAGTACTCAAACTCGACATAGTCATAGGACAAGGGAAGAAGTGCATCTGCCTAATAGAAGCCTGTGGTACTCAGGTAGTTGATCATTTTGATCCTATCTTCTTCTTTGTCTACCTGAGGTTCTTGTTGAACCACATCTTCTTGTATAGGAGTTTCTTGAACTAGGGAGAGAGTAGGAGCATGCTTGTAGAGTCTTTTCTGTCTCTTCTCCTCTTTGAATTGGAGAAGTAACCTTGCATCCTCTTTTTCTTTCATCTCTCTTGACACTTCCATGTCAGCCAGTTCATTTAGTTGTTCTAAGGGGAGAGAAATAATTTCATCTATGTCATAGTTCCTGGTCTGCAGGTAAGTAATCCTGACTGCCCTCAACTCATCATCTTGAGTATTTGGTCTGGGGGCAGCCGTGATTGCAGCTTGCATAAAACCTGAAGACCCAGAGGAACTTTCTCCCCTTAGCTTCCTCTTCCTCTCTCTCTCCTCATCCTCAATTTCCTCAAGAGTCAAAATCCTTTTCCCTTTCTCACCCACAGACCTTTATGACTCAGGGTGGATAGGGGTTTGGCCTTCATTGTTTGGTTTAGCATCCATGCTCTAGCCAGAGAGAGGTTGAGAAGCACCTTCACCAGCAGGTGTCCCAGAAGAAGTGTGGATCTCTACAACAGTTGATGATGATGAGACAGGGGTCTCAGGTTCTGCCACTGGGCCTTCAGTCAAGGTTTCCCCTATGAAACTAATCTTAGGGTCTGCCTCAACATCCAGTTGACCGATGGCATTACCTGATTGCCTAAGTCTCCTTCTTAAGCTGAACTCTGTAGTGATCTTGTCTTGAATTCTTTGAGCCTGTTTGTCAGCTTTTCTTGATTTGCTTGGGTTGACAAGTGGCATGTTGATTAGATCCAGACCTTCATAGAAGTTCAAAGTTTGAAAATCAAATACTTCTTGTTGCCCTTGACCTCTGTGAAGAATAAGGGCTCTTCTATCAGCATCATACCTCCACCCAATTATGTAGCTTGAAGTTCCTTGAGGTAGGAATGACATAGCCCTTGGTATACCTTCCTCAAAGAGACTCCTGATGATAGAGTGTATAGAGTCTACATTAATGTGAACTTGAGTAAGTTGCTGAGAATGCACAATTGCAATTGAAGATCGTCAGTCCTCAATGTCCAATATCTGTGAAGAACTCCCAGGTTTTGTGGCTGCAATGACTTTCTCTCCCTTTTTGGTAGCATCACCCACTTGCATAGGTGACTGGAGGATAGATCAATCACATCCACAGGTTCTTGTGTTCCTGGTTAAGCTCTTCTTAAAGGTCTCCCAGCTAGTTTTTCCATAAGATATGAAATCTCAAGTTGCTGATCATTGACCCTGTTGTGTAAGGTAGTCACCTGAGATTCAAGGTGACTAACCTAGAGACTAAATAGGAGCATGTTTTTGACCGTTTTTGCACCTTTAGCCTCAGATTCCTCTTCTTCATCAGAAGAATCATTGGGGGATGAGATGATTGGACCAAAGTCCTCTCTCTCACCACCAGCTTCAGGTTCTTGGCTGCTGGATTTCCTCTGCTTATTAACATTCTCAGTTGAGATGTCAATGGGCTGAGTTGCCATGGTTGAGGTCTTAATAATTTAATGACTTGCAAAAGTGAAAGCCTCTTCCATATGGATATCCTGAACAGGTTCAGAAGTATCCACCTCAGTTGTAGGTGACTGATGTGGGCTAGACTGAGGAGACTCAGGAGTACTCATCTCTCTTTGAGTAGGGGAAGAGAAGAGAGACTCATGGTACTCGCTAAACCTAAGTCTTCATCAGTATAGAAGGAAAGGTTGGGAATGGGTTGATTTAGATCTAAAGGCTGGGGATGGTAACTGTCCCCTGAAGGTTGTTCACTTGAGTGTTGAGACTCAAAGTGAAGGCTTAAGGCAGTTGGGCTTGTGAGCTCATCAGGGTGAGCATGAGGAACCTCAGCCCTGATAGTTGAAGAGATGGGAGTGGTTTGCTCCTCAGGGGAAGTGGGAGCTCTAGTGTCCACTTCCTCCTGTAAAGGTGAGTATATGGGGACCTGCACAGACTCAATAGCTTGAGCAGGGGTTCGTTTGGACTTTCTTTGATAGGTGAGGGTTACTTGAGGCCTTTTTAGTGGTAGAGAGGTAGAAGGTGTGGGTTTAACACTAGCTTATGTTGCTAGGTTGTCACCTTGAGCAATGAGCTCTAACATTTTGGGGACAAGGGCTGTTTCTACCCCTGAGAAGCCCATAGTTGGCTTCTTCATGATTTTAAAGATGCCGGGCTTCATCTGTCCCAATTTAAGAATATTATCTGTTTCCCTCAACTGTGAGCCCAGTTCACAGTTGAGAATGTGTTGAACATATCTAGGAAACATATAATACTCTAAGGAGTCCAAGTTAGCAAGAAAATTGGTATAGACAAATTGAGAGTAACTGAACTTGACCCCTTGAACCATTCCATGCACTATGAAGGAGAGATCCTCAAGAATCTGGTCCCACCCTCCATGCTTGTTTGACAAGCTGTGGATAACCACATGGAGTAGGTATTTCCACTGGGATGAGACCTTCCTTATCCTGAAGGTCTTTACAGAGAAATCCCCTTCATAGCCCATCTGCTCAAAGTAATGATTGACAGCTTCCTTTGGGAAGGACAACTCACCTTCTTCATCATCCAGCTGCAAATGAGTGTTGATGATGGCCGTAGTGATGAAGATTGTCTTTCCTGGCACTGTGGCAGACAGTGCCTTCTCCCCATCCATGATGATCTCTTGGCAGGTCTTCCCAAATTCAAGCAAATGATCCTCATAAAGAGTAGGATCAATGGTTAGGAAGGTGAAGTAATCTGATAAAGCTAAGAACTGGCAAATCTCTGAGAAACTTTCATCTTTCTCAGAGCTTAACAGAGCAACCTGATTGTGTTTCCTGTGAAGTTACATGGAGAAATCTGGGTTTTTTCTGCGGTTAAGGTTGGCCATTTGAGAAGCTTTAGGATGAAGAAAGGTGAAAAGCAAAGGCGGTTTGGGAATTAGGTTTGAGGAATAGTATAATTGAAGAAGATAATAAGGGAGAGGGGGACCGTTGGGTATTTATGTGAAAAGGATTTGAACCAAAGTTAATGAAAGAGGATAAACTTTGAAATCCGAATGTCGGTCCCACCTCTGAAAAAGTAGTTTACTTTTGCTCAAAAAGTAGTTTTCTTATAATTCGAAAAGCTTCCGAAGGTAAATTATCTTCTGAAGTTTTAATAAAAAAGCTTCCGAAGCTAAAATGACTTTGGAAATTTTCCTGAGGATCTTGAAAATATTGCTTCGGAAGAGAAATAAACACTTGAATGCTTTGTATATAAAACAACAGAGCTTCCGAGAGTTAATTTTGCTTCGGAAGGAAAAAGTCCTTAAAAACAAATAAGTGTCTGAGACAAGTATTTAAGCTTCGGAAGATAGATTGAGACTTCTTCCGAAGGTAAAATTTGTTAGACAGTTATTTATTTTGAAGACATGATTTTCTTCCGAAGGTAAAATATATCATCCGAAGGATTAGAAAATTTTCAAGAATCTAAGAAAAGTCTTCAAAAAGGATTTGATATCCAAAGAAAAACATGAGCTTATGAAAGTAATGAACTAGACAACTTAGGACACACATATTTTAAGAAATAATTAGAATTAGTTTTCAGAAAAGATCTACTCAAAGTTAATCATCCCAATAGCTAATATTAGATATATAAATCTCTGTTCATCAAAAGCTTTTGTAAACAGATCAGCATATTGTTCATCTGTATGAACTTTGACCAGTTTAATTAATCCCTTTTCATAGTTATCTCTTATTAAATGATACCTGATATTGATGTGTTTGGTTCTTGAGTGTTGCACAGGGTTCTCAGTGATAGAGATAGCACTATTGTTGTCTATGTGGATAGGAGTCTCCTTGAAGTTAAATCCATAGTCCAGCATCTAATTTTTAATCCAAAGCACTTGAGCACAGCAACTTGCAGCAGCAATGTATTCAGCCTCAGTAGTTGATGCAGACACACATGATTGTTTCTTCTATTGCCATGAGACAACCCTTCCAACAAGGAATTGACATCCTCCTGATGTAGACTTTGCAGTCATGTTGCAACCACCATAATCACTATCTGTATAAGCATACAGATTGAAGTCAGGATTCTTTGGATACAATAAACCAAGTGTTGAAGCACCTCTGAGGTATCTTAAAATCCTTTTGACAGTGATTAGGTGAGACATCTTAGGGTTGGCTTGATATCTTGCACAAATACATGCAGCAAACATGATATCATGCCTGCTAGCTGTAAGATACATAAGAGACCCAATCATAGCCCTGTATAAGTGTCATCTACACACTCCCCCTCAAGATCAGGTCCAAGGGTGTGGTTTCTGGCTATGGGTGTCTTATCAATCTTACAATCAGTCATGTTGAACCTCTTGAGTATGTCCTGAACATACTTTGACTGACTTATGAAGATGCCATCTTCAACTTGCTTCACTTGAATTCCCAGAAAGAAGTTGAGTCTCCCATTGCACTCATTTCAAATCTGTCTTTCGACAACTTCGTAAAGTCTTGCTGAGCTTTGGATTAGTTGAACCAAAGATGATGTCATCTACATACACTTGAACTAGCATTAGTTGAACCAAAGATGATGTCATCTACATACACTTGAACTAGCAATAAGTCATTTCCTTGTCCTTTGATGAGAGAGTTCCATCTATAGTACCCCTCCTGTATCCATGTTTCAAAGATAATGCCTCTTGTAGGGGTTTTAACATGTTATCAAAGCTCATATAATCTTGTTTATATGAAAACGCAGCGGAATATATATGTTTTAAAACATGTTGATAAGATGATTATTAAACCATTTTAATAAAGACCCCAAGCCATGGATCATTATACAAATGCATACAAAAGATAACATGAGATGAGAACTACAACCTTTGTAGCTGCTGGATTTTCGAGATTAGAGAGGGGAAAGGAGATCAAAACTTGGCTGAAACTTTAAAATCGAAGCCCTCAAGTGGTGATACCCCAAGCTTGTACAAACACCTTTGATTGCTAGGATTCTTGACACCAAATTTCAGCAACCAAAACCACTTTTGATAGCTGAAAAATTCTACTCTTTTTCCTTTCAAAAAACCGTGAGAGAGAGAGAGAGGTGTGGAGAGTTCAAAAATTTTTTTTGCATGTAAGAGTGAATGATGGTTTGTTGGAGTGTGTTAGTTTCTATAAAACACCAATTTTCAAGACAACAAAAGGAACCCCAAAGGGCCCTTTTGGGCGGCCAAATAAGACAAAAAAAAAGGTCCATCCTTTTTAAACTTTTAAACATAAACTTACACACAACCCTTTTTGTTTATAAGTTGAAAACTAATTTTTAAAGTTTATAAATTAAACATTCTTTTATTTGTTATCATTTAGTAAAACTAAATAATGAAAAACAATAATATCTCATGAACAATTATCCACATAATAATGTTTCATTTACAAAAGCAATATTTAGAAAATCTAATTTTCTAAATTGGTGTCACTACTTATTTGTATGATCTTATCAACAAATAATTGTCTTTCGTGTTTGTTTGGCTTGTTATTGGGTATGACCCGTCTTGGATCATATCACACTAGCCACATCAATTTAATATATATCTTGGGCAGATCATTTCCTTCAATCTCCCACTTGCACAAGATTTATAGAAGATTGATGCAAGCAGCAAATAACGCCTAGCAACGGTTTGCTACCCCTAATGTATATGACTAAGTGCCATTCAATAACATCATCCTTTTCAAGTACCTTACTTGAATATGTTTAGGTGAATTAATCATCTATCCTTTTGTTGCAGATGTCATGTTAAATCCAAGAGACACAGAATAGTCATTCTCCGATGATTTAACTTTAACAGGCCTTAGACATCTAACTCTCAACGAATAAGGAACAAATTCCATCTTGACTACATACGTCTCTCACAATCACCTCATGTCATACCTGAACTCAGCCTTATGTACTCTACTCTTTTTCAGAACAGCAAAGGACTAAGTCAAAGTACAATACTTGGTGAATATCAAGACCCAATATGTATCTCAGGTCTGAGGATACAATGATATTCGCCTTTACTCAAAATTTCTTATGACTAATCAGAAAGATTCCATGCAGAAATAATTAAGAGCGGGTCAGTCCAATATCTATATCCCATAGATATCAATGAACCTTGGTAGCAACCTCTTGCTTTATATTCATACCTTATGAATATCCACCAATCCAAGTTCATTATAGTCTTACATTCATAGTTGTTCCCACAAGTATGATCGACTACGGACGTTGAGAATAATTTATTTATTCACGGATTTAAACATGCTAAAATAGAAGAACAAATGAATTATAACCATATAATTAAGTCAAATAACATTAGTTCCAATATCCAAATACAAAATACAACATCAAACCCAGTCACTTGAATATCTAAGTCCCATGGCACAAACATGACCTTCATGCTTTGCCTTTTCAAGGAGTTTTGTGAGTGGATCCGCAACGTTTTTATCAGTGTGGACTTTGCGAATACATATCTTTCCTTTTTCAACTTCATCCCTTATGTAGTTGAATCTCCGTTCAATGTGCCGAGTCTTTTGATGAGCACGAGGTTCCTTGATTTGAGCAATCGCACCCTCGTTGTCACAAAGATCTCTAGGGGATCCTGAATGGAGGGACTACCCCTAGATCGGCTATGAATTTCTTCTTCAGCCATCAGCCATCCTTCCGTGCTGCCATTAAAGTGGCGACGTATTCTGACTCTGTAGTGGACAACGCTACGACTTATTGCTTTGAGCTTTTCCAAGAAACAGCTCCCCCATTCAGAATAAAGATGTACCCCGATTGAGATCGTGAATCATCTCGATCGGTTTGGAAACTCGCGTCCGTGTAACCTTTTACAACGAGTTCCTCTTCACCAGACCCGTAGATCAAGAACATGTCCTTAGTCCTCCTTAGGTACTTCAGAATGTTCTTGACAGCCATCCAATGACTATCACCAGGATTTTGCTGGTATCTACTTGTCATGCTTAAAGCGCATGACACGTCTGGTCTAGTGCATATCATTGCATACACGATGGATCCTATAGCAGATGCATATGGGATTGCCTTCATTCTATTTTGCTCCTCCTTGGAGCTTGGACATTGAGTTTACTCAATATTGTCCCTCTTTGAATAGGTACAGTACCTTTCTTAGAGTTTTTCCATCTTGAACCTTTTCAAGATTTTGCAATGTATGCACTTTGATTCAAACCAATTAGCCGTCTTGATCTATCCCTATAGATCTTTATTCCCAGAATATAGGCGGCTTCACACAAGATCCTTGATGGAAAAACAACTTCAACTTCCAAGCCAGTTTTTACACCTTCCATGGTTGAAATGTCATTTCCAAACAGTAGTATGTCATCAACATACAATACAGGAAGGTTATTGTGCTCCCACTAGCCTTCTTATACACGCAAGCTCATCAGCGTTTTTGATGAAGCCAAATTTCTTTACTTCATCATCAAAACGGTGATTCCACTTCTTGATGCTTGTTTCAATCCATATTTATTTCATTAACTTGCATACTTTATAGGATATTTTGGATCGACAAAAACTTCAGGCTAAACCATATAGACATCTTCCTCAAGATATCCATTTAGGAAAGCGGTTTTGACATCCATTTGCCAAATCTCATAATCATAATGAGCTGCTATGGCAAACAATATCCTTATAGACTTAAGCATTGCAACAGGTGAGAAGGTTTCATCATAATCAACCCCTTGAGTTTGAGTGAAACCCTTTGCTACAAGTCTAGCTTTGTAAGTATCCAAGTTTCCATGCATATCGGTTTTCTTCTGAAAACCCACTTACTTCCAACTACTTTGGAATTAAGAGGTGGCTCAACAAGTTCTCAAACTTGATTGTCATACATGGATTGCATCTCAACGTTCATGGCCTCAAGCCATTTTCACAATCCAAATTGGACACTGCATCATGATATGTGGCTGGTTCATCTGAATCCCACCACATAGCATCCATCCATGAAAAATCCTATCTTTCAGGTGGATTACTAGTTCTACCACTTCTGCGAACGTTTTGTGTGTATTGATCAACCGCTTGATCATCCTCAACATCCTCACGTTGAGTGCTAGTTTCAACCAAACGTGCATCGGGCTGTGTTTTCTTGATCCTCCTCAAGATCCACTGTTCTACTGCTAGTTCCTTCCATAAGGAACTTTGTTTCTAGAAACTCACCCTTTCTGGCAACAAACACCTTTTGTTCCAGTGGATCATAGAAATAATATCCCATAGAATCTCTAGATATCCAACAGAGATACACTTCGTGGATCGGACATCTAATTTGTTTGGGGTGGGAGTCTTAACATAAGCCTCACAACCCCAGACCCTAAGTACGATAGGGATGGAACTCTTCCATGCCATATCTCAAAAGGTGTCTTTTCCCCCTTTTTGGTTGGGGCCATATTCAGAATACGGGCCGCGGAGAGTAAAGCGAAACCCCAAAAGATAGATGTAATGTGCTTTCACTTCTAGCCATCATAGATCGAACCATATCCAATAAGGTTCGATTCCTCCTCTCAGACACACCATTATGTTTTGGTGTTCCAGGTGGAGTGAGTTGTGAGACAATCCCACAACTCCTAAGATGATCTTGAAAAACATCACTTAGGTATTCGCCACCTCTATCGGTGCGGAGAATTTTAATTGATCTGTTAAGTTGATTTTCTACTTCATTCTTGAAGATTTTGAACATTTCAAAGCTTCATCTTTGTGCCTTAATAAGTACACATACCCATAGCGACTATATCGTCGGTAAAGGTAATGAAGTATCTTTCACCATCCTAGTCATTGGCTTAAAAGGACCACATACATCCGAATGTATGATACCTAATAATCTTTTGCCCTTTCATTACTTCCACTAAAGGGTGCCTTAGTCATTTTACCTTGTAAACAAGATTCACATACATCAAATGAATCACATTCATTTGTTTTTAAAAGACCATTCTTTTGAAGTGTTTGTATACGTTTCTTGTTTATATGACCAAGACGGCAATGCCAAAGGTAGGTATCACTCAAATCTAATTTGAGTCTTTTGGTGGTTGCTTGGTATATTGAGCTATCATATGTTACGTTTTCATGAACCACATTCATAAATACCATTACAAGGTATAGCCTTAAAATAAAATACATGATTTAAAGAAACATGAATATCATTGTCAACAAACTTGAAATCATAATCATATTGTCTTAAACGGGAAACAGAATTATGTTCCTAGTCAAACTAGGAGCATATAATCACATTATATAAAATGACTTCCAAACCACTTGGAAGCTTCAAAATGTAGTTTTCCTTGGGCTTCAACGTGAACCTTTGCACCATTGCCCATGAATAGACTTATTTCCCCTTTTGCATAACGCTCATTTCTTTTGAACCCCTGCAATAAATTGCAAATGTGAGTTCCACATCCGGTATCTAATACCCATGTGTTAGAAGAAATACATTTAGCTCAACATGTATCATGTAAATTATACTGAGGTTTGGCCCGGCATCCCTCTTTTCTCTCAACTCTTTGAGATAGACTGGACAATTTCTCATCCAATGCCCTATCTCACCACATTTGAAGCATGGGTCGTTTACAGCAACCTTTTGCTTCTTCTCCTTGGGCTTCGGAGGTTCCGCCCTAACAACCATCTTCCCCTTTCCTCCAACGTGCCCCTTCCTTTGGCAACATTTGCCTTAGGGGGGGTAGAGACCTCTTCCTTCTCCCACCTTCATTAATGGTGAGAACGGGTAAAACCCTTTTACCCATTCCCATCGCCTCAGCTGATTTGAGCATCGAATGAAGTTGATTTATGCTCTTGTCCCATCCGTTTCATGTTGTAATTCATGACGAATGCCTCAAACCTTTTAGTTAGGCCATTAGGATCAAATCCGTGGCCAACTCCTTTGAGACAGGACAATTTAGCCTTTGAAGGCGGTCGATGTGGCTTTTCATCTTAAGAACATAAGATGAAACTGATTGGGATTTCTCCATCCGACATGCATGAAGCGCTCGACCGTTTCGAAGCGCTCTACTCTAGCTTGTTGCTGGAACGTTTCCCGCAACTGAGTGATCATGTCATAGGCTCCATGGAGCTCATACTCCTTTGGAGTTCGGGTGTCATACTTGCTAACATTAAGCAAGAGACTTGGATGGAGTCTTCCGATCTAACCAATCATTATAGGCCTCCACATCCTCCTCGTTAGGTTCATCGGGGATGGATCATCAAGAATGTAGGTCCGCTTTTCTTGCTTGAGAACAATTCTCAAGTTGCGGTACCAATCCATGAAGTTGTTAGGTGTTAGACGATCCCTTTGAAGGATCGCCCTAAGAGATTGGTTGTTTTGGTTTGGTACATCGTTATTAGCGTTGGTGTGGTCGGCCGTCTACAAGATTTTACAAAGTTCCATTTTAGTAATCATTGATATAATTATATATTTCATTTATTAATACCCTTTACGTCTCATAGACTATTAATAAAAAAAATATTTAGAATCCAACGTTATATTTAAATATTGGTTAGGTGACCTTTATTCCATTATTTAAATAAACAAGGTAGTCATAAATGACAATTGCAACCCATTGCAACTTCTAATGGTATGGGATCGTTTGAACATCTTATGTTTATAACGGCATGTTTACCCCATCAACACCTTTTATAAAACACATTTTAGGTGATCCATTCAATATATTTTATAAATCAAGTCGTCCTACTTACACACACGTGTGAGTTTACCACCTAAGTGGTTAGGTGACCTTTATCCCACAAACATGGCATTATCACCTCAAGTTACAAGTTCCCTCAAAGTGGTTAGGTGACCTTTATCCCACTAAGAGTTTGCAAGTAACGTAGTGTTATGTAAAAGGATGGTGTTTAACTTGTTTTTCAAAAGGGATTTAAAATTTCACAATTCTTGTTTTAGAAAAGTCCATGTACTATATGATTGTATGCATTAAACATATGGTACCCATTTGGTTCTTTTAAATATAACCCATTTTATTTTGCAAACCATTAACTCCTTTTATAGACCCATTCTATTTTGCTTAATGATTTGAGAACCAATTTCTTGTAATAGCTTGTTCTAGTGATGGTTTGTTAATGACATCCAAATATCCAAAACAAAACAACATCATAAGCATTCAACCAAGCATAATCAAACAATACATATATGCACAACAAAGCATACTAAATTGAGCACACTTGTTTAGCCAAAACAAGTGTGTCAAAAGGTCTTTTCCTAAGGGTTAAGAACATGACACATGGTTGACAAAAGGAACTCCCACTTGAATCCACATCTTCAAGCATCCTCTTTGTCCATCTTTTCTTCAAGTCTTGATCTTGAGCATCCTTACAAATATGTATCCTAATACATTTTTCTAGTAAAGAATAAACTCCATAATTATTTATTGCAAACCATAAATTATTACAAAACAACAACAATCATCAACAACATACACAAATGATGATGCGATTTTGGCAGCCCCTTTTAGCCCATGTTTTTGGCCAACATAAACCAAGAACAAATGGGTTAAGAACATATAAATAAACATCTAATAATCTAGAGTTTTAAAGATCCTTATATGCATAAAGAAGCATCTTTAAAACACCAAAGGGGGTCAAAATCCAGCCCCTAACTCACGGATTTTTTGGTGTCAAGCACCACAAAACCGTGAACTAGGGAGGAAATAAATGTATGCATATGTATAAGTGGCTCTTGATGCCATTGTAGGGGTTTTAACATGTTTATCAAAGCTCATATAATCTTGTTTATATGAAAACGCAGCGGAATATATATGTTTTAAAACATGTTGATAAGATGATTATTAAACCATTTTAATAAAGAACCCCAAGCCATGGATCATTATACAAATGCATACAAAAGATAAACATGAGATGAAGAAACTACAACCTTTGTAGCTGCTGGATTTCGAGATTAGAGAGGGGAAAGGAGATGAAAACTTGGCTGAAACTTCAAAATCGAAGCCCTCAAGTGGTGATACCCCAAGCTTGTACAAACACCTTTGATTGCTAGGATTCTTGACACCAAATTTCAGCAACCAAAACCACTTTTGATAGCTGAAAAATTCTGCTCTTTTTCCTTTCAAAAAACCGTGAGAGAGAGAGAGGTGTGGAGAGTTCAAAAAGCTTTTTGCATGTAAGAGTGAATGATAGTTTGTTGGAGTGTGTTAGTTTCTTTAAAACACCAATTTTCAAGACAACAAAAGGAACCCCAAAGGGCCCCTTTTGGGCGGCCAAATAAGACCAAAAAGAGGTCAATCCTTTTTAAACTTTTAAACATAAACTAACACACTTTAACCCTTTTTGTTTATAAAGTTGAAAACTAATTTTTAAACTTTATAAATTAAACATTCTTTTATTTGTTATCATTTAGTAAAACTAAATAATGAAAAACAAATAATATCTCATGAACAATTATCCACATAATAATGTTCATTTACAAAAGCAATATTTAGAAAATCCAATTTTCTAAATTGGTGTCACTACTTATTTGTATGATCTTATCAACAAATAAATTGTCTTTTGGTGTTTGTTTGGCTTGTTATTGGGTATGACCCGTCTTGGATCATATCACACTAGCCACATCAATTTAATATATATCTTGGGCAGATCATTTCCTTCACCTCTATCATCCTTCTTATTCCTAAACACCCATTTGGTTCCAATGGTGGTCTTCCCGTGAGGAAGAGGACAAAGGTTCCAAACTTTTTGCCTTTTGAACTGAAGAAACTCTTGTTGCATAGCTTCAACCTAACTTTCATCCTTTAGAGCCTCATCAATTTTCTTTGGCTCTATCTGGGATAAGAAACAAGAGTGAAGACAAACATTTGCTTCATGGGTTTGTCGTCTTGTTCTTACCCCTGTGACAACATCTCCAATGATGTTTGTGGTGGGGTGAGACTTGTGGATCCTAAGCTGAGGGATCACAGCAAGTTGTTGAGAAAGATCCAAATTTGAGAAATTTAGATCTGGCATAGAGGATTCACCTTCCACATCACCACACTTATCAAGATTGACTTGATCCAATGAGTGTGTGACATCATTGATGATGTCATCTATGGTGTGGTTATTAGCATCAAGGAAATCCTGATCACTTTCATCATCACCATTGTTGTCTTCCACAATTGAGGTATATTTATCTGGTTGTGGAACCTCTGAGCTGGAATTTGAAGGCACCCCAGATGTATCAGCTGAATTCGTCATTGTAGTGCTGATAGAAACCTCATTTGCTGAAGTAGTTCCAACTGGAGCTGAAGATGTATGAGTTGAAGGTCTTCCTAGCTCAAATCTTGGATCAGGATCACCTGTATTTTAAATTTCTATAGATCCTGAAACATTCTCACAAGATTTGTTAAAACAGTTGGTAACTAAATCAAGATCAAATAGCCAATCAGGACCAGAACCAGTCGCACAGGGTGTATGTTCAGTGAAAGTCACATTGGCTGACTCCTTAACAATTCTAGTTCTAAGATTGTATACTCTATAGGCCTTAGCTTGGGAAGAGTATCCAATGAAGTGTCCATCATCTGATTTCTCAGCAAACTTGGCAATTTGATGTTTGGTATTCAAGATGGTGCAAGGACATCCAAATGACCTGAGAAAACCAATGAAAGGTTTTCTCTTGTGCCAAAGTTCATAAGGAGTCTTACCATGTGTCTTAACTACTAAAACTCTGTTTTGCACATAGCAAGCAGTGTTTACTGCCTCTGCCCAGAAGGTGATGGACAGTTTAGAGTCAGACAACATAGTTCTTGCAGCTTCAATTAGTGTCCTGTTTCTCCTCTCTGCAACACCATTTTGCTGAGGTGTCCTAGGACCACTGTATTGTCTTGTAATACCTATTTCATCACAAAGTGTATCAAGGATTTGATTCTTGAATTCTATCCCTTGATCACATCTTATGATTTTGACCTTGTGATCACTTTGATTCTCAATTTTTAAGATGAAATTCTTCATAATCTCAGGGGTCTCATCCTTAGTTCTAAGAAAGAAAACCCAAGTGAATCTTGTAAAATCATTTGTGATCACTAAACAATAAGAGGTCCTTCCTAGACTCATTACACTGGTGGGGCCAAAGAGATCCATATGTAATAAGTGTAGGGGTGTAGTGATGGAGTTCTTTTCCTTAGGCTTGTGAGATACCTTATGTTGCTTCCCTTTTAGGCATGCAACACAATGATCATCACTTGTAAACTCTTTCTTTGGCATTCCAGTTACCAAATCATGTTTAATTAGTTTATTCATGTTCTTAAAGTTTACATGGCACATTCTTTTATGCCATAGGAAAGACTCATCACTACTTGCTTTAGATAGAAAACATGAAACTTCTCCAGAGGGAGATGTTTCTTGCAAGTCCATCTTGTACATGTTCCCTTTCCTGGGGGCTCTAAGCAGGATGTGCTCATGAGGAATGACCACTCTAGGCTTGAGAAGAATGCACTCATGCTCAGTAAAGAGCATGTTATGACTCTGATCACAAAATTGGGATACACTTAGAAGATTGTACCCAAGCTCCTTGACAAAGTTTACCTTTTCAATGCTGAGCTTACCATTTGTGACCTTGCCCCTTCCAGAAATGTAACCACCTTCATCTCCTCCAAAAGCAACTGGTCCTCCATCAATCCTCTCAAAGTTATGGAGTAGTGACCTATTGCGTGTCATGTGCATGGAACAGCCACTATCAATGATCCAAACATTCTTGTTTGTCTTGAGCTGTTCCGTCACAAAGAAAATGATTAGTTACATTTGGACACCCAAGCCTTATTTGTCTTGGGCTCACTAAGTATAATAAAGGTAATGCAACAGTAATAGATCCTATGGTTGTGCTAGAAGGATCTTGAGCTGTTGTTGATGGAGAAACTTCAGTCACTTGGTCTTTCTTAGACTTCCACACCACTTTTGGAGTCTTGGACTTGACCTTCAAAACTTCGGAAGCTTTTGGGACTTCGGAAGTTTTAATGACTGAACCTTCAGAAGATTTTGCAGTCACTGCAGCAGACTTCAGTGCTTCGGAAGAATTCCTTTCTTCCGACTTCTCTTTCGAAGGTAATTTTCCATTTACCTTCTTCTTTGATTTGGAGCTTCCGAAGGAAACATACTTTCCTTCCGAAGCTTGAATCTTCTTAAAACTCTTTGAAGTCTTTGTCTTGGTCATATGGACAGTACCTTTAGGATTGTATGGAGAATCCTTAGCAATGTAAGAGGTACTTTCACACATGACACAGAACATTTTCTTCTTCACAAGAGTCTCCTTATGAGAGCAACACTGTCTTTGGTCACATCCCTTCTCCACCTTCATCTTCGCAAATGCTGAGACAGTTCTTATAGGCTGGGAACTGTTCTTGGAGTTTGATGGTCCAGGCTGTGCAGCAGTGGTACACAGTAGATCAGTCTTCTTCTTGGTACTGAGATGATTTGAACAAGAATCAGAACTCTTAGCTGAAGAGTGTTGGTTGATGTCTTCAGTCTTTACTACTTCAAACCCTGCAGATATAAAAACTTGTTTCTGCTTAAAAGTCAAAAGTAGCCTTGATCTCTCGAGCCTTCCTTGCGTTTGTTTTGCTCTTCCTGATCAAGTTCTTTCTCATTGACTTGGTCATCACAGTAATCTTCTTCTACTCAGAAGGATAGTGGCCCTTCATAGAATCCTCTTCTTCACTCTTCTCAGAGGAATTCTTCACTATCTCTTCTTCATCCTCTTCACTTATAGAATCTATGAGAGGAAGCTCATCTTCACAAGTTCCACACCTAGGAGATCTTACAGACAGGATTATGTGTGGAGGATCTATCTCATAAGATCCCAGTCCCTGTCTGTTTTGATAACACACCTTGTTGTGCGGGGATGAGGATATCATGTTCTTGAAGGTCTCTTCTTCAAGAACACTCTTTTTTGCCCTGGCTTTGCTGATCACAAGCTTAGCCTTGGCTTCATCATGATCTTCCATTAGTGCTTGGTTTGGAGAAGCATCTTCCACCTGAAAGCTTCAGTCAAAGCCTCCTTCTTCAACAGCAAAAGCAGCTTGTTGCTTTGGCTTCTCATTCTGAGGGGCTTTGTCAGTGTAGTTTGGTCTAGTTTGTGCTTGGCCACCATTTGTTTTAGGTGCCTTACACTCTCTAGCAAAATGGCCCATCAAGTTACAATTGTAACACTTGACTTTGCTTTTATCCAAGCCAAACTTTCCACTGGTTGCATTGCTTGGAAACCTCCTTCCAGTTCTCTTGTAAAACTTCTTGGCTCTATGAGTGAGAAGAGCCATCTGCTGGACTATTTCCATATATTCCAGATCATCTGGATGGATACAATCCAGGTCTTCAAGAGTAAAAAGAGAGTTACCACAACTTTCATCAGAAGACACAAAGGCTTGAGAAGAGCTTGTCTCTTGGAATGGGCTTCCTTGAGTGTAGTTCTCCCTGGGTGTCTTTGGGAAGGTGATGAAAGGACCCTTTGGTGAGTTGTCAGGGTAGCATATGAGATGATGTTGGGGTTCTATGCTATCCCTTTCAACCACATGCAGGGCTGAACCCAATTGATTGTTGGAGTTGCCAGATGAACCTTGCATGTTCATCTCCATATGGTAGCCACTGAGGATCCCATATAACTCTGTCAGAGTAAGAGTTTTGAGATTTTCAGTCCTCTTGATCACCACACAATAGTGTGTCCATTGCCAAGGAAGTGAGGACATGAACTTCCTTACAATGTCTCTATTTTCAAGAGGAACTCCTCCATCCACAAGGGTATCCACTATCTCAACATACCTGAAGTATTGTTGAGTCATGGTTTCACCTGTTTTGAAGGTGAAGTTTTCAAATTGCTTCTTCAGGAGATCCTTCTTGTTCTCCTTGGCTGCAGAGGAGTCTTCATACATCAGTTTTAGTGCATCCCACAGTTGTTTAGCTATTTTGCAATTCTTGAAACCTCTATACACAGAGTTTGGAAGGGCAGTTTGAAGAGCAGTCATGGCTTTTCTATCAATCTCTACTCTCTTCCTATCTTCATCTGAGTAGTTAGCCACATCTTTGGGAATCATAACAGCACTAGTAGTAGAAGGAGTGCAGGGTATGAAAGGTCCATTTTCAACAGACTCCCATATTCTTGAGTCTAGAGACCTGATGAAACCTATTATTCTCATACACCAGGTATCAAGTCATCAAGAGTGATCAGTCGGGACTTGTTCATGGTTCCAGTTTCCATATCGGTCTTTGAAATGGATGCCATTTGAAAGTTTAGTATTTGTGTGTGTGAGGGATCTTAAGATGGTGTGATCTTATATCAAGAGCCTAAAAAGCTCTGATACCAATTGCAGGGCCGGTGAAGGGTGGTCACTTACAACAGAACAACACAAAGAGGATATTAACCAACTTTAATCAAATAGTAAATTGGATTAACCACAATAATGATACTAAGAACACAAGTAACAAGTAAGAGACAGAACAAGAGATTGGGTTTCAAGGATGCAGTATATTGCTTTCTCAAGTTCTATTACAAGTGTTACAAAGCATAAAGAAAGATACTAGAACATGGAATACTTATACTACAACCTCTGCCTTTTGAGTTGTGACTATGACATGCCGTAGCTCACATCCTAATATATTACAAAAAGGATAAAAGTACATAATAGAAAGCATGGACCCAAGACCTCAATGTACAGTTACCAACAGCATGGACCTTTTCACCAACTCATGTAAGTTTGTAATATATTTTGATTCTACAATTGATTTTTTTTGTGTCTAGTCAATTGTATCCACCTGGCTTTCAAAGTATAGCCGGCTATAGGTTGTAGTATAAGTATTCCATGTTCTAGTATCTTTCTTTATACTTTGTAACACTTGTAATAGAACTTGAGAAAGCAATATACTGCTTCCTTGAAACCCAATCTCTTGTGTTCTCTTGTTTTGTCTCTTACTTGCTACTTGTGTTCTTAGCATCATTATTGTGGTTAACCCAGTTTACTATTTGATTAAGTTTGGTTAATCTCCTCTTTGTGTTGTTCTGTTGTAAGTGACCACCCTTCACCGGTCCTGCAGGTATTCTTGTGGAAGTAAAGTGCAGCCTGATCAGCAGAAAGTGTCACAGGAATGTGAGGCCCTTTTCATATTGAAATCCAATAGTTCGGATCTACACCTGTAATATAGTTCATGAATCTGATTTTCCATTGCTTAAACTCATATTTATGTTTAAGCATAGGAGGTTTTGGAGTGTGACCAAGTTTAGAGAAATTATGTGAATCCATTTTAATAAGCTGTTTTTAACTTGTTTGAAATGATTAGATTGATTGTTAAGTCCAATTAGTCCAAATAGTTCAGAACAGGCTTAAGAAATTACATCTGCTGATGTTTTGTTAGTTTTTGTTGTGGTTTTAAGGTTTGAGCAACTATTCACAGATTTGTTCTTGAATATGTATACGGATGAACAGTGACTGTCTTAGAGTTTCTGCAGTTTTTCAACTTGAATGCTAAGTAGAGGTATTCGAACACTCTATCAGCAACTCAATCATCAGTTCAATCGAGTTCAGCTTAGATTTAGGCAGATCTAAAGAAGAACCGAGAGCCAAGGCTCTGATACCAATTGACTGGGTGTGAGATTGATATTCTCACAAGGACCGAATATGATGATTGAGTCAATGATTGTATGGCGGAATCAAACAATCAATGAACATTGAATGCAAGAAATACTCATAAATGCTCTTTGTATTAATGAAGGTGATCGGTTACAATGAATGCTAGGGTTTGAGCATTAAACAGTAACAATACACCTTATGAACATAAGACTAAACAAACTATTCTGATTGTCTATGATATCTATCAACAGTCACCTCACATACGAGGTTTTCTATTCTATTTATAGGCTGACAAGTTGCCTTTAACAAAAAGACTAAACTACCCCTGACCTATACATCAGAGAACTAGTCTAAGTACAAAAGTCTTCATCAGCATTTCCTTTGTTCATCCGCATTAACTAATGCGGATGTGTTGATCTTCATCAGCATTTCTTTATCTTCTTCAGCATTGGTGTTTGGTCATCAGCATTGACTAATGCGGATGAGCAAACACTTGGCGCATTTGTTGCTGAGCATCCGCATTAGTAAATGCAGATGTATATAGTACTTGTCAGCATTTGTGTTTGGTTATCCGCATTTGTTAATGCGGAAGAACAAACACTTGTCAGCATTTGTTCTATGTCATCCGCATATACAAATGCGGTTAGCCGACACTTGTCTTCTATTCTTCATGCAGATTCTTCATCCGCATTGGTTCTTGGACTTGTGGGATTTTCTAGCAGAACAACCATCAACCCACCACTTGAATTGGCTTGTATGATCCTTTAAGGGTCTAACAACTTTAACAATACATTTAGGTGTACGGAGATGTTCCAATACCTTTGCTTCATCATGGTCAGCCATTAGTGCTTGGTTTGGAGATGCATCATCCACCTGAAAGCTCCACTCAAAGCCTCCTTCTTCAACAGCAACTACAGCTTGCTGCTTTGGCTTCTCATTCTGGGTGGCTCTCTCAGTGTAGTTTAGCCTGGCTTCTGTTTGGCCCCGCTTGTGTTTGGCCCCATCTTTCCTTGGTGCCTTACACTCCCTTGCAAAGTGACCCATCTGGTTACAGTTGTAACACTTTACTTTGCTTTTGTCCAGCCCAAACTTTCCACCGGCTGTATTGCTTGGAAACTTCCTCCCTCTCCTCTTGTAGAATTTCTTGGCTCTATGAGTAAGAAGAGCCATTTGCTGAACTATCTCTATGTATTCCAGATCATCTGGATGGATACAGTCCAGATCTTCAAAGGTGAAGAGAAAGTTGCATGTGCTTTCATCAGAAGACACAAAGACTTATGAAGAGCTTGTCTCTTGGAATGGGCTTCCTTGAGTGTAGCTTTCTCTTGGTGTCTCCGGGAAGGTGATGAAAGGACCCTTTTATGAGTTGTCAGGGTAGCAGATAAGATGATGTTGTGGTTCTCTACTATCCCTTTCAACCACATGGAGGGTTGAACTCAGTTAATTGTTGGAGTTACCAGATGAACCTTGCATATTCATCTCCATCTAGTATCCACTAAGAATACCATAAAACTCTGTGAGAGTAAGAGTCTTAAGGTTCTCAGTTCTCTTGATAACAACACAATATTGTTTCCATTGTCTAGGAAGAAAGGACATGAACTTCCTTACAATGTCCTTGTTCTTAAGAGTCACTCCAACATCCATTAGAGTGTCCACAATCTCAACGAGTATTGTTGAGTCATGGTTTCACCTGCTTTGATAGTGAAGTTCTCAAACTCCTGCTTCAGTAGATCCTTCTTGTTCTCCTTGGCTTCAGTAGACCCCTCATACATCAGCTTCAATGCATCCTATAGTTGTTTTGCACTTCTTGAATCCTCTACATATGGAGTTAGGAAGAGAAGTTTGAAGGGATGGCATGGCTTTTTGATCAATATCTATTCTCTTCCGTATTCTTCATAATAGTCAGCTACAGCCTTTGGAATCATATCACCTCCAACAGCAGCTGAAGAGGTGCTTGGTATGTGAGGTCCTAAGACAACAGATTCCCACATCCTGGAGTCTTATGACGTGATGAACCCTTCCATTCATTGGCACAAATTGTCAAAGTCTTCAGGAGTGATCAGTGGGGACTTTGTCATGGTTCCAGTTTCCATATCAGCTTTAGTAAGAGCTGCCATTTGAGATGTTAAGTATTTTGTGTGTGTGAGGGATCTTAAGATGGTGAGATCTTACAATCAAAAACCTGGAATGCTTGACACCAATTGCAGGACCGTTTAAGGGATGGTCACTTACAACACAACACACAATGAGAAGAGTGTTAAAGAACACTTAATATATCAAATAGGGAACTGGGAACAATTATGGTTTGATACTAAGAACACAAGCAAGTATGAGACAGAACAAGAACAAACACAAGGATATTGGTTTTTCAAGAATGATGTATATTGCTCTCAAGTTCTTTACAAGTGTTACCAAGCATAAAGAAAGATACAAAGACCTGAGATACTATATACTACATCCTACAGCCAGCCATACTTTGAAGACCAGCTGGAAACATTAATCTAGAGAACAAAATAAATGTATAGTCAAAAGGCAGATTGCCTTTTGACTAGTGACTATGACATGCATAGCTTACATCCTAATATATTACAAAAAGGATAAAAGTACATAAAGTAGAAAGGAAAAGACTCAAGAGCTGAATGTATAGTTACCAAAAGCATGGACCTTTTCACCAGCTCATGTAAGTTGGTGAGTGATCAGAGTTGCATCAGAAATGGTCCAGCTTTATGGAAAAGTATATTAGATGAAGCATATCTTAAAAGTCTTCTGATGAAATCAATCTTCACTTCTTGGTTTTGAAAGACTTTGTCTTTGAAACTTCGGAAGACTTCACTTTTGCCTTCGAAAGATGTTGGTCTTGGCTTCGGAAGATTTTACACTTAGAATAATTCTGATGTAGAGTGTAAAAATTTTGAAGCATTTCTACTTTGCACTTAATTGCAAGCATGCATAAGAGACTTTGAATGATTTAGGTGCATCATCCTTACATGAATCCTTACAGAAGGCCATGTGAATGAAGTAGCTTCATCAACAACAACAAATGATCCTCAAAGCTTGCATATAGGATCAGTGCTGTTAATCTATCTTCAGTTCATCTTGATAAGCCAAAGCCCAACAAGGCTTGGGTTTCTAAATGCAACTAGCCATATATTTTTATGTGCAAGAATAGCTAAAGACCAAGAGAAATGTCTGGATCATTGATAGTGGCTTTCCCAGGCACATGACAGGCAATGGCTCTTTACTTCAACACTTTGAGAAAATTAATGGAGGGTCAGTCTGGAGGAGAGTCAGGTGGTTACATCACTAGTAGGGGCAAGGTCAGAAATGGGAAGCTCAGCAATAAGAATGTAAAATTTTGTCAAAGAGCTTGAGTATAATCTTTTGAGTGCATCTTAATTTTCTGACTAGAGACATGATATGCTCTTTACTAAACATGAGTGCAATGTTCTTAAGTCCAGGGTGATAATTCCTAAAGAGCATATCCTGTTTAGAGCCCCCAAGAAAAGGAACATGTACAAGATGGATTTTCAGGAATCCTCACCTTCAGGAGATGTTTCTTGCTTTTTATCTAAAGCCAATAGTGATAAGTCTTTTCTTTGGCATAAAAGAATATGCCATGTAAACTTTAAGAATATGAATAAATTAATTAAAGATGATTTGGTAACTGAAATTCCAAAGAAAGAGTTTACAAGTGATGACCATTGTTTTGCATGTCTGAAAGGAAACAACACAATATGTCACACAAGCCAAAGGAAATGAACTCATTCACTATTCCCCCCACGTATTACACATGGATCCATTTGGCCCCTCAAGTGTAATGAGTTTAGGAAGAACTTCATACTGCCTTGTGATCATAGACGATTTCATAAGATATACTTGGCTCTTGTTTCTTAGAATTAAGGATAAGACCCCTAAAATCTTCAAGTCTTTCATTCTGAAAATTAAGAATCAATTTGATCACAAGGTTTATATCATAAGATATGATCAAGGAACTGAATTCAAGAACCAAATACTTGATTCATTTTGTGATGAAAAGGGTATTACAAGACAATATAGTGCTTCTAGAACTCCTCAACAAAATGGTATTGCTGAAAGTAGGAATAAGACACTTATTGAAGCTGCAAGAATTATGTTCTCTCACTCTAAAATGCCCATAACCTTCTAGGCAGATGCAGTCAAAACGATGACCTAGTTTACTAGTTTTTCTTGTTACCCACTTTTGGTAACCTATGGTTCCTTTCAACATGTGATTCAAATGATTTACGCCTGCCGAGATGGCTTGGAAACACGTAGAGTGTCATCTTAATAGATGTGACGAGAAGTATTCATGGGACTATAAATGCAAATTAGTTCCTCAATTTCTCCTATTTGAGGATGTTCAAGAGGAGTTGAATCCCCCCGATGTATAATCGGATGATGTTTTAGCTACTAAACCCTAATCATAGGAACTCTAACCGTATTTGCTAATTTATTATAATGCTCTTTCTGTTATGTTTTGGCCACCACCTTGCGTTTTGTAGGAACCGTCCCATGGCGAATCCATTCGGGTACTATTAGATGGGGGTAGCATCCATTATTGTGTTCAAACTAGGATTGCTAATTGTTTTGAAATTTCCCATTAATTCAATTGATACACTCTTTGTTCCGGTTGGAGAACGCATGCCTTATTCGAGTATAGCTTGTCAGGTGGAATCAGTCATCCAGGGACATTCAATTTTGGTCGATTTCTATGTATTAGTGTTACAAGGCTGGGATGGGTTTTGGGAGTTTCTTGGTTATCCACCTTGGAATATGTTATTACTGATTATGCAGCTGCTATCTTTGAGTTTTCTTTGCATTGATAACCGAATTTAGTCGAAAGGAGATTTTAAAATCCTATTGAACTAATTCGGTTTAATACTTTCTGTTGTTTGGCACAATCAGATGCAATTGGTGCTCTATTTCATCATCAACTTTTGACAGAGGCTTCCCCTTCCCCTGTTTATGGGCCTGATATGGTAGATCTTCTTCACTTCTTTAGCCATGTTTTCCAGCCCCCTTCCATGGTTCCTCCTAAAAGGCCTTAAGATCATTCCATTCAACTTCAACCAAATTGCTCCCTTGGTTCGATCAAACTGTACCGTTAACCTTATTTTTAGAAGCAAGAATCTGAAAAGTTAGTTGCGGATATGCTTCATCAAGGTATTATTTGCCCAAGCTTAAGCCCTTTTTCGTCACCCGACTGCTTGTTCGCAAAAAGAATGGTACGTGGTGCTTTTGTGTTGACTATCGTGCTCTTAATGCCATTATCGTTCGGGATCATTTCTCATTCCTTCCATTGATGAACTCTTCGATAAACTACACGGGGGTAACTATTTTTCTAAGCTTGATTTATTAGAGGGGTACGATCAAATTTGAGTCCATGAGGAGGACATCTTTAAAACGACCTTTTAAACTCATGACGGTCACTATGAATTTCTTGTCATACCATTCGACTTCACTAACTCCCCTTTAACATTTCAACGGATAGTGAATGATATATTTAGGTCTTACCTTTGTTTATTTGTGCTTGTTTTCTTTGATGACATATTAGTCCAGAGAAAATATTAGGTTGATCACTTATCTCATGTTCAACAAGTCTTATAGTTGATTTTGGATTACCACTTGCTTGCTAAGTATTCTAAGTGCTTGTTTGGCCAAACAATGATTACTTACCTATGAATGTTGCATCGATTTTTGGACCTCTGTCGGATTAACTTAGAACGGATGGTTTTTCTTGGAATGATCATGTTGCCACTACTTTTGCTACTCTCAAGCAGCTCCTTAGTTCCACTCCAAATTTATGCTTACTGGATTTTCTAAACCATTCACCATCGAGATGAATGCTTCCTGCACTTGTATCGGTGTGGTCTTGTCCCAAACAAACAATCATTAGCTTATTACAGTGAAAAATTACGAATCGCATGCAATAAGCTTCTGTTTATGATCGTGAAATGTTTGCCATTACCCAAGTCGTGGCGAAATGGAGGCAATATCTCTTGGGTCGATGTTTTACTATCATCACAGATAAACAATCTCTTAAAATTTTGCAGGAACAGGTTATTAAAACCCCGGAATAACATAAATGGTTACATAAACTTCTTAGGTTTGGTTTTGACATCATTTACCATCCAAGAAAGCATAACCAGGCCACTGATGCTTAATGCGCGTTCTTGCATGGCTAATCAAACCGACCCCGGTCCCCTAGAGCTTCAATAACAATGTCACATAGCTCTACACTTGTTTCCTGATTTTCAATTTAAGCAAGGGTTAATGTTTTACCGAGATTGATTGGTTACTCCCTCTGACCCAGCCCTTCCCTCAATATCGAGTGGAGATGTCGGTATCACTCGCACTTACCAACAGCTTTCGGCTAATTTCTTTTGGAAAGTCATGAAAAAGGATGTTCAAACTTTGTTTCCAACTAGCAAGTTTGTCACTTGGCCCTAGTTGGATTGCTACAACCTTTACGAATCACTGATTTGTTGTTTGAAAGTCTTACGTTGGATTTAATTACCCATCTTCCACCATCAAATGGTAGTACAATAATTCTAGTGGTTGTCGATCGGTTATCTAAATATGGTCACTTTATTAGTTTACCATCGTCATTCTCCGGTGCAACTATCGCCAAGGTGTTTGTTGAAAAAATTATGCGACTCCATGGGCTTCCCATTGACATTGTTAGTAATAGCGAACCGCGTTTTATGACCGACGTTTTGAAGGAACTCCACCTTCTACATGGCATGTCCCTATGCTTTAGTATCGTCTAACATCCCCTATCCGATAAACAAACCAAAGCTTTAAACAATTTCTTGGAAATGTTATTACGTTTTTATGACATGGATTATTTTAAGGATAGGTTGCGTTTTCTTCCCTGGGCAAAGAATTGGTACAATACCTCTTACTGAACTTCTACCAAGATGACTCCTTTCGAGATCCTTTATGGACAAAAACCATCTCCCATTGCCCATTATGTTCGAGATTCCACAGGTAATCCGTTAGTGGAAACCCAATTGTTAGACCGCGACCATGTTTTATTGCTCCTTAAGAGCAACTTGGCTAAAGCTCAGTGTCATATGAAGACAATGGCTGGTCAACGACGTCGTAACTTGTTGTTTAAAATTAATGATTAGGTACTTTTTAAACTCCAACCATGCCGTCAAGGTTCCCTCCATCTTACTCGACACCATAAATCGGCACTTCCAGATTCAGCAAAGCTTCATCTGTGTTTTCATGTCTTTATGCTTCGCAAATGTGTTTAAATACTCAAACAATCAGGTTACGCCTCTGCACTTTCTTCAATTTTACAACCTACACCATTGTGATCGCTACTCATACCATCAACCGTGCGGCAACTTATTCCCTAAGTTTGATACAATGGGATATTCTACCTACTGATTGCTACTCGTACCATCAACCGTGCGGGCCAACTTATTCCCTAAAGTTTGATACAGTGGAATATTCTACCTACTGGTGAAGATACATTAGAAGAATCACCTACATAACTATTATCCAGACTTTCACCTGAAGGACAAGGTGAGTGTGAATGGGGGGAGTAATGTTTTGAATGATTTAAAGAGGCCCAAAGAATGTAATCCAATTACCAGCCCAGAAGAAGATGCAGGCCTAAGTGAAGGTATGAAAAGTACATGTATCAAGCAAAGGTCCATATTGCTCAGGGATTACGGGAGGAATGAGCCAGCATAACGGAATGTTCATGTGATGTTAGGGTGAAAAGGTTGGTGGCCGTATGAAAAAGTTGCAAAGTTTATTTAAAACCACTTATACGTCTAAACACAACTTATTCAACACCTCTATCCTCTTTCTCACTAGAAACCTTCCTTCCCTCTAAGATTGGATGAGATCTAATGATCGTTGGAGCAATCAGAGGCTGAAAACATCATCATCTTAGGAAAAATCAACCTTAAGAACCTAAAGAAACATGTAAAAAACTTTATTCTCGGCCCTAACCTTGAGTTCACTCTTTGGGTGTAGAAATTTATGTTGAGGTTACTTTTCTAGTAATATTTTGTTACCCTGAAAGTGTGGGAGTGGTGATATTTATTATTTCAATTGAAGTTCGAAGTGGTAAGGCTATATACTTTGACTTGTGGTTTTGTAGTGGGGTTTGGGTAAAATCATGGTATTGGTGTTACTAAGCATCACAAGACTTTGATAAAACCAATATATGATGTAAGCCGATTTAGAGTAAAATGGTTGACTTAGATTGATGAATTGGGTTATTATTATGTTCAAACAGTGAGGAAGTGCACTTCCAGTCATAACCGTAATTGACGTAGTCATAGCAGTCCGCGACACATACGTTCATGGTCAGCTACGGAATATTCTAACTTGAAGAGGTATTGATGCCTTTTGGAACTTAGTATAAGGATGGGTGGTGAACCTAGGACATCCAAGTGTAGTGGATACTCTAATGGATAAAAAAAGACACGACTAAAGCTAAAACCCACAGGGATGTCGGGTGAAGTTTTCGTATACATGACCATGCGTTGGAGCTTGCTAGTGCCCAAAATAAGGATTGCACACTACTTGCGCTAACACACAATTGGATATTGATAGTGATATCGAGCTTAAGATTTGTATTGATACTGGTCGTGATTGCTGATGATTGACTTTATCTGGCCATCAATTTGCGGATTACAAGATCGCTTGCCGATCAAGATGAGTTGTGATCTGGCCTTTTTTTTATACTAATTTTGGGGCCATGTTTGAGCTTAAAATGATTTTGATTGAAGAACAATTTAGTTAATGATATATAAAACGCACTACACTAGATAGGCTAACTGCCTATACTCTTAGGTGCTTATTGACCATGTTCAAAGGTCTTGAATTATAAGTCGATCATTAAGAGAAGAAAATGTTGACCAGAGTCAACTTAAAATTATGTTGTGTAGGATTAAAGGATATGAACTTATTGACGATGTTCAAAGACGCGCTTCCTTGTATATGGTACATGTAATACTGCCCTCTTTTATATTCCTGAAATCCTATATCATCTATTGGGGTTGGAGATCTTTTCTACCACTTGATGTATAAAAACTATTCCTAGTCGTTGCTGTTGACTTTCAATCAAACGGTAGCTATCTACTAGCTTATTGAACATTCTACAACCCACTATTATTTTGCAACTTTCTATTCAGCATTAGCATTAGCCCACTCACTTCCTAGCGTTCGGTACAAGGATTTTATTGGAAGGGCCCAAAGTAAGGAACATTATGCCATTAGCTTGTTTTAAATCCATGAATGGCCTATTCGATACAATGTTTTGTTGGCTTCGGATTAAAGCATGTATTTAATCTATCTTTCACTATAAATTTTATTTAAAATCGATCATCATCAAATATAATACTGTTTTACCTCACCTGTTTTAAATATGATTTGATTTATTGAATAAATTTTATATTTTTTATCAAAATTCATAAATATTATTGTTACATGCTTATTTTAGCTTGGACAACAAAAATGTCATGTAGGAGGTGACATAAGTTTGTTGGCCTACTGAACACATGGTAGACCACGACCACGGTTGTACCACAAAAGTTTTTTTCATTGTTTTTAATGTATCTATAAAAGATTTGTTTGTAGAGGGTAAAGTCATAAAGGATGGTTTCCTTAATGGTTAGGTCACACGCATAGAAAACTCCATAACAACCAGTGGCGTACCCACATGTTGGGTTTGGGGGGCAGCCGTCCACCCTAAACGAAAAATTTTCAGTGCTATGTTTATGGGAAAATCCGGATCGCCCCCCTTAAAATTTTGTAATCGTCCCCTTGAATTTTTGAAACTAAAGAGAAAACAGTAATGTCTCAAACATATTGTCGTGGGTGGAACTACAATTGGGTTCCAGTTCAGTGAATCATGTTTTCTCGCTAACCAATGTCTATAACCGAGTAGATTTTTAATACTTACACCCTAAATAATCAAGTAAGTAGTAGGAAGAAAAAATATATATCGAGATTAATGTTTTTGATTATTAAGCAAGTTAAATTTATATTAGCCGACATTGTTCTCAAACATGTGTTTTTCGGCATTAAAAAATTTGGGAACCATTTTAAGATAAGTATAATTGTTTCACACATATTACATATGATCACTTTTATAAGTATAATTGCCTTAAACATCATATATAACCACTTTTATGAGTATAATTCCTTTAATGTAGTTCTTGATATATATGAAAATACAAGATTTTATGGATCAGTTTAATGAATTTTTTATAATAAATCGGATCCGACCCAATCTGACCCGAACCGAACCAAAAAATATATAATACTATGATAGCCAAATTACCCTTCGGTATGTGAACAACATGTTTATACCTTGTTTATGCGGGTGGGTGTATGTTTTGATATGCTTTGGTTATGTTTTATGTTCGTATGCATGTTTTTAGGTGCTTAGAATGATAGAAATGAGTTAAGAACATGCTAGAATAAGAATCGCGGACTGAAAATAGTACAAGTAGAACACAACCCTGCCCATGCGCCTAGTTTTCTGCCCAAGCGCCTAAGTGTTTCCCATGCGCCTAGTTTTCTACCCAGGTGCCTTAGTGTTGCCCATGTGCCTAAGTGCCTATGCGCCCACTTCCCATGCGGCTATGTTATTCCTCATGCGCCTACGTAAGGCTCATGCGCCCATATAGTGCCCATGCGCCTAGAGTTTGCCCATGCGCCCAGGTTTTGCCCATGCGCCTAAGTGTTGCCCATGCGTCTGAGTGGCCATGCACGCACATAGAGGCCATGCGCCTGCATAGTTCCCATGCACCCAGAAGCTTTAGAATATATTCTGAAATTTTAGGAAAATTGATTTAGAGACCAAGACGTGGAAAGTTTTGGTGATGATGTTTGTTGATGTTGTGCATGTTGTGGGTTGTTTCTTTATGTTCCTTATTACGTATTATTGCGTGGCTTTACGTGGTGTGCTTATGCTCTTGTACGTAAAGTATTATCTTAATGAAGCAAAAGATCAAAGATAATGAAAAGTGGAACATAATGAATGAACGAATGAAAATTTTTGCAAGCAAAATGTAAGGAGGTTCACAACTCATTGGGAGTTGTTAGCTCAACTGTGTGTTATATAGCGTGCGATCTTGGCTAACCCATGAGGGTTCACACACAGGGGGAGTCAGTCTTGGTGACTGCTCCATACATGCAAAACGGGATCCTTGTCGCTTAACCCTAGATGAGATGGCTTTATGCCCAAGAGGGGGGTATAGCATATGACAGGATCTAGATAGAATTGAAAGATAATGATGAACGAATGATTATGGTCGATAATGAAGATAAAAATGTTCTTACATTGATGTAGGTACGATTTATGATCATGTACGAAAGTAGAGAAAATGTTTTAAACGAATGGAAGGTAATATATTTTTATATAACTAGAATTCACTCAGCAACGCTGACTTTTATGCATTTTCAGTTGGCAGGTAACTTGTTGTTAGGGATGGCACGAGGGTGATGCTACTTGGCGAATAAAGATTGGCATCCATTTTATGCAAAAATGATATTTTTGTGTTGTAATGCAACTAAAACAATAATTTGTAATCTTGACAACGATGTATTATTTGGTAAAAGTAATTATTAATGCATGAAATGGTTAAATTATTCCACTGCGATGTTTTTTGTTAATTCTAATGAATCTTAATGTGTTTTTAAATATTATGTGCGATGAATGTCCAACTGTAAGCGTTTCGGGAACGGGGCCTTACAAGTTGGTATCAGAGCCAAAGTTTAAGAGAAATGGGTAAATTATTTCAATAACCTAAACTTAAACTAAAAATGGGACGAGATGAAAGGATGCCAGCCCAAGTAGTTACGTGCCATCAAGTAATTTCTTTAAATGTTAACCGGTATTATGTGCGCATGCTATTTAATTTATATGCTCTTAGTAGATTTGAATACCGATATAGTCATGATAGGAAATGCTTGGGGTATGAAGAGTAAAGTATGTGACTAATCACAACTTGCCACTATAATTAGGGACTTACTATACTCGACATAATCCGAGTTATTTCCTTGAATGACCGTGTTGGTGTTGGAATCTTATAGTGTGTTAAGAGGATGGCTGGAGGTAGAGCTTCGAAGGCTTCTCGAGGTCGAGGTCGTGGTGGACATGGTGCTGGACCACGGGTCACTAGAGCCAAGCTAAGACTAGTAAGACGGCTTATGAGGAGCCCAAACCCCATAATCAGGAAGGTGGGGTAGAGAGCGCTAATCTGAGGGCCTTAGTGAAGGAGGCGGTAGTTAAGGAGGTTCATCAGGTCATGCAAACGATTCTGCCGTCTGTGGTGACCGGAGCCTGAGACGGTTGTCTCGAGTGATGAGGAAAAGAAGACCACTGAGAGGGGGAATGACGAGAGAGGAGAAAGGGAGCAACCGTAGACTGAGACGGTTGTCTCGAGTGATGAGGAGGAGGAAGAAGCTGTGCAAGAAACAGCACGGGGCTGCAACTATGGAGCCTTTCAAAGGTGTAAGCCCACCAAATTTTGATGGTAATGGTAATGCTACTGCTGCTCACCGATGGGTGAGAGAAATGGAGGCTGTGCTGGAGATCAGCGAATGTAAGGAGGACCAAAAGGTGAAGTTTGCTACTCATTCATTCACGGACTCAGCCTTGTGTTGATGGGACAATATTGTCCAAGCCGAGGGTAGCAGGGCGGTTGGAAGGATGAGGTGCAGTGAACTGAAGAAGTTGGTGATTGAGAAGTTCTGTCCTCATAGAGAGTTGGATAAGATCACGAGAGAGTTCCTACAGTTGGAGGCGGGAACCATGACACATCAGAAGTATACGAATAAGTTCAATAAGATGGCGAGGCTGGTGCCAGATCAGGTGACACCCGTGTCACAAAAGATAAAGAGGTACATCCAAGGTCTGCCAACGGATATCCCCCGGCATATGATCGCTACCCGACCAAGTAATTTTAGGTCGATGGTTGATCTGGCAGGGAGGTTGTATGATGAGAGGGAGGTGGCAGTGGTAGAGTTGAACAAAAAAGATTATGGTGACTGGAACTGGAATGGAAAACGGTTTGGACGTGGTGGTGTCACTCCAAACAACAAGAGTACAAGGATGGATGACCGGCATGTAGCTACACCCAGTGTGGGGACGAAGAGTTGTGGTATAGGCGGAAAGGAGCATACGAGGAGTGTAGGTGGGGATCAAACGTCTGCTTCAAATGAAGGAAGCCCAATCATGTGGCAAGAGAGTGTGGGGTTGTAAGATGTTATAACTGAGGTGAAGAGGGTCATTTAAGTAGGGACTAAAAGAAGCCAAGGGCTAAAAGTTTTGGGGCAAAGAAGAAGACTAGAAATGAAGGGTAGAGAGCAAGCGCCATAACAATCACGATGACCCGGGAGGAGGCAAGGGCGGACCCCGATGTCGTATCAGGTATGTTCCTTGTAAACCAAACTTACGCCTCTGTGTTATTTGATTCTGGTGCTAGTAGAAGTTTCATTTCTGCGGTCTTCTGTGCTAAGTTGCCCATTAGAAGTAGAAGCATTGATGAGCCCTTCAATGTAGAAACTGCCATTGGTAAGTCTACCAGGATTTTTGATCTGATAGAAGGTTGTGACATAGAATTGGAAGGTCATAGGTCTCCTGTTAAACTATTTGTAATGACCTTAGGCGGATTTGATGTAGTCCTAGGGATGGATTGGTTAGCGGATTATGAGGAAAATATTGTGTGTTGCAAGAAGATGATCCGACTGACAGCTACTAACGGGAGTTCGGTGAGAATCTACGATGATTGAGTTACTACGCTTTCGAAGGTGATTTCGATGGCGGTGGCGGGGAAGTGCATGAAACGTGGATGTAGCGCCTACCAGGCTTATTTGAAGGATGTGGACACGTTAGTACCACAATTGTCCGACGTAACAGTTGTGTGTGACTTCCCGAAAGTGTTCCCAGAATATTTACCGGGTGTGCCAGCGGACCACAAGATCAAGTTACAGATTGACTTGATGCCTGGTGCCCAACCTGTTGCTAAGGCGTTGTCTCGTCTAGATCCCTTTGAGATGAAGAAATTGATGACTCAATATTGGTCCATGTGATCGATGAACAGTACAATTGATAGGATAATTTGATCAATATCAAACACACATACCAAATAACAACAATTGAGAAGTGAATAAGATGAATCAAGACATAATTGGTATTCAAATGAACAATCTCACTCAATAACAACAAGCACAATTGTATTTCAATGAAGTAACTGCTTAGAAATGGTAGCTTGCAACAGAATTCCACGATTAGGGTTTTGCAAGCTTACCATACAAAGTGAAATGACAATAGTATATATAGCAGTCATAGTTTCGCTGACAGTTTCGCTACCAGCGAAACTGTCATGCCGAAACTATAGTTTCGCCCGGCAGAACACAAGTTCGCCGGGTAAACCAAAACAGCAAACTGTGAGCGAATGTATAGATTCGCTCACAGTTTCGCTGGACTGCCAAAACTGCTAATTACTAACAAAATACAAAATGAAACTAACAAAAGTCCTATTACAATGTAAAGTAAACATCTAGATAAAGTGAGTCCAACCTAACATGATCTTCAATACTCCCCCTAGGTTGGACCTCACTATCTTCACTTCTCTTGATTTGACTCGTCGGCTCCGGCTTCCTCTGCTGCTGTTGGTCTATCTTCATCACCTCCCGCAGCAACATCTTTAGAAGCTTCAGCCACTGATCCTCCAAGGTTAGTTCCTGCATCACCAGCTTCCTCAGAATGACCACTAGCTCTAGCAAACTGCCTGGTCATGTCTTGAACATCCATGGCAAAATCATCTTGTGCTCTCACCTTTTCAGCCAAACTCTTTACCTCCGCCCGTACTCCTCTTATTTTGTTTGCCACATTCATAAACAAACTGGCCTCTTTTCGTGTTTCCTCTCTAGCCCCAACCTTAATATGATTTTCACAAAGAGTCAAGAGATCTTCATCACTGAAGCTGAATAACTCCATCGGGTCGAATACTCTAAACTCTTTTCCGTGTTTGGCTCTAATCACCGCCTCTCCAGTATTATTATCATAGAACCACTTTTCAAAGTCCTGTAAACGTTGGGGAAGAGGATCAGCCAATCTTACCCTGTTTACAGTCTTTGGTGGTTTGACTCTCAAAACATTCATTCCTTTGCCAGTCTCCCAGTCTTTATCTTTCTTTGATCTTTTTCGTTCAGCCTTCATGTATCCAAATGACTCAAAATTATCATTAAGTCCATTTTTGATTTCTTTTTCAAGAAATACTGCCCTTTCACTTAAATGAGCATTAATCAAAGGCAAAGTGGCCAACCGTCTTAGATCCCATTTGGGCAAGGTCTTAAAAGCCTTCCTCTTGAGCATGTAGCTGATATTACCTCCTCTTCTTATAATCATAAACATCTTTAAGCTAGGATTATAACACCAACTTATTATCTTCTTGTCTGTCTCTTTCCTGCTCAAACCTTCTATATTTTGAAACAAAGGAGTAAGTTCTTCAGCCTCCTTCTCCTTCACCAACCAGTCATTCTTATCCATCTCAAACACATCAGCTTCATCATCTCCCTTCTTAGCAACATACACCAGTGGTCTCTCATCTACTTCATAAAACTCTGGTTCGGAATCATAATCTACCAATTGCTCATCCTCCTCTTCTTCATCAATCAAACCTTTTCCTTTATCAGACATTCCCTCAGTGGTAGCAGTAACAACCACTTCTTCACCCACAATATCCTTATCAAAATCAAACTGTAAGTTAACAAACCCTGCTTCAATAATATCATCATCCTCATTTCTTCCAGCATCTTCTCTTGGGATCTCTTGTTCCCCTGCTTCAGTATTAACTGCTCCACAAGTGCCCTCTCCTACCTTGGATGAAGTACCCACATTCAAGAATGAGTACTTAGATATATCAGTCATATCATCTAACTCAGATTGAGTTAGTTGACTAGGTAGGCCAGCTACAGCTTTCATCTGAGAAATTTCCTCAAACAATCTCTTAATCAAATTATTCTGATCAACCAACATCTTTTGCATTCCTTCAATTACCTCATCCTTCTGTTTTTCCCTAATCTCCTGATTTGTCAGTTTAGTCTTTATCATACTCAACTCATTTGCCAATGAAGTATTTAGATTACGAATCACATCCTCATCAAGACCAGCACTAGCCTCTTTCCTGGCTGTGAATCCCTCGTGTCGATGTTTTGTTCTCCGTTCAGGCTCAACAAAGTCAGTTTTCTTTTTAGATCTCCTTTCTTTCTCCACCCTTATCTCCTCTGCTTGTGCATCTATATCTTCTTCAAAATCATAATCTTTCTCTTTTGCATATCTCTTTCTCTTCTTAGCTGCATCAGCTTGTTGCACCCTTGTTTCCTCAGCCCTTTTGTTTTCAGACTCATCGACCCGTCTGATATAATTCCAGCGTTCTGGAGGGTACATATTTTCCCAGAGATGGGTGATTTTACCACTGAAATCATGGCGGATAGCACAGCAATCAGCAAATATCCGAGGGTTCATCTGCACTAATCTCTTGACTTCACCATGTTTAGGAACATCAGGAATAAGATCATCAATAATCATCTGAATAAAGCGAGGATATAACAACCATTTATCCTTCTTCACAGCCATCACATTCTCTGCCATACACGCAAAGATCAGTCTAGCAATGTTTGCTTTCTCCCCTTTACAAATATCACCATAGCTTTGGCCCAGTCGAGATTAAGTCCATCGGATCCACCCTTACGGTGATCTAAGCACATAATAAAAACATGAGCTATATATCTCCATTCCTTAGATAAAAAAGACTTTTTAATCTCCTTCCTCGAACCAAAAGCTGGTCCCTCATACCCCATTTGTCTGAAAGCTTGGAATACTTCAGACTCCGTCATATCCACTTCATCACCAGTATCATCTTCTAGTCTAAGAATCCTCGACACGATCTCAGCAGTATTAGTTATATCATGATCAATCACTCTAGCTGTGATTCTCTGTACATCTCCTCCAGTGTTGTATTCTGCTGATCTCCAAAAATCTCTAATATGAAGATCATAGATAGTGGGTGAGTGAGAGATAGCATATGCAATAGGTGATCTCTGAAGCCATCTAATGCAGTCACGAAATCCGGCCGCCTTTGGAAGAGTATCGTCTAATATGGCAGTGATGTTATTCCTCTCATCAAACTTGAGATTCGCCATGATAACCTGAAAAGAACAACAAATAAATTTGAATAAGAAATACTGAAAATAAGAAAATAAGACAAAAACATAAGAAACAATCAGTTTCGGCAAGCGAAACAATAGTTTCGCTCACTAAGACATGATAGTTTCGCTGAATCAAAGACAATTTTGACAAGGAAAACAAACAGTTTCGACAAGCGAAACTATAATTTCGCTCATTGAAACTTGTTATTTTCGCAGAACAAAAGGTAGTTTCGACAAGATTAGAATAAATTAAAGTAGTTTCGCAATTAGTTTCACCAAATATTAATTTAGTTTCGCTATTACAAATTAGTTTCGCTGACATAAGAAAATACAAGCGAAACTGTGTAAATTAAAGATCAGTCATTGCGAAATTAGAGAAGATATGGCGAAACTGTTAAGTTCGCTCGGACAGCATAACTTTACAGTTTCGCTGAAAAGATGTGAACTTTCGTTCAATTTCGCAGAGAAATCAGTAGTTTCGTTGAACGAGCAGCGAAACCACCGAAGAGACACAATCCAGATTACTTAAGAATAGATGATTTAATCCAGATTAGAAAGTGAATCAGTGTTCGAAACTCACATACGAAGTGAATATCACGAAAAATCAGTCCAAATCACAAACACAAGTCAAAATCGCCTTAAAAGTTACGGAGAAACCCTAAAAGTGAAACTGAGCGTTTGTGCGAAATTATGAGAGAAAATTTTTCGCAGACAGCGAAACTATAAATTCGTCTGGCGAATTTACAGTTTCGCCCAGTGAAACTGTAATTTCGCTAGGAGATAACTGATTAACAACTTATTAGCAAACCTAGCGAAATTGCAGTTTCGCTTTGCGAAATTGTTAGCGAAAGAATAATTTCGCACCCCTTTTTTTATTTATTATTATTTTATTTTTTTATTATTTATTATTTTTTTTAATTAATTTATTTTTTTTTAATTTTAATTTTTTTTAAATTTTTTAATTAATTTTTTTTTTAATTTATAATACTCAAAGGAAGCACATCTAATAATGAGATCTAAAATAATCAGAGATCACATTCTCTAAATATTTTAGAACATAAAGATGATCAAAAAATCATCTACCAGTCATGAGATCATACTGAATACAAGATCTGATCACAATCTGCACAGAAACAGCTGAAATTAGAACAAATCAATAACGATTGCAGATATAATTGTCCACTTAAACTCATGCCTTATCCTTTTTTGACCAACAGCTTATGATTCATTTAAGGTTCGATTAGATGCTTTAGAATGCAAAGACCCCACAATCATTTGGTAAAAACCCTCACCCAACCTCAGGATTTCTTGAATTATGAATCAATCTACATAGAACAAGGTTTGTGAATTAGTGTGCAAATGATTATAAACAGAATATTTCATTCTGAGAGAAATTCATCGATAAAATGATTTGACATAATTATATCAAAATGGTGAGAGCTCCATATCTATACTCACGTATAACAGAGGAGATAACCATTTGATCATGTGCTGATGAGAGCTCCAGGTCAGTACTATCGTACAGCAGAGGAGATCATCACTCTAGGTCAGTACTCACGTACAGCAGAGGAGATAAGCACAGACACAAGACATCTTAACACTAAATAAACCAGCAGAGGGTGATGACATAACAAAGCAAAATGAACGAAAGATTCATTCTCAATCCAATTTTTGTCAGGACTCAGTTTTTGTGCAATCCAAAATGATTGAGTAAATCCAGACATTCTTAAGCATGAAGTTTAATTTAATCATAAAGCTGCTGTCTACTTCATTCATCAGGCTGAGTCTATCAAGCATATCGTTAAAGAATCAGATCCATTTTTCATCATTTTTTTAATAATGTGAAACAGAATCCAGTAACAGTTACTATCATTTCTCATGAAGTACCGGTCATGTAAATAAAAATACTTAGAGAATATACAATCATTTCTCATCATGTTAAATTCCGATCTCAGAATAATGATATTACTCCCCCAAATTTTTATTTTCATATTTCTATTTTTATAAATAAATTTTTTTTTAATATCAAAGAAATAGAAAATAAAAATTTAAAAAGATATTAACCCAAGCATAGAAATCAATTCATAAAAACGAGGTTTATCAAATGTTTTTGTGAAAAGATCAGCTTTTTGATTTTTTGTATCGATGGGTATAATATTAATGAAACCCTTCTCTTGAGCATCACGAATCGCATGAATTCGAGTTTCAATATGCTTTGTGCGGGAATGATGAATTGGATTTTTAGCAATTCCAATGGCAGCCTCATTGTCACAGAATAAAGGTGTATGAAGGAAATTAATTCCATAATCAATCATTTGGTGTTGGATCCAGAGAACTGAGAGCAGCAGCTGGATGCAGCAATATATTCAGCTTCTCCTGTAGAAAGAGAAACAGTAGTTTGTTTCTTGCTCTGCCAAGATACCAGACAATTTCCCAAATATTGACATCCTCCAGAGACAGATTTTCTGTTTACCTGCAACCATTGGAATCACTATCAGAGTAAGCATGTAAATCAAAATTTCCACCATATGGATACCACAATCCAGACGAGACGATCCTTTGAGATAACGAAATATTCGTTTGACAGCTTTCTCATGAGATTTCTTTGGAGCCGACTGATATCTAGCACAGTAACCAACAGCAAAAGTGATATCAGGACGACTTGCAGTAAGATACATGAGAGAGCCAATCATAGACCTAAAAAGATGTGGATCAACTGGTTTCCCATTTTCATCCGGAGTTAGACAGGTCTGAGCCGTAAAGGAGTCATCTCAGTAGAAGCATCATCCATCTTAAATTTCTTCAGAATATCTTTAATATACTTCTCTTGATGAATAAGAATTCCTTCTTGCTGTTGTTCAACTTGCAATCCAAGAAAGAAACACATTTCACCCATCATACTCATTTCAAACCTTTGGCTCATCACTTCTTCGAACTCTCTACACAATTGAGAGTTTGTAGATCCAAAAATAATATCATCGACATACACTTGAACAAAGATCATTTCACCATTCACCTCTCTTTTAAATAAGGTCATATCAATGGTACCACGAGAGTAACCATTGCTTAGAAGATATTGCGTAAGAGTCTCATACCAGATTTCTGGGTGCTTGATGAAGACCATACAAAGATTATCAAGCTTTACACTTTATCAGGAAAATCAGGATCTTCAAAGCCTGGTGGTTGACATACATATATCTCCTCATCAATGTCTCCATAGAGAAAAGCACACTTCACATCCATCTGGTAAACTTTGAATTGTTTATGAGCAGCATGAGCAGAAAATATTCTGATTGCTTCAAGACGAGCAACTGGAGCAAAGACTTCTGTATAATCAATTCCTTCTTCTTGAGCAAAGCCTTGCACTAAAGTCTAGATTGTTTCGCACCACCCACACCCGATCATCTGGTTTGTTCTTAAATACCATTTTGTACCAATTGGATATTTGTTGGGAGGTAAATCAACTAAGGTCCAAACCTTAAGCTTTCTAAATTGTTGAAGTTCCAATTGCATAGATTCTATCAACAAGGATCTTGTAGAGCAGCATGAACATTTTTTGGAACAATTTGAGAAATGAAGCATGAGAAAAGACAAACATTAATCAGACCAGATTGACTTCGCGTGCGAACACCATCAGAAACAGATCCAATCATATTAGCAAGCGGATGATCTTTCAAAGTTTTGTAATCACTTGAAGAAGGAAAGAAGATAGTTGAAGAAGTATCAGCCATAGCGGAGAAAGATAGATGAAGTGTATCAATGACAGGTGTTGAATCAGGTAAGTTAGGAGATGTAGGAGATAAAGAATCAGATAATGGAGCTTGATCAGGCATTGGAGACGATGAGCTGACATCAGTTGAAACAGCATCATTTACTAGCGGGATGGATGGAACAGACGATGGAGATGATGAAATAATATTCGTTTGAGTACTTGGTATTGATGTATCATCATCGAAAACTGGCAAATTAAATGAATTGAACACAGTATTGGAGTCAAAGAACCATGCAGGTTCAGATTTCACTTCAGAAGGATTGGATTCTTGCCAATCAACATAAATGACTCTTGAACAATACGTGTTCTCTTGTTATAAACTCGGTACGCCTTTTGTGAAGAAGAGTATCCAACAAAATAACACTTAGTCAGAAACAGCACCAAATTTTGTCTTTTGAGATTGAGTATTCAGAAGAGTACATGAACAGCCAAATGGTCGAAAGAAATCAATTAGTGGCTTCCTCTTATGAAAAAGTTCATAAGGAGTCTTCACTTTATCTTTCACAATTAGCACCCTGTTTAGAACATAAGATGCACAATTAACAGCTTCAGCCCAGAAAGTAATGGGTAATGAGGATTCTATAAACATGTACGAGCAGCTTCCACAAGAGTGCGATTCTTTCTTTCTGCAATACCGTTCTGTTGGGGTGTTCTTGTAGCACTAAATTGTCTCACAATCCCTTTTTGAGCACAAAATGAATCAAGAATCTGATTTTTAAATTCAGTGCCATTGTCACTTCTTAATCCCATAACTCTTCTCTTACTGACTGATTCAATAGAAATGATTAATTTCTGCAATTCCTCTGCAACTTCACTTTTGTGTGCAAGAAACCTCACCCATGAATAACGTGAGAAATCATCTGTAACAACAAGACAAAAAGTTTTTATAGCAATTGATTTAACACTAATTGGCCCAAATAAATCAGTATGTAACAACTCAAGAGGACTTGATATGCTATTTAAAAGTTTGGGCTTATGAGGTTTCTTATGTTGTTTCCCTTTGGCACATGCCATGCATTTTTCAGTAACAGAAAAATCTTTTAAAGGAAGTCCTCTAACAAGATTGTTCTTTACTAATTTATTAATTATCTTAAAATTGACATGGCCTAAGCGACGATGCCACAAGAGTGACTCAGAGGTTGATGCTTTTGAGAGAAGACAAGTTGCAGTAGCCTTTGACTCATTTGAATTCATATCAAGAAGATATGTATCATGTTTCCTTGGAGCACGCATGAGAATTAAATCCTCCGGAATAGCTATCTCTGATTTTAAAAATAAACATTCGTCAGATTTAAATAGAACAGGAATGTTTTATCACAAATTTGAGAGACACTCAGAAGATTAAAAGCCAATTCAGGAACATGGTTGACTTTTTCTAGAGTAAGAGAACCATTAGTAACTTCTCCTTGTCCAATCATTTTTCCACCCTTCTTATTTCCAGCAAATGCCACATATCCTCCATCTATAATCCAATAATTGGTCAACAAATCCTTTAATCCCGTCATATGCTTGGAACATCCGCAATCAACATGCCACAGACTGTGTACAATCTTTGAAGAGGATCCCTGAAATGAATTAACAAATCATTTAGCCAGGAGCAATAGGGACCCAAGATTGAACAACTTTTGTTTTTAAAGAAGCTGATTTTTTACAAAAGAAATTATTAACCAATTTTGTCAATTTATTCTCAAAACAATTCCTATTAGAGGATCTTTGAATCAAAGGGCAATTTTTGACAAGATGATCCTCTTCACCACACCTGAAACAATGATGTTTGAATCTAGGTCGATGATGTGATGAGGTAAAAATAGGATCAATAATAATCTCCTCATCACATTCAGACAAACTAGAATCAACATCACTGAATGTCTCATACATCTCATGATGTTTTTGTTTATTTGAATCAGAATTCTTCTTTACAAAATCAGAACGCGATTCTTCTGACAAATCAGTAAAACTTGTACCATTGGTACCAGTGTCAGATAAAGATGAACTGCATTTTTCTGATGATGTCATATTTAATGGTATGAAAGATGGAATAGGTTGAGAAAAGAACTTTTCGAAAGAATTAATTTTAAGTTGCTCAATTGTTTTAGGAGAAACATCAGATTCATTGCATTCATTACCAGAACAAAAATCATCACTATCATGATTTGAAGTACAAGATGAAATAGAACTATCAAGAGAACATGAGACATTCAAGTCTGTTACATTTGAACTAGAAACAAACACTGAATATAAACTAGACTTATTATCTAAAACAGACTGCTGATTTTCAGGTGTACTAGAACTAGTGCATCCAAGCCCACTAGTTGGTCCATAGTCGTAGTCTTCACGAATGTACTTAGAGTTATTCCCGACTAAACCTGCAGACATACTGTCAGTATCTGATTTGATTAAATCATTAGAAGGATGAGGAATAGGCATAGGAGAATAACAGTATGTACTAGGAGGACGATAAACCTGTACATTTTCATAACCCAAACCTGTTTTAATTCTTGCTCCCCGTTGAGATTTACAAAGATCATCATGTTTCATTCCAGAAATAATCCATTTATCTAACTTTGACTGAAGTTTGCTTGCTTCAAATTCAGCAAGAGCAACCCGTTCAGTCAAAGTATTAACCTCTACATTTTTTTCCAAAACAATTCTTTTTAAATGATCAGTTTCTTTGAAAGCCACATTTAATTTCACAAAATATTTTGATTCATTCATTTTAAGTTCATCATTAATTCGTTTTAAATCCTTTTCATTATCAATTAACAAACGATTAGCCTTATAAATCCCAAAAAGTCTAATTTTGCAAGCAGATGAGCACATATCCTGTATTACCTCATAAGGAAGTCCCATTACCATCCTTTCGGCAGCTAAAGCTTTATCGCACATGCATACTGGAGTACTGGATTTCCTTTCCTCAACAGTAGCGGCTGCATCATCCTTCTCTTTTCCTTTCTCAGCTTTTGAATTTCTTTCTTCATCTGAACCTGTAATTTCCTCTTTCTCCTCTCCATCTGCCTTCTCTTCTTCTCCTTTACTGAAGATTCATTTTCTCCTTTGAATTCCTTGAATAGCACAAATCCATCTTTATCAACTTCCATCTCATCACTTTCCACAACCTCAGCAACTAACGCGTGATTTATTTCAGATCTTGTTTCTTCCACCTCCGCACTCCAGTCAAATTTGAGATCAAGGCTGACTCCTTTTTGAATTTCCTTCTTCCTTTTCCTTCTCTGCTGTCAATCTTGGTACTCCAGTGTTACTAGGGTCTGTGACAATTGGTAATGGACATTCACGTTTAAAATGTCCCAATTGTTTACAATTAAAGCACCTCAATTTTGACTTATCAAATCCTAGTTTCGAGGTTGATGATTGACCACCAAAGTTCTTTCTTCCTGTTCTTTCCATGAATCTCCGGGCTCTTAAAGTTAACATCGCCATTTGCCATTGAATGTCAGTTTCTTCTAGATCATCAGGATCAACCTGATACATATCCTCCATAGTCATTCCTTTACCTTTCAATTCTCCAGCAACAAGAGCTTCATAGCTCTGAACAAACATTCCAAAAAGAGCCATTGTTTCAGATGGAATTGAAGTTTCAGCATTCACCTTAGAATTTCCCAATTCTTTTCCAACATGATTACTACCACTCGAGAAATTACTTGTATTGCTCCCTCCTTGAATTGGATTTTGAATGTGAGAGTTTGCAGCGGATGACAACAAAGCAGCATTTTGAGAAAAAACCAGATGTGGGCATCATAGTCTGGTTAAATTCTCTTCTTTTCATATCCAACTCAAAAGATTTCAACTTGTTAATGATATCCATCAGCTTATAATCTGTAAAACCTCTTTCTTGTTTGAGCATCCTCACTTGAAGACTCCACTGTGGTGGAAGAGAATCGAGAAGCCTATTAACTTGTTCACTGTTGGAGAGTCTTTCATCATACTTCTTCAGAGTGCTTGAGACGGTTAAGAAACGATTTGTAAGATCTGTCAAACTTTCATTCTTGTATCCTACAAACGAATTGAACTCCTTTTCAGCTTGAATACTCTTGTCTTTCACCAGATCTGCATTTCCATCATAGAATTCACAGAGAGCATCATAAAGGGATTTAGCATTTTTATGCTCTGCAAAACGATTGTAGATGTCTGGAGCTAAGCAGAGAGTTAGAGCACCAAAAGCTTTTTGATCACGATCAATCAGTTTCAGATCTCTTTCAGTATAAGAAGATGGGTCTTTGTTCTGAGAAACGACATCACCAACCGTAACCGTAGGTATATGAGGACCTGAAATAATCGATTCCCATTGATTATGATCTGTGTAGAAAAAGAAAGCTTTGAGACATCTCTTCCAATCTTCAAAATTATCTCATTAATGAGTCTTGGAGGTCTATTAGGAGCAAGACTTTCAAGATCCGCAAGTGTAAGAGTAGTTAATTTCGACATGATAGTTTCGGCAGAAAAATTGATAATTTCGCTGACAAATTCGCTAACAAATTCGCTGAAAGAGCTGACTTGGCTAACAGTTTCGCTGAAACAATACTATCGCAGACACTTTCGCAAAAACAGACACTTTCGCTTGCAATTTCAGCAGCACATTCGCTTGAATCAGAGACAACAATTGCTTAGTTTCGCTGCTAACTTCGCAGGAAACAAGCTTGAACTTTCGTTCAGAAATAGATTCGGCAGCAATTTCGCTTGATGATTGGTCAAAAACACTATTGAACTTTCGTTCAAGGGAGTACTTTCGCTGAAACTTAGAAAACAACTTCAGATCCAAAATAACTCATAATTTCGTTGAATGAAGATGACAGTTTCGCTGTAAGAACAGTAGTTTCGCTAGTCGATCTCAAAACCCTTTTTCACCTCAAAATCAATCTGAAATCCTTCAAAACTCAAGGAATTTGATATCTGATGATTGTAGAATCTTCCTCAATCAAGAACAAGCATAATTCAATCAATTTCCATGTCAAAAACAGCTGATAATCCAATGAAAATTGATTGAAACTAGATATTGACCAAAACCACAAAAACTCAACAAATCAAGAGCACTAAGGCTCTGATACCATATTGTTGGTCCATGTGATCGATGAACAGTACAATTGATAGGATAATTTGATCAATATCAAACACACAATCCAAATAACAACAATTGAGAAGTGAATAAGATGAATCAAGACATAATTGGTATTCAAATGAACAATCTCACTCAATAACAACAAGCACAATTGTATTTCAATGAAGTAACTGCTTAGAAATGGTAGTTTGCAACAGAATTCCACGATTAGGGTTTTGCAAGCTTACCATACAAAGTGAAATGACAATAGTATATATAGCAGTCATAGTTTCGCTGACAGTTTCGCTACCAGCGAAACTGTCATGCCGAAACTATAGTTTCGCCCGGCAGAACACAAGTTCGCCGAGTAAACCAAAACAGCAAACTGTGAGCGAATGTAGATTCGCTCACAGTTTCGCTGGACTGCCAAAACTGCTAATTACTAACAAAATACAAAATGAAACTAACAAAAGTCCTATTACAATGTAAAGTAAACATCTAGATAAAGTGAGTCCAACCTAACATGATCTTCAATACTCCCCCTAGGTTGGACCTCACTTTCTTCACTTCTCTTGATTTGACTCGTCGGCTCCGGTTTCCTCTGCTGCTGTTGGACACTATGAATTCCTCGTTATGTCCTTTGGATTAACCAACGCGCCAGCTGCCTTTATGGATTTGATGGAATCGGGTGTGTCAACCGATGTTGAAGAAATTAGTGATTTTGTTTATCTATGATATCCTGATTTATTCAAGGAGTGTAGAGGAACATGCCAGACATATATGGGAGGTGATGGAGACGCTTAGAAGAGAGAAACTGTATGCCAAGTTCTCCAAGTGTGCGTTGTGGTTGCGCAAAGTTCGGTTTCTGGGTCACGTGATGAATCTCGAGGGAATTATAGTAGACCCGCCAAAGGTGGAAGCGGTGATGCAATGGAAGTCTCCAAAGACGCCATTTGAGATTCGTAGTTTCTTAAGATTGATGGGCTATTACAGGAGATTCATCTAAGACTTCTCCAAGGTAGCTTCTCCATTAACCAAGTTGACTCGTAAGGATGTAAAGTTTGTATGGGGCAAGAACAAAAGAATGCTTTTGAGGAGCTAAAGACAAGGTTGACGCATGCCTCAGTCTTGACGTTACCCGAAGGAAGCGAAAATTTGATGGTCTAATTGGATGCTTCTTCGGGATTGGGTTTGGTGTTGAGGCAAAGGGGGAAGGTTATAGCCTATGCATCTTGGCAGTTGAAGATTCATCAGGCTAATTCCCCTACTCATGATTTGGAGCTAGCGGTTGTGGTCTTTGCGTTGAAGATTTGGAGGCACTACTTATATGGAATGAAGTGCACCATCTTTGTTAGTGCTCTAGAAAGATTAACATGTTGTCTTTAGATGTCTTTTTAATACTTTGTAATAGTATAGGGACTAGTTTTGTAATTTGTTAGTTCCTTGTTTGTTTCATTATAAATAGCTTAGACTTACAGGTAGTAGGTAACGAGATTAGAAAGCTAAGAACGAAACTGCTTACATACTTTGTAATTTGTCTTTGCTTGATATTAATGAAAACATGAATTTTGTTGATATCTTGCTTGATTTGATTACTTTGTTTGTATTTCATTCAATTGTGTTCATACATCATCACAGATTGGTACATTTGATCCTATCAAATGGTATCAGAGCTGTTGGTAAGCTATTAGTGAGTGATTTTTGAAGTTTGTCGAACTTTCAAACTCAAAATTCTCACTGAATCTATGATTGATAGAGAATTCAATTGAAAATTTGTGAATTTCAGATGTGTTTCATCATCAGAAACATGATTTGAATCACAATTAGCAGTTAAATTCATCAAATTCAAGTTAATTTGTTGAATTTGTGTTCGAAAAAGGTTACTATTTTTCGGACTGAAAAGCTCAAAATTGATTGATGTGTTGTTGATATTGAAAGAAATTGATGTTAGAAGAATGATTATCGGTATAAAACATGCTTAATTGGAAAGTTTCAATCCAATTCATCAACATTTGAAGAATTTCAGAAGATTTGAGTTAGTTACATTCATATGAACATGATGAATGTGGCGCATGAGTTGAGATTGGATGAAAAAATCATCCAAGTGTTAGGCGTTTGACTACTGTTTAGTCGCTTTAACACTGTGTGGATGTTTTTAGTTCAGACGTTTGACTATTATTGAAGAGAAAAAGGCTGGACGCACCATCTTTGTTGAGACGGATTAGAACTGTTTAGACGTTTGACAACTGTTGAGGCGCTTTACAACTGTGTAGGCGCATTTCAATTGTTCAGGCGTTTTAAAACTATTTGGACGCATCAACTTGGGCGTTTTGGAAAATTTTCTAAGGCATTCCCTTAGACGTTTCTCAACTCAGACGCATCAACTGTTTGGGAGTATAATCACTGTTCAGGCGTATCACCTTTGACACTTAGAATTTTTTTTTAAGAAAATTTTTCAAAAAAACTTTTTCATTTATTTTCTTAATTCAAAATCTAAGAAAAACAACAAAAATATAAGAATGGTGAAATCAGAAGATTCTAAAAATAGAGTTCCAAAACTTAAAAATGAGCTGATTTCAAAAATTGATCTCTTAGGCTAAAACAATATTTTAATTCCATTGACACTGATCTTTGGAAATCTATAGAAAAGGATTATACATTTCTATAATCACTGATGGGCCTGACAGAGGGTTTGTTTATACTAAAGATTCTCCAGATTCCTATCCTGAAGATGGTCTTCAAGGATATGATTTGAAAAGAGTAAAGAATGATATCAAAGCATATTCTTTGATGTGTAAAGGACTACCTCTGGAAGTTCTTGCAAGGCTTGATGCATATCAAACTGGATACACCTTATATAAAGCCTTAAAGACCATTTGTGAAGGAGGCAAGGAGATTCAAAATCTCAAGAAACAAAAGTTGAAAAGGCAATTAGAATTGTTTCAACATTTGTCTAGAGAAACCATAAATCAGATGATGAACAGATTTGTTCAACTTACAACTGAGATGTCAACAGCTGGTATTAAGCCTGATCTTGAAGATCTAAATCTTAGACTACTCAATGCTTTACCCTCATCATGGAAACAAACAGTAACCTTACTAAAGCATACTGAGAAGTTCCCTATGGATCTAGATCTTTTCATTGCAAGATAGAGTCAGTAGAGATTGATGAAAGCTCAAGGAACAATGATAGAGCAGCATCAATGTCCTAGTATCAGTTTGTTGCTTCTCCTGCAACCACTATTGAAAATGCATTCAGGCAAAAAGTGAGAAAAGTACAGAAGAAGAGGGAGATTTGTTTGTTGGAGCAGGATTTTTCACTGACTCATCATTTACCAGTGCTCCTGCTTATACAACTCAGTCTCATTCTCAATCTCCTCCTAAATCTCAGTCTCAAACATCTAATGTTCAAACAGAGACTTCTTCATCTAACTCTGCTAAATCTAGCAAAGTTAAAGATGTGATAAACATCCTATTAGAGGATGAAGAGTCTAAAACTGCATTCACTGCATTTATGGCTAGTTTTCAAGCATATCAAGGTAGCCATTTAACTCAATTAGATTTTTTTTGCAGGATTTGTTTGAGATGGATCCTGAAGATGTTGAAGAGATGGACTTAAACTGGCAGATGGTGATGATTGCTTACAGGACACAAAAACATTCATATGTCAACAGGAAGTACAAGCCAAGTGCTAACAAGACTGTTGGGTTTGACAAGTCAAAATCTAGATGTTTTAACTGTAACAGTTATGGACACTTCTCCAGAGAATGCAAAGCTCCAAGGAATAATGGAGGAAATGCTCAATCAAGTTCTAGCAATCAAAGGTTTCAACCAGCTCAGAAGACTTTTCAAAAGCCTTATCAAAGTCTTCCTATGCCTGAGCTTAAAGATGAAACAAAATCATCTGATGAAACCAAGAAAGCTTTAGTAGTCCGCATTAAAGATGGTTATGATTGGAGTGCATATGCAGATCAGTTTACTAATGATTTAACATCAAGTTTATCTCTTATTGCAGAAATTCAAGGAGAAGATTGGTCAGAAAACAATGATCCAAAGGTGGAAAGTGAGAATGAAGAAGATGACTATGATTGGAGTGACAAATCTGATCCTAAGGAGGATACAAATGAAGTAGCTCTAATGGCACAGTCTGATCAACCTAAGGTTGACACTTCATCTTCAAAATCTGAAACCATATCTCCAAAATTCCCTGAAATCCCATTTGAAGTGAGAGAAAAACTCTACACAAAATCATGCTATGAACATGTTGAATACTATAGAAACTACTCATTCAAAATCTGTGAGAAGCTAAAACAAGAAGAGTCAATGCATAACAAACTAAAATCTGATCATAAAACAGCAGATCAAAAGATTATCTCTCTTCAAACTTCATGGAACAAAACTATAAAAGATTTAGAAATTGTTTCTAAACAATTGGAAGAGATGACCAAAAATCTTGAACAGGAGAAGATAGCACATGCTGCTACTCAAATGGATCTTGCTAAAGTAAAAAGTTCAAAAATGATTGTAGAAAAACTGGTAAGTGAAAGAAAAGATAACAAAAGGCAGGGTTAGGTTTCACTCATGAACCTATGCCTGAATCTATTACAAACACTCTACCAGAGAATTCAATACACATGATCATTCTCCTAAGAATAAAGCTAAACTTAAAGCTTTTCAGATCAAAAACAAGAATTCAGAAGAAGAAAAGGAAAATACAAGTGTTTGTTGAAAATGATCAAGAAAAGATTAAAAATGGTCATCCAATCAAGATAAAATCTTATGAACCAAAACAAACAAAACAAACCACTTCTGATCAAATTCATGTTGTATTAGAAGAAGTGAAAGTTCAAAGCAAAGAAAAGATAAACAACAGGTAGGAACATCAGAAGATTCAAACACCATTAATCTGAAACAAGTTCAATCTGAAAAGGAATCTTCTTCTGACGATGTTCAATCTGAAAGTAAACCAGTTCTTCTAAATCAAAGAATCAAAGAAGAAGAAAGAAATCATCAAAAACAACATCTGAACAAAACAAAAGTTCAGAAAATTTGATCAAAGCAACAAATCATGCAACAAAACTCAAACCGATAAAATTTGTGTCAGCTGGTTTGTTAAATATGAATTCTCTTCAAAACAACAAAGTAAAAACTATGAACAAATCTCACTCTGATCTGAAATCAAGTTCAGATTCTAAGACTTCCGCTGTAGCAAAAAGATTTGTTCCTAATGCATTCAAGAAGGAAGTTCATGTTAAACAAATGCAAAATAATTTGGCACAAAATCAAACTGTGAAAAATGAAAGACAAAAGTTTAACTATTTGACACCAAAATCAAACATCATGTCAATGTCAAAAGTTAACAAAAAGTTGTTTTTAACTCCACAAAAGTACTGTGAAATTTGTGATATGAAAAATCACAATGCTGAGTGCTACTTCAACAAGTACTGTCACATATGTGACATGAGAATCATTCCACAACAGATTGTTATTTTAACAAATATTGTACTTATTGTGATGAAAAGACTCACAATACTGCAAATTGTTATTTTAGAAATAGATCTCTTACTAGAGGATTCAAATTCAAACATGAGCAAAGGTTATGTTAATCCTCAATATTTGAGAAATCAAACTGATGGATTTCAAAAATTCACTAATCAACCTTCTTTAGGTTTGAGATCTTTTCCAAAGAACAATTATGTGAGATCTAAACAAAATATGCAAGAACAATTCATACCAAGATCTGTAAGAATGACTAATAAAAATGTTAGTCATCAATACATTTCAAAAGTTGATCAATCAAATGATATGAATGTTCTCAAAAATAAATCAAACAATTTTCAAAACAATTTCCAAAATAAAATTGGTAAATTCATCAAGAATAAACCTGATTTGAATAATCTTCATTACAAACAATTTACAATTGTTGATAAATTTGGAAAACCCAAGACCATCTCGGCTTGGGTAGATATCTCAACTTAATTTTCTTGTTGTGCAGGTACGCCCAAAAAGACCACTCAATACATGGTATGTGGATAGTGGGTGTAGCCGGCATATGACAGGCAATCCTGTCTTGTTACAAGATTTTAAGTTAAAGGATGGAACACACGTCGCCTTTGGTGGTGATGCTGGAGGAAAAATAACCGGAGAAGGAACAGTATCAAATGGGATAATAAGCTTTGACAAAGTCAACTTTTTCACAGTTGAACTTTAATCTTTTAAGTGTATCCCAAATATGTGATAAATCATACTCTGTTCTATTTGATGATTCATTCTGTTATGTTTTGAAGCCAGGTTTTAAGATAAGCAAAGATTGGGTAATTGTTACAGCTGAAAGGGATAGAGATGTATACAAGCTGGATATGTCTCAAGTTGATCCTTCACTGAAACAACATGCCTAATTGCTAAGGCATCAAATGATGAAAGTCAGCTTTGGCATAGACGTCTCGAACATTCAAATTTCAAGAATATGAACAAGCTTGTAGCAGGAAATCATGTCATTGGACTTCCATCTAAGAAGTTTGCAACAACTGATCACTGCTCAGCATGTTTGAAGGGAAAGCAACACAGAGCGTCTTATAAGTCCAAGCTCATAAACTCAACATCCAAACCTCTTCAAATGTTACATATGAACCTTTTTGGACCAACAAATGTCAAGAGTATTGGACGAAAATCATATTGTTTAGTTATCATTGATGACTATACAAGATTTTCATGGGTTTTCTTTTTCCAAAAATCTGAAACGGCTGATTTACTGAAAGAATTTATCATTAAAGTTGAAAATCAATTAGAAAATAAAGTGAAAATAATAAGAAGTGATAATGGAACGGAATTCAAAAATGCTAACATTGAAATGTTTTGTGCACAGAAAGGGATAGCTCATCAGTTCAGTGCTCCAGAACTCCTCAACAAAATGGAGTTGCTAAAGGAAGAATAGAACACTGATTGAAGCTGCTCGTTCTATGTTAGCTGATGCAAAAATCCTATCATTTTTGGGATGAAGCTATATCAACTGCGTGTTTCGTTAGAACAAAATCTTAATTGTGAAAGATAAAATGAAAACTCCATATGAGTTAATGTTTGGCAGGAAACCGAACATAAACTTTTTAAAATCATTTGGTTGTCCTGTTATGATTCTTAATTCAAATGATCAATTAGAAAATTTGAAGCAAAATCTGATAATGGATTTTTCGTTGGATACTCATCTGTTTCAAAAGCCTATCGAGTGTACAACTCTAGGACAAATATAATTCTTGAAACATTCAACGTCAAATTTCTGGAAAATTCTTTTCCATCAGTTTCAAATGGTCCTGCATGGTTATTTGATTTAGATTCATTATCAAACCTCTTCAATCTAACTTGTTTAATCAATCAAATTGTCTTGATTCTACAGGTAAGAAGACCTCTAGAGGAGATCTTGGATCTTTCAGTGAGGATTCAGATTCTGATGACCCAGATGATTCTAGCTCAGACTATCCATTTTAATAATTTGTCAAGGATTCAACAATACAATTCAATGACATAATCATGATAATACAGCTTCAGATCATTCAGTTTCATTTGATCAGGAAGGATCACAACATATTCCTAATGATGGTAATGAGTTTGTGATACCTGAGTCTAGAACATCATCCATCTCTAGTGATGTAGTTGATACTGATAACTTTGATTACTTTATTAACTCACCGACTCAAGTTCCAAACTTCAATCCACAATTTTCTACTTTGTACATGAGCTTTCCAACTTGAACCAAACAAATCTGGATGTTAATGTTTGGTGTGATGAGATTCCAACATCTCGTATTCACAAGAATCATCCAATTTCTCAGATTATTGGTCCATTGAATGAGAGAACAACAAGGTGTAAATCAGAACAAGCAAACGTGTGCTTATACTCTTGTTTTCTTTCTCAAATTGTTCCTAAAAATGTTACCGAAGCATTAAAGGACAATGGTTGGATAGAAGCCATGCAAGAAGAATTACTTCAATTTCGCAAACAAGAAGTGTGGAATTTAGTGGATCTACCTGAAGGAGAAAATGCTATAGGCACGAAATGGTTATTTAGGAATAAGACTGATGATCGTGGTGTTGTAATAAGGAACAAAGCAAGACTTTTTGCACAAGGATACACACAGGAAGAAGGAATAGATTATGATGAAGTGTTTGCACCAGTTGCAAGACTTGAATCCATTCGAGTTTTCCTGGCTTATGCTTCATTCATGAAATTTAAGGTGTATCAAATGGATGTAAAGGGTGCATTTTTATATGGTCCTATCATTGACGATGTTGTGAAGCAACCTCCGGGCTTTGAGGATGCAGAATTTCCACATCGAGTATATAAGCTGAGTAAAGCTTTATATGGACTTCATCAAGCCCCTAGAATTTGGTATGTGACATTATCACAACACTTAATCCAACATGGATACACAAGAGGGAAAATTGATCCAACTTTATTCATAAAGAAGGATAATGATGATCTCTTATGTGTACAAGTGTACGTTGATGATATCATATTTGGTTTCTACCAGTCAAAATTGTGCAATGAATTTGAAGAAATCATGAAATCTCGGTTCCAAATGAGTTCTATGGGAGAGATTAATTTCTTCCTTGGACTTCAAGTCAAGCAAACTGACGATGGAATTTCATCAATCAAGAGAAGTTTGTTGACAAGCTCTTGAAGAAATTTAAGTTGCAAGACTGTCAGTCCATACAACTCCAGCAGATGTTAACACCAAGATTGAACACTGATCCAAAGAAAATCTATTGACCAAACGTTATACAGATCAATGATTTGGTTCTTTGATGTATCTTACTGCATCTAGACCAGATATATGTATGTTGTTTGTGTTTGTGCCAGGTATCAAATCTGAGACCCGAAAGAATCTCATTTAATTGGTATCACAAGGATATTCAGGTATCTCAAAGGTCAACCCAAACACGCTTTAGGGCTTTAGTATCCTTACGAGGTAACTTTGAACTACATGGATACATAGATAGTGATATGGTAGATGTTGTCAAGATAGAAAATCTACTTCAGGTGGGTGTCAATTTCTTGGTCCCCGATTAGTCTCGTGGCAATGTAAAAAACAAACAAATGTCTCTTTTTCAACTGCAGAAGCTGAGTACATTGCTGCATCAGCAGGATGTTCTCAAATCCTCTGGTTGCAAATCAACTACTGGATTATGGGTTCAATTTCTAAAAACCACCAATTTACATTGATAACACTGCTGCTATGTTAGAACAGCTAATCCTGTTCAACATTCCAAAACAAAACATATTGAAATTCGATATCATTTTCTCCGAGATAACTCTGAAAAAGGATTAATCATATTGATTCAAATTGCAACAGAAAAACAGTTGGCAGATCTATTTACTAAAGCCTTCCTACCAGGACGGTTTGAGTATTTAGTAAGTCAATTGGTCTCATTAATCATATGTGAACCCTCTAAATCAAAAGATTATCATAAGTGAACCTCTCAATGTTAATTGACTGTTTATATTTTGTGTGTGTGTGATTTTTGTTTCTTAGAGAAATCAAATAAAAAAATATAAATCAAACTACAAAAATAGAGTCTTTTTCTAATTATTAGTTTACATTTTTTAGAAAAGAATATGTTTATGCAATATGTGAGAAATGATAGTACATTAGTGAGATCAGTTGCATACTTCACTCATTAATAAAGTCTGACATGATCAGATATGTTGTGTAGAGAATATCATACTACTATACTGAAAAAGTAAATCTTATGATCACACTAAATCTTAATGCTTGTGTGTATTCATCTGAGTACTTTTGAGTTGTTTTGGCTTATCAGATTGATTGCTTGTTAAGTTACACCACTCACACCTGTTAGTATGTGTTTAATCATGAGATCTGTTACAAAGCATCATATCACTTCTCTGTTATGAGTCATCATAGACCTGAAGTGCTGAGATATCCTTTGTTGTAAGTGATTACAGACCTGGATTCTCTCTTTGATGCAAAAGATGCCAATGTGCACAAACTTTTCAAATGAATAGTCAGAGTTGATCAAATGGTTATCCATGATCATTCTCTATTAATTTAAGTAACATGAACTTTGGTGATACATATTTTCAGGTAATAAGTTGAGTATGTGTTCTTTCTTGCATGTCATGATGGTGGTTGAGCTCTCTCAGTCTCTGTATGATTTACATCATGTCATATCTAAATCTACCCTAATCAATCCAAGAATTGAATGAGTTGATAATTTGTCAAAAACACTCATTGTCTGTCCTTAGATCTTGTGTCTCCTTTGCTGTGATATCACTAACCTGGAACACACTTAATCAGGATTTATTCAATTGTCTATGACTATTCACATTTTTTTATTTTAATGTGCTGATCTTCATTAATATGATCTCACTGCAGACATTAATTCTTTTGTTTATATTAGATTTTGATTCTGTTTTCATTTGCATGTTTTTTTGTGTGTGAAGGCAATGTCATAATGAGATGTGTGATCTTATTATCTTACCTAGGAAACTTATAAGTTTTTCAAACTTAACAGTTTAGGGGGAGTAATAAATGAAAGAGTTGTTCTCAGAAAATCAAAATCAAAGTTAAAGTGTTGAATTGCAAGGATGATGCTATATGTTCAAAGTATATGTGTAATTTGAAAATGTATTTTTTTGAAAATGATAATATGAACCTATATAAATTTGCAAGTGAAAATGCTTCTGTCAAAAGTTGAAATTAGATGATACTTGATTTTATTTTGAGATTAAAATGAAGGACAAAATAAATTTTAAAAATTAAACAACAAGTTAAAATTAAAATTGTTAAAAATTAATAATTGAGTGTGCAAAATGTAAAAAGTTAAAAATTGAGGGACTAAAAGGTAAAATTTGGAAAATTCAAAATTATGCTTTAAAATATTTAAATATTAGTATGAAATATTACTAATATGTTTAAACAGTGTGCAGGTGAAGAATTTTGAAAACACAAGTGTAAGACTCATGAAAGTCAACTCAAAGTCAACTCATGCGCCTAAATAGTGTACATACGTCTAAATAGGAGCATGATGAACTTTCAGGAATTATACAAGTGTTTGGACGTTTTTCCATTTCCATGCATCTAAACGTTGTAATAAGTTCTGGAATTAAACAAGTGTTTGGGCGTTTTTCACATTCCCATGCGCCTAAATAGTTGTACTAAGTCCATGAGTTTAATCAAGTGGTTGGGCGTTTTTCATAAACCCATGCGCCTAAACAGTGAATGAGTCTGACTTTAACCAAGTGTTAGACGTTTGAAATGTCTCATGCGTCTACATAGTTAAAAAGTTTCAAAGTTACAAGTGTTAGACGTTTCAGGAACTCAATACGACTGAATAGTGCAAAAGCGCCTAAACAGTGCTTATGCGTCTGAACAGTTCTCATGCGTCTGAGTCAAAACGCACAAACAGTGCTCATGCGTCTCAAAAGTTTGTTAATTTTAGGGTTTCATACGCACAAACAGAGCTCATGCGTCTAAATATTCACTTAATATAATTATTGAACACTTACACTTGTTTCTCATTCACGCTCAAAATTTTCCAAAGACAATCCCTGAACTGTCACTATTAGTCATCATCAAACTCTCAGATTCTCATGATTGCAACAAATCTTGTTGATTGTAGATATTATTTGGATCTATAAACGTAAGTTTGTGATTCAAATCAGTAAATTTTGATTAATCATGATGATAGGTATAGGTGTTGTGACTGCTATTTTGGGCGTTCGAACAACATATCCTTCAAAGTTTAACTAATCAAATCTTAATCATATCTAAAATTGACTTTGGATTGTTGATAAGTATCAGATTGCGAGTAATTTGATATAAAAATTCATCAACTAAAAGTGTAAATGATATTGATAATAGTTCGATCAGTTTATTCATCGATGGAAGAAGAAGATGAACAGACGGATTTAAATTTTGAATAAAAATAAAAATAAAAAATAAATTTTTTAACAAAAAAGTAATAAATTAGAATTCAAATGTGTTATAATAAATTCAAATAAATAATTTTAATGTTTCATAAATTAAAATCATATTCAAAAGTCAAAATCATAAGTCAAATTGAATTTAAAGTTATAAGACAAAATTAAATTCATATGTAAAAATGAAACTCATTAATCAAAATCTCAATGTTCTCATATTATTTTCTCTATGTTTTTCAGATGGCAGAATTGAAGTTTGAGCCAAAACATAATGTTGCTGCATACTTAGATGATGAAACAGAGAAGCCATTGGTTTATGAAGAGATATTCGTTTTCTGCTTAGATCAAAATATGTCTATGCTATGTGTGCAAGACCAATGATTAATGGAAGATTGATCAAAGATTTTGGAGAACTGCAGAAGTAGAAAGAAATGAAAAGGGAATAAAGTTCTAAGAGCCTTTATTACATCAGATAGAATGCTTGAAGTTTCTGAGCAAGCAATCAGAATAGCTCTAAAACTTGGTGAAAATGACCCAGAAGACTTATCAGAGTATACCTTCAATGAATGTAGAGATGTATTTCTACAAATGGGTCATCCTGATCACTTCCCTAAGAAGCAAATCTTCAGAGCACGAGTATATAAACACTGGAAAGCGTTTGTTATATATTTCAACGTTGCATGTCAAAACAAAGTGCTGGTGGGATTCATTCCCAGTAGACATTGCATCTCCTATTATTGCTTCAGCCACAAACAAGATTCAACATGGCTAAATGGATAATGAATAGATTCATATTTAATCTTGAAAGAGGAAAGAGAAATAAATACTTGATGTATCCAAGATTTCTCCAATTGCTTATTAATGAAGAGAATCCAGATCTGTATGTTGAAGGAGTTACAGGAGATAAGCTGCAATTAGAGCATATGTCAGAAGCTGTGTATAAAAGACTGGTAATGATTACTGGTGCTCAAAACATTCCTGTATTTGATTATATCAGGAATGTATCTATGGATGATGTATATATCACTCAACAACATTATCATTTATCAGAAGATGAATCAATAGATCCAAATGATCTTATTGAGGATGTTGTAGATGACATGAGTGATGATGATAATGAAGAAAGTGAGGATGAAGCTATTTGTGAAGTCACTGGATCGGTAAACATCTGAGCATGTTCTTGACGGAAGGATAACAACAGCAAAAACCAAGAGACAATCAATAACACGAACTATCAAAAATTGGTTTCATTGATAAAACCTAACGATTACAGCTCGTTACAACATAAGAATCAAGACTCTTGGCAAGGGAGATCGAGCATGATCTCCCCTCTCATCCGGCAGCCCTAGGCCCCGGGCAGACTCCCTCCCCAAACCCTTTATCTCTCTACACATTGAAGCTGGTATATATAGGCTTCGGCCCATATTAGATGCGACTGGGTCCATTCGTGCGATTGGACATGCGTATGGTTTCAATCGTACGATTGACCCATCGCATCTCTCAGTCGCACGACTGGCCCATTAGTAAGGCTCAGTCGCACGACTGAGTCTCATTCGCATATGCTCCTGCGAATGACCCAGTTTCATGTGTTTACAATATATCAGGTGTTTACATTAAGTCTAGACTATTCGACAAGCGACGGACACACTATATATGACAATATATGCTCCAACAAATTCCCCCTTGGACGTTGCTTGCGAATAGTAGATAACACCTCTTACAATCTTCAGTCAATCTTTGCTCTGGTCGTCAATAGAATCAAACAAAAACCATATTAGCCAACGTTGTCGATCCGTCAGGTTGCTACAGTATCCCTGAAAATGAATTTAGGCACAATAGCTTTCGTTTACTTTGCAGAACAACATCATAGCAGCAAGATTTCCCATATGACTGATTTTTCCAGATAATGACATGAACAGTTTTCCATTGCTTCAATCTTCACACAGGCTAACCTGATTAACATTAACACCTGCAGAAATTCCCCCTCACATTCAGCATATCCCTATATATACACATTGTGCTCTCTTGGCGTCTTCATACGGTGTATTGGCAAAAGGTTGAAGGTTCCAATCCACAGCCGACAATATCAAACAAATCAGCATGCATGTAGATTTTTCATCGGAAACCTACTCACATCATCACTTTCTGATTGCGTCTTCAATTTCTCTATACATGGATTCCCCTTAAGAATGAGAATCCTCTCTGTGCGGATAAATATAACTTGATTGGCCCATAAATAGTCAGATGCTCCTGACTACCCCACAAAATCAGCACCGACTGCTGACATCTTCTCTTCTTTCTTTCGTGTTCCAACTTCATTCACCTATTCTGGAAGTCCGATGGATAATGGGGTATACATCAAACTTATTTGACAAAAGAATCTCAGTGTGAATGTGCTTTGCTCATCCTCAAATCTGTGCAAAAGGTAGTTCGAGTTTTATTTATTTTTTTTTATTAATTTTTTTTGTCTGGAACACCGTTCATCCCGTATGACGTGGAGGAAAAATATCACATTCATGTGAATGGTTGATACGAATGATATATTCGTGAGACTGGTCATAAGACTGGTCCAGTAGCATGATTAGTCATAAGACTGGTCCAGTAGCATGACTTGTCATAAGACTGGTCCAGTAGCATGACTGGTCATAAGACTGGTCCAGTCGCATTCCAGTCGCATTCCAGTCGTACTCCAATCGTACGACTGGTCCGTTAGCATGGTCCAGTCGCACGAATGGTCCATTAGCATGGTCCAGTCGCACGAATGGTCCATTAGCATGGTCCAGTCTCACGAATGGTCCATTAGCATGGTCCAGTCGCACGAATGGGTCTGTACGCAGATTTTCAGATCTGCAGCCGCCAAAGCTGCAAAACCCTAAACTGACGAATTTTACATGAACGGAAACAAGATAGGCATCATCAGATTCGCAAGGGTGATAGGAACGTGGTTTCGAGTTCGATTTTGACATAAAACCAACACACGTTACCAAATCTGAGCAAAACACGAAGAACACGAAGTGGGTTTAACGTCAAGATCTGAAATTTGATCCAGAAATCAAGAGCTCGGGTTGCTAGAATGATTGTTAGATCATTCCAGCAGTAACCGGCTCTGATACCAATTGTGAAGTCACTGGATCGGTAAACATCCGAGCATGTTCTTGACGGAAGGATAAACAACAGCAAAAACCAAGAGACAATCAATAACACGAACTATCAAAAATTGGTTTCATTGATAAAACCTAACAATTACAAGCTCGTTACAACATAAGAATCAAGACTCTTGGCAAGGGGAGATCGAGCATGATCTCCCCTCTCATCCGGCAGCCCTAGCCCCGGGCAGAATCCCTCCCCAAACCCTTTATCTCTCTACACATTGAACGGTATATATAGGCTTCGGCCCATATTAGATGCGACTGGGCCCATTCGTGCGATTGGACCATGCGTATGGTTCAATCGTACGATTGACCCAATCGCATCTCTCAGTCGCACGACTGGCCCATTAGTAAGGCTCAGTCGCACGACTGAGTCTCATTCGCATATGCTCCTGCGAATGACCCGTTTCATGTGTTTACAATATATCAGGTGTATTACATTAAGTCTAGACTATTCGACAAGCGACGGACACACTATATATGACAATATATGCTCCAACACTATTGAAAGCTCATCATATGATGATAATGATGATAACAATGAAGATGATGATAATAATGATGATGATAATGGTAATGATGGTGCAACTGAAGCACATCAAGAAGAAACTGATGAAAGAATTGAGGATGATAATGTAAATGAACCTCCAAACTTAGCTGAAGAAATCAATGATGATGATATTCATGCTGATACTGTACATGAAAAAAGGTTTACAAAATCAAACTTTTGATTTTGATTTCATGACTGATATGTTATATGACCCAGTATTTGAAGCTGATGTGAATGAAGAAGTAGAAGAAATTCCTTTTAGTACTACACACAACATGTCAGCACAAACAGAGGAGATAGTAGATATTGATGATATAAAGAGACTGAAAGAAGAAACTTGATTAAAGTGAAAGAAAATAAAGAGTTGAAAGTTGGAAATGAAAGGTTAAAATAGATGAATATATCTCTTGAAAAGGAAATTCAAAGGCTTAAGGATGAAAATTGAAGTTGAATGAAGAAAAATTCATTGAAAGATGAAAAGATTGTGAGTTATGCCAAAGATAAAGAAGATGTCATCAAAAATTTGAAGTAATGATAAAGGATTATGACATTCTTGAAGAGAAATTCAAGAAATTAGCAGAAGAAAATGAAAAACTCTAAGATGAATTACTGAAGGAAAAAGAAGCTCAAAAGCCTATCTCACCAGATCAAGTGATAAGTGCTGAGATGAGTGTTGAAGAAAAGCTTGCGCTGCTCAAAGGCAAAAGAAAAATTGATGATGTAGCAGATACAATCTAACTGGATCATCTTCCAAAGTGCAAAGAACAGAAGAAAATGTTGAAGAACAAACGTTCAAGATCAGATTGAAGCATTAGAAGATATTGAAGAAGTCTATAATGATGATTGGTATGATGAAGTTTTGGATGAAGAAGATATTGATGAAGCTCAATTTGTATCATATTTCTCACACAAGAACAAACTCAAGAACCAGATGAAATTCCACAAGATTTTGAAGACAGAATATAACTATCTTGTGAAGATGAAATATAATCGAGTATTTTTGGATGGACTGACTATTTCTCAAATAAATGATGAATATGAGAAATACATTTTTGCAGAGTTAGTTGCACCTATTGATCCAAATGAGATTGTAATTGAGCATGGTGAATGGAATAGAGCAAAAGAATGTATTAATGTAGAAGACTATCAAGCTCTGAGCTGCACCATCATGATCTAGATGATATGAGTATTCCAGCTTTAAGATCATGGTTGTACGCTAGGAATTACCCGTAGAGAAAACTGAAAAGATTACAATCTGTATCCTTGAGGAATCTTGTCAGAAGTTTTCAAGAAACAGAGAAACAATTGAAGAAGATGATTATATTTGATACAATAATCCTCAATATCTTGAAATTACAAAAAGAACAAGAATGTTAAAGCCACAAGAGATCAAACAAATAGCAAGAAAGACAGCTGCACATGATAACAGAAAAGAATTGATTGAAATGTTTGCTGATCCTGAAAGGAAAGCATACAAAGCCTCTTCTGAACAAGGCAAATTTTTGATAATTCAAGATCAACTGGAGACTTGGTAAGAAATGTACTACAAAGAGGACAATCAGTTGCTGATTTGTTAAATGCTATGATTGCTCCTGATTTTACAAACCAAGTAAAGATTATAGCATGAAAGTATGATGAAGTATTTGATGCATTTTTGATAAAAAGAGTAAATGCAGTGTGTGATATATATCATTTTACTCTAGCATCATAAAACTTCCAGTGCAAGATTTGAAAGAGCTAACCAATTACCTCTGATCAATCCATCTGATTCAAAACGTGAGAAGATGATGGTAGAAGTATTAAGAAGAGGATTGGATAGATCAAGTAATTTTCTAAAACAAGATGTGATCAAGAGGATAAAGAGTACTTTGTTACTTTAAAGAATAATAAAAGCTCAAAGGATTACAGTCTGAAGAAGAACATTCAATTATAGAATTTTGTGACAATTATTTTGAAAAAGTCACAACTCCCGGTCTAAAAGTGATTGATGGTAATCAAAATTCAAATCCAATTCTCAGATGGGTTTTTATAACACCGAGACATTTGAACTTAAATCGGTCCGAAATCTCGAACGATGGGATGAGGACATGATTACATTATTTGGAGTTTTTGAACAGAAGCTATTACATCCAAGCTATATATCATTTTTGTCGGTACAAAAGTTTAAAAGGTATCTCTAGAGATAGCATAACAAGACAAGAAGTATTTTATTTCTATCATCAATGTGATGAATGCTGCAACGAAAGAATATCATTGAGGAAAGCTCTTGCTTATGCTAATATTGTTAAGAAAGATATAAAGACATTGAATTCATGAGAATTTCAAGGAAAGGAGTATTAGAAGTATACTCAAAGGAAAGTCAAATCCTATTGAGTTATATGCTAATATTGATATCTCATGTCTTTCAAAAGATACATTGAAAAGAATGAACAAGATGGAGATTAAGACAAATGAAGCAAAACTAGAACAAGGCATTCTTGTTAGCAAATTCAAGTCTGCTATTTCAAATGCTTTGAAAGAACTTGAGATGTACAAACAGAAGCCAATGTTCAAGATCAAGGAAGAACCAGAAGATTTCTTTGAGTGATGAAGATAAGAGTTGAAGATAAAAGTTGAAGATGGAAGATGAAGAAAAGAAAAATAAGACAAGATTGAAGATTTGAAGACTTAAGACCATGTAAATCTTAGGGAGAGTATTGTTAGTGCTCTAGAAAGATTAACATGTTGTCTTTAGATGTCTTTTTAATACTTTGTAATAGTATAGGGACTAGTTTTGTAATTTGTTAGTTCCTTGTTGTTTTCATTATAAATAGCTTAGACTTACAGGTAGTAGGTAACGAGATTTGAAAGCTAAGAACGAAACTGCTTACATACTTTGTAATTTGTCTTTGCTTGATATTAATGAAAACATGAATTTTGTTGATATCTTGCTTGATTTGATTACTTTGTTTGTATTTCATTGAATTGTGTTCATACATCATCACAGATTGGTACATTTGATCCTATCAATCTTTACCGACCACAAGAGCTTAAAATACTTCTTTGAGCAGAAGGATTTGAACATGAGGCAAAGGAGATGGTTGGAACTTATCAAGGATTATGATTGTGAAATTCATTACCATCCGGGCGAGGCCACGTAGTGGCGGATGCCCTTAGCTGAAAGGAGAGACCCAAACCAATCCGAGTGAATCTTTCTAGTTGGTAATGACCTCCGATGTGATGATACAGGTTAAGGGATTCCAAGATGAGGCATTGAAAGAAGATCACCTAACTCCGAAGGATGAGGGGTCTAGTTACGGAGTCGGGTGAAAACACTCTTCGAGTTAGGAGGTTCACAACTCATTGGGAGTTGTTAGGTCAACTGTGTGTTATATAGTGTGCGATCTTGGCTAACCCATGAGGGTTCACACACATGGGGAGTTAGTCTTGGTGACTGCTCCATACGTGCGAAACGGGATCCTTGTCGCTTAACACTAGATTAGATGGCTTTGTGCCCAAGTGGGTGGTTTAGCATATGACAGGATCTAGATAGAAGTGAAAGATAATGATGAATGAACAATTACGGGCGATAATGAAGATAATAATATTATTACCTTGATGTATGTACGATGTATGATCATGTACGGAAGTAGAGAAACTGTTTTAAACGAATGGAATGTAATATATT